>JAODJW010000033.1:3554669-3578966 GCA_026777045.1 Hyperopisus bebe | reverse complement strand
CCCCCCCCCCCCCCCCCCCCCCCGCCAAAACACTAAAATACTTAAGCGTAAAGCTTTAAGTAAACAGAATATTCCCCACTAAAAAGCAATACAGCCACTCATCTTTCTTAATGCTACAAAATTTCCCTTTAAGTCACTCAGTAATGTGACCATGGCGTTCTATCTATATTTAGCAAAATTCTCCTTTGCTGTGTTTTGAAAGTGTTTTGGAAGCAGTTGAGTTTGCTGTGAGCTGAATTAAAATTTTATTTGACCAAAATGCATCTAAAAATGAAAATGTTACTGTGTTCAAGTGGTTTGCCTGCTTTTCTTCTGGGCAGTGATTAGGCAGGGTTGTCGATGAGGAGGATGACTGCAGCGCTTGTTTTTTTCTGGACCACTTTGTGTTTAGTGGTATGGAAAAACTGGACACTGCAGTTCGCTGGTGACTGACTTTCGTGGCTGCCTGGATGAAAAGGTCGCTTTGCAGTGGTGGCTTAATGGTCGGGGAAGTGCACTTGTAATTGAAAGATTGCAGGTTCGACTCCCTGACCAGCAAAGCACCACTGAGGTACCCTGAGCAAGGTACCGCCCCCAAGCCCTGCTCCCCGGGCGCTGAATTAGCTGCCCCCTGCTATGTCACATTGTCACATACGGGTTAAAGGCAGAGAACACGTTTCATTGTGTTGTGCTGTGGTGTATCAACAATGACCACTGGTCACTAAATTCACAGAAAATTAAACAAAAATTCTAATTCCAACAACTGTGAATCTTGAAATGGACTTGCAGCCTCTCATGCGGGCAAGAATATGGCAGTTTTTTTAATCTATTCTTTCGAAATGGTTTTCGCAGTGTGCCTGTGAAAATGCCACCTCAGTTTTGCCACGCTGTCCTGATCGAAATGAAGGAAAGTGGACCGAGAACTATATAGAGAGAGGCTGCTATTAAAAACCTGTCATTATTGGTGGAGCAGGGATATGCTACCATTCAGTGTGGACGGGCAAGACATGCACACGAGCCGCAGCTGCGCCAGTGCATAGGTCACATGTCCACGTCGGACCTGCTAGAACCAGAATTACAACAGCCTCATAGCTTACAACCTAACTATATTACAATTACCGCAATACCACAGGTACGTCTGCCAACTGGTAAGCTACTAGTTTGAATACCAAATCTACTATTCCTGGCCGTTCATCCGGAAATATAAATATAAAAACAGTCAAAAACAGTGACAAAGATTGTCATGGTATTTGGACATTTATGCTAAGCGCTCTCTACGGCCCCCGCTGGCGAGTTACTCAAAGCAGGTGAAGAAACAGGCGATTCATGGTGATTCACCGCCGCTGCCGTGTGGCTTTGGCTGTAGTCCGACTCGCCGATGCTTCACTCTGGTTCCAGAAATGCTCAAAATAAGAAGAATAATGCCCAGAAAGTTGTGGATATTACTGTGAATGACTGCTTGTTGCTGTATAGCCTGCATGGCATCTAGATTTATGCTTCTGTTGGCGCTTATGTGACGGAACTGTTAATTCTCTGGATTCTCTTGGTTTTCGGACATTTAAAATTGACATCTCACCGCTGTGAAACAAACCTGAATGAAAAGCTGAAAGAGAATGTAAACAGCAGGTACTGCCAAAACCAGGAGGGTGGGGACTGAAGGGTGACGTGTTGAAATACATGCACAAACTGAAAGAAAAATGTAAAAATCAGTGTAAAATGCCTTCAGCCACATAAAGCAGTGTGATGAGGCCATTTTTAACACCAGCATAGAGAGAAAGGGGTTACAGCTGGGCTTTGCTAAGTAACTTCTGCTTTACCTCCTCGTTGTGAACCCTCCGGACTGACAGCTCTACCTGTGTGGGTCTGGCTTACAGTGAGTGGGGGGCCTGGACCATCTCCCAGTGTCTATGCCACAGTCAAAGGCTTGCCTAAGTAGCACAAGGGTTGACTTCCTGTCATGTGACCTGTCGCAGGTGCCCCCTGTGAGTACGTCCTCCTTTTAAGGCCTTTACTTTCTCCCTTTTCCTCTGTACTGCTCCTCCGGCTCTGCTGACCCGCCATGTCGACTGACTTGCCCACTGTTGTTTTGATGCCTTTGCTTCGCGGTAAATTCTGCAGCCTCACCTTTCTTGTGCTGAGCCTCGGTCCAGCCTACGCTACGTGGTCATGTGGTTAAAGAGGAGGCTTTTCTTAGCCCCTGATTTCCCCCCCCCCTCCTTTCCCCCCCGTTCAGTACTGGAACATATCTATGAATGAATGCACAATTGGTGTGTTTCTGTTAGTGCAGCTGGCTCAGGCTAGGCTGCCTATCATTCTGCGGGAGCTTCCTGTTTTCTGTGCTTCCGTACGCTGCAGTGGGACCTGCTGCCCTCACTCTCTTATTCCTCCTCGCCTCTCCCTCTCGCCTGGTCTCCTGCTGGGACACCCAGGGGGAGGACAGGATGAAAGGCGGGGACGCTGGCGCAGGCAGGAGGGACACAGCACCTCTGACCTAAAGGCGCGTGTCCGCCATGCCTCCTCCAGGTGGCCGCGGTCCTGGCACGGTGCAGCGCTCGGTGCCCCAGATGGAGCCCACTGGCACGGGGCAGCCGGTCAGGTGGCAACTCTGCTACGACATGACGGCCAAGACGTGGTGGATGGTGAGTGCTTCTCTCTGGCGTCACGTCTTTTGCCGGTTGCCAGACCCTGGTCGTCTTTAAGACGGATTTTCCCATTTGATTACTAACAGCTTTTTTTTTGTTGGGTTCATTCGTTTTATTAACTGTTTGCAATTTTCTCCTTTTGTGTCCTTTTGAGTTGGAATTGGGGATTTTGCAGATCCTACAGCTACTGTTGCTCAGTGCTGACTGGACATATTTCTGAATCATGTCAATATCTCCATACCCTTCAAGTGTACATGTTCAAGTTGTCTTAGATTTACTGGCTCATGTTTCTTGTGGAGGAAGAGCAGGAATAGCTTTTATTGTTGTTGTTCCCTTCATTTTCTGGATTAGTTTACTTGATCTATAACAATATATTACTGATTTGTTGCTGTCAGTTAGATGATAGATTTAAATTATTTCTCTAAAAATTCTGCTTTTTACATAAAACCTTAATTTTGCAATCTGTTTCAACCAAATGCCTGAAGTAACTATTTTTGGTTTGTATTTTTAAGTGGTTCCTTCTTAAACCTAAGAGGAATTGAATGTATTTAGACCTCTGAGATTTTCTTTGGACGTGGGTAAAATGCAGTATATCTTGAGCACTTGCACCTCATAGTATTAGTCCATTAAGACAGAAAGCAATGCTATGTAGTGTTTCTTAAACACATTTTTCTGTATCCCCCCAAAGAAAATAATACTGACAAATTAACAATGTAAGTATATATTTTCATAGAGAACAGAAAGCACAGCCATCAAAAGTCCTCATGCTGAGTACTGGCCTGTTTGGAATGTAATAATGTCATAAATCTACTTCAAATTTGTTTCCACATACCCATGTTTTAATTCTCGGCTGTTCACTGTTAATGTTGAAGTTTATCATAATTCTACTAAGAATATTTCAAAATTTACAGTAAAGCTAGTGCAGAATGCAAATTTATACAGCTTCACTGTGTTGCCTTTTGCTAACTTTGCGCTGAAGCCCGTCTTTTAAATGAATTCACTGTCACAGAGCCCCTGACCTCAATCCTACTGAGAATCTGTGCACTGACTTCAAAAACTGCTGCCCATAAGCAGTTTGCAGTAACTTGGAATGACTTGAGCACATTTTCCCACCAGGATGGGTTAAAATGCATCAGACCAGCTTGCTAAATCTGCGACTAACTGCTATTTATTACACAACATTTTTGTTATCTGTTGCACTAAAGCTGTATTCTAATGACCGCAAACTAGAAATAAAATCATCACCATATCTTCCATTGTTTTTTATGCCAGTTACCAGACAGCTTGGTCATTTGGTTTAATTGCACTGGCTTTCCTTACATAGGATGGAGGCGACGCAATCACTGCATCTACTCAGAAAAACAACAAACACTGGGCATTTATTTTATGGCTTGATGGAAATAATTCATGAAGTTTCTCTTTTGGGGAAATAAAACCATTTCCTGCTCTGAGAGAGGCAGGTAATGTACAAGTGTGTCTGCACCTGGAATAGTCTACACACAAATGTCAATGTAAAGTCTGTACAATAAAGCCAAGATGCACTGGAGTGTCACACTGAGCTGTTGCAGTTTCCAAATTAGAATAGTAATTATATCATTCTATTTTTGGTATGAAAAACACGATTTTTGGCTGCTGTAACTTTATGCAATTTCCTTTGTAATTAATCACCTGTTATCTATCTACCAATCATCTATCTACAATTATCTATCAATCTATCCTCATTCTAATCTAATGCAATGTCATTAACTTTAACCTTGTCAGGAAAATAGGAGGTACTGACCCAGATGTTACCGAAAAATACTGAGCGAGCAGCTTAGGGCAATTTTAAAAGAATATCTGTATCGGCGATGCGATGTTTTGAGTATTCAGCCTCCCCATGTCATGGAAGGCCGCACGCAAGCCCCTGATATCAGAGGAGGAAGTCTTTCAAATTCTCCATTTGTAAGCAATGTGTTAAATGTGTGAACTTGCAAGTTCAGCATCTTATTTTAAATCTGGACTCTGCTTTTCGCGCAGTCGGTACTCAGCTGTGATGAGTTAACACCTCCCCCACTTCGGTATCTAACTTTCTCTCAGCGCATTAGCCACCCACATGTTTGTCTAAATCAGTCCGATGTGCACGGCTTTCTATGAGCTCTAATTAATGCGCAAAGTTGCCCTTTTGATTATTTTTGGGACTCAGTTTGAAAAATTATGTACTTACAGGCCCCGCTGTTTCACACATGGTGACTACAGTCTGGTCGCGTTTGATCTTATAATAGCGAGAATGAGCCATTGTTCTTACTTTTGTCAGCATTGTATGAAAATTATTCTTATTTCCTGAGAAGATGCCATTGTGGTGCTGGTTAGGATCTGCCTGTGCTGCCATATTAAAGACTTTTGTGGTACAGTAGATTAGGCCACTCAATGTTCTACATCAATTGTCTCACTAAGATGGTCCTTTTTTAAGGGTGGATTGTGAAGGTACAAGAGTACATCATATTGACAAAAAAAATTATTTGGTAATTTGTGGTTAGAATAATTTGGAGGTTATGCTGAGAGCCACACAGCACAGGATGGGGAATCGTTTGACTTACGGACAACAGCATAGTACAGTACCGTACAGCGTAGTACAGAGTACAGTACCATACAGCATAATACAGTACCGTACAGCGTAGTACAGAGTACAGTACCATACAGCATAGTACAGAGTACAGTACCGTACAGCGTAGTACAGAGTACAGTACCATACAGCATAGTACAGAGTACAGTACCATACAGCGTAGTACAGCACCGCACAGAGTACAGTACCATACAGCGTAGTACAGAGTACAGTACCATACAGCGTAATACAGTATCATACAGCATAGTACAGTACTGTATGCAATTACTTAGTTATTAGTATTACCTTATAATTATTATGGGCTGTATTATTATTTTTCTGACTTACCTACGAATTCAACTTCAAGACATGCTTAGGGAACCGATTTTGTTTGAGACCTGGGGACCACCTGTGTTCACTGTAGGGCAGTGATACACACACGCACACACAAACACATTCATAGCTTTGTGGGGACTGTCCAGTCATTTCTATGGGAAAGACCCTAATCCCAGCAATTGCACCCTTAACTCCTACCCAGCCCTAACCTTAACCTTAAATAACCAAACAAAATACAAGACTTCTGGCATTTTTAGTTTTTTGATTGCATCCACAGATTTTTGTAAAATTGAGTTTCATTTTGTGGGGACAAAAAAAATGTCCCTACAAGGTCAAAATAGCAGGTTTGTATCACATTGTGGGGACATACGCCTCTATCAGGTGAGGCATAGGCCTGAATCCGCTGGCTGTCTGCACAGAAGTCCAGCCCTGATAGGCCTTTAACTCCAATGCTGTATGTTGCTTTGGACCAAAGACCCTGCTAAGTAAATATATTTCATGTATGTGTTAGAAATCATTATGTAGCAGCCAAACCTTTTATATCAGCAGATTATAAATTGTCCTCCTTTGGGCTAATCCTTACAAATCTGTGTGCTGCTGGAGGAGGTTTCATTCCTCAGTTCCCCAGCTGTCTGCAGGGGTAATCAGATGTGTATTGGGCGGCTGTGGTCTGCAACGATTTCCAGGGTGACTGAGACACATGTTGCAGTTTGGAGCGAAGTCTTGCCACTTCAAGACAACAGCAGGCTCTCAAACACAAGATTTGTGGATGTTGTGGCTCTGCGGTCGTGTAATGGGTTGCGTTGTTTTCTAAGACAAAAGCTCTGGGAAGGATTATCAGAATGGGATGAGAAACACATTTTATAGTGCTTGCAGTTGCTCTGTTTAAAATTAGATTTACAATTTAAAACCGGCTTCTCGTTAGGTAGCTAAATCTCACACAAACATACCAGCCATACAGACCTTTTAATTCAGTTTTAATTCAGATTCTCTAACATCAAAGTCACTCCTTAACTACCTTCTCTGATTCTGAAATGCAAGGTGTAAGCAGTCATTTCATGTTCTGAAATTTTAACAAAAGGCCAAAAAATGGTTACTGTGACATCCATCTATCCATTTTCTGAGACCGGTTAACCTATTCAGGGTCGCAGGGGTCCAGAGTCTATCCTGGA
This sequence comes from Hyperopisus bebe, assembly GCA_026777045.1. Lineage (NCBI taxonomy): Eukaryota > Metazoa > Chordata > Actinopteri > Osteoglossiformes > Mormyridae > Hyperopisus > Hyperopisus bebe. The sequence continues at coordinate 3,572,256 of JAODJW010000033.1, read as the reverse complement.
GGCTACGGGCGCAAGACAGGGTACAACCCAGGATGGGGTGCCAACCTATCACAGGGCACACTCACACACCATTCACTCACACACTGGTCACGTACACAACATACACTCACATGTCATTCACTCACGCACAGACACACTACTGTGACAACCATTTCTAAAATCCTCCTTTTTAGTGTTATGTTGTAAAATATGACTTTGATAATCGGTGATCCACCCTACAATTTAATTGGGAATTTATGGGAAGTCAAGGCTTCGAGGTTCTGCCTGTCAGAAGCTTGTAGATATATTACAATATACGTGTGAGACATTTCTGCAGCGAGCCAGGAAAACAGGGGAAAAACATGAAACCTACATATCAATGGTAGAGTTTGCATAACTGTCTGTCCAGTACAGGGTCACAGTGAGCAGAAAGTATGGCTTACCTGTTTAAAAATAGCATTAAAAAATGCATACTTGAATTTACTGGGAAATTATATGTTACATACAGTACTGTGCAAAAGTAGTGGGCAGTAAAAGGAAATGTTTACAGCTATTTATCTGGTTAGTAAGTACATATTTGCAAAACACCAGAACAAAAACACTATTTTACATTACAGCATATGCAGATCAAGAGCAGCACAAAAACTAACAGGAATTTCTTCTGTTCTCTATAAAGTCACCGGTATCTCCTTGGATGGCCAGATGATCACCGCTTCAGTTCCCTAACCTCTCCTCAGGGGCACCTCAGTCATTACATGTAGTTGTTAAATTTCACAGCCAGCTCACTCAATTAATGAATTTAATTAGTTTAAAAAGTCAATGAGGTATTGATTAGCTGAATAAGGTGCTAGTGGTTGGAGTCAAAAAATACGTTGATGTATTGGATGGTCGCTGCAGGTACAGGGGTGACTTTAGGAGAGGTTTTGAAGTGGCTCAATTTTGTACATGTTATATATACAGACAATACAGAAGACAAGGGCACTGTTAGGAATTGCTATGGACATGATGGTGCTCCTGCATTCTTGGCCTGTAGAGGGCGCCCAACCACATCCTCACTGTTTTTTTCCACAGTGTGCTACAAAGTGCTCTTCTGCTGTGAAGCCATTTCTGCACCCAGTTTACAGCTGTATACGGAACAGAGGGCTTACTGGGGTGTACTGGGTATGGACTGCTGGGAGGGGCCTGTGCTCCCTGTGTTCCTGCTTCAGCTTTGTACATACGATTAAGCGTGCAGTACCGTGGTAAACCTCGATCATTAGAAGCTAGTTTAGGGGCCAGGCTTGTCACCAACGAGGGTGACAGAACGTGTGGTGAATCTTTCCCTTGTTCTGCAGCAGCAGAGAGGTCAGTGCTCTGGTCATGCTTCGACTCCACGGCAAGTTGCCCAAATTTAGGAATCCAAATGGTCACTTCCTTTAAAACATAAAGGACCTTTTCTGCCTTTATGTTCGTATTCACATTTATTCCAGCTCTGCTGGTTTGACCTTGGGAAAATAAAGGAATTTATTGTGATATGAAGGAGTACTCAGATTTTATTCTGTTTAGTTGTTTCCATGTTAGAATTACAGTTCATACTGTAAATAGGATGATTATAACACCAGATTCAGCATGCTGAAGTCAGGGCAGGAAAAGCGGTTTTGTATTTCTAGGTTTTGACTGGACAGCAAGCAAGCTAATCTGCTGGAAGGTCTGTGCTCAGAAACAGCGAGCCAACCCTGTGGGCAATGTTGTACATGGGTAATGTTGTACACGGGTAATGTTGTACACGGGCAATGTTGTACACACACACACCACGGGTGTCTGTCACAAAACTGAAAGGTACTGATAAGACAGTGTAACAAGTTGAAGATTATACTCCTCTTCAGAGGAAAACATTTCATTTCACTGTCTTGGAAAATAGCCCAGTTTAATCTGCACAACATCTGTACCCCTCAGCCGAATATCGCACATCCTGCCTCTTCTGTGCAGTTTCATTCACCCCTTTTTCTATTATTTACGTCCTCTTGTAGTTTTCTTGAAACTGATCCCAGAGACTTTGCGGAGTGCGAAGGGAAGTAGCCAATCCTCAAGCGTAGCAGATGAGAAACTCAGCACCTGTATTTAATGAAAAAAAACTGACCATAGCATTTTCACCCATCCATCTTCAAGCTGCCTACTTTTTCCCAAAAACTTTTTCCCGCATGGTCAGCATGCTTATTTGAGACAGCAGCTAGCTAGCGTTGTATCGGATTGGTTAGGTGAAGAGTATTAAAAAAGTACTGTAATCTTCAGACACGTCCACAGACTCCAAAACCATCTGTTCTGGGATGGAAAGAGGTAATTGATGAAACAACTGGGAATCCAAAAAGAGACAGAGAGGGAAATAAATATGTTAAATGGTGGTTAGACGGATTCATCCGTAAGTACAGCAAAAGATTTATCAATCTTCATATATTTGGTCCAGGCAACTTAGCTCATTGATGGAAAAACTGACCATTTCCTAAAGACCATAAACAACTTTGATTGCTTTTTCTGAAAATGCATAGGCGACAACAAGCAAAACTGAGGAATTTTTGGCATCGTACAAACACAGGAGGGAGAGCCAGCAGCATTAAAATAATTCATGGCAATTTCCAGAAAGCCCATAGACTTTTTTTTTGTAATGAACATATCCAAAGGAAATTGTATTACACGCACCATGAAGAGAGAATTCGAACCTGTCTGAAAACGTTTTCTCTCCAATGCCCAGATGTAGCCCAGGAAATCCTCAGAGGGTATCCTAGCATACCAAATTTTTTATTTATTATTGGACTGGCATCGCTTCCAGGGTGTCCCCTAGTGTGTGACCTCTGCTTTTTGGGATTAGATTTAGGCCCCTCGTGACTGTACTGGAAAAGTAGTTGGTCAATGGATGGATGTCTTTTTACTTTTTGATACTGTGCTTCAGTCTGTTTTTTGGGCTCACTGTCAACATTCACTGTACGTATTTCTGTGCTCTGTTTGTTATTATGTTCACCGTATGAAAATGGAATAACAGGAAACTATTTTTTCCAGTTTAAATTCCAGCTGCTACTCCTTGGTTCTCCGGGAAATCTTGGCCCTATGAGAAGGAAAGACTCGTTCAGGTGACACGATAAAAAATATGGAAACATTGCAACTGTTGCCAGGGAGTGACATGCCAGGAAAGACAGAAACACGCCCTTCTCCGTCAGAAACACTCCTGGAGGGCAGAGATGTTAGCGATGCTTCAGCGTGGCTATGCCAGTCATCTACGCAGCTTGGCTAGTGGAAAAGGGAAAAGCTAATTTTCTAGGGAGAGAAAATAAAACTGTGCTTCTCGTTTTCCACAAGTGGCAGAGATGTGCAGACTTCATTACGGACTACTGGGGGGAGGCAGTGGGACACGTGACGCTAGCACTGGGCGTGAAGGGGGGGGGGGGTTGGCTGTAGCGTCTTGTGCCATTTCCTCTCTTACTTCTTATTTCCTAAGTCACACCAAGCTCTGGTGGCATGTGGGGTGCTGTGCAGCATCCAGAGCTTTCCAGCAGGAAAGTACCACTGAGTATGTGGATGGATGGACCACCCTAGAAGTAACACTAACCACTGCTACTTACTAGCTAAAGTCCTTCCTTGATTCAAACTTTACAAGTAAATAAATATACTTTGTGATATTACTGGGGGATGAGGCTTCATCATTACAGACTATACTGCACCACAGTTTCCATGTACACTGCAAAAGTACCGCCAATAAGCCATTTGGTGACACTGTACCGGCCAAATATCCTCGTGGTTTTTGCATGGATATATTTCCAGCTTATTTAACCAGACACTCAATAACGAGTCATTTTAAAAATTGACTTTCATAACAATCATATGTAGCAATTGATAAGTTATGATGTTCGGACGTTCAAATACAAAGATTTTGAATGCACAAAATATGAAGAATGGGTACATTATTGCTGCCAATTATTCGCTTAATGTAAATATTCTGCAGAGCTGTCTCTTAATGGATGACTAAGAAATGAACACACATTGAACTGATGATAATGCATTATGAGTTATAAAATTGGCAATTGCAGCATTATGGCTGTGACATTTAGAATCACATTGGAAAACAAAATGACTCAGAGGACGGACAAGCTTCCAGTCAATGCGACAACTGGCATATCTTTTCATGTAACCTCTTGGGCTGAATATAGACAAATTCTCAAAATATAACTTAACAACTACAATGTTTGAATAAAGAAAGAAATATGCACGTTTGTATCCGTTGTTCTCCTTTAAATTCTGCGTTTTGGCTTTACCTGTCCATCAGGCCCCTAGCCAGAGTAAATTTTGGGGGTGGCTTCGTAATGCTCTTATGAATTAGTTGCTGTTGGCTTCCTGGCCGCACCTCATTGTGGCCAGGACGACTCAGCTCAGCTGTCATATCGCCGTATTTTCTGCTGAATGTATTGAATAGCAATAGAAGTAAAAGTTTCTTTCCCCCCTTGAATGTGGGGCTCTTACAAAAAATAGTTTCTAAAAGTTCAGTTGTTTCAAAAATGTTTGACAGGAACTTTTCCTATCCCTTTGGAGTCACTTGGCACTGAAAGATGTACACTTAGTATGTAGATGTTGCTGCATTTCACAGACTCAGTCATCCGGCCATTGTATAAAAATCTCAACCAAACAACCCAACATGCATCTCTATTTTACTTCCTTTATGGCTTGAGCCACAACTGGTTTTTGACTAATCATGTGACCTTTCTTTTTTTACCTCTCACTCTAGTTTAGAAAAAATTGAGCTGACATTTAAATGTATAAACAAATAAGCAATGTTTAATGCAGCTGCTTGGCTTACACTAAAGTTTATGCTAATTCTTTTGCCATTTGTACAATTACGCATTCACAGGCATTCTTTCTCTATGAGACCACAGTTTGGGGTCAGGGCACTGGCTTGGACATTTTTCTGACCCCCCCAGAGCAGTTCTTGGGGTTAGGAACCTTGCTTAAGTTTGGAATGTCCAACAGTGACACAATCACTCTGCCAGTCAGGGGTTTCAAACCAGCAACCTTCCGGACAGAGGTACAGACTCTGAACCTGCAGAACCACCCGCCACTCAAATGGCGAAAGCTACTCTTATTTTGAACTTTAAACTGCAAACACATTCTAGTACACTGCTGTGAGATGTTCTCATCTTTTAGCAGATTTCCCCTAAAATTTCCTCTGGAGAGTGTCACCCCTGGCCTCTGAAACAGCAGTGACCTTGTGCTGTTCTTTGAGTTTGCCTCTGTGCCTCTCTCTCTGGTAACAGAAAATGCGGAGGTTTAACATTTGTGTTTTGTTGCCCTGTACTTGTCTGTACTTAGGCTTCTGTGAAATTAGAACATTTCAGATACACATTCATATGCTCTTAAGCAGTGCAAGTAAAGAGAAAGAATTTGTGGTTTGGGGCGCCTGCCAGTGGACCGCTTCACACACCGTTCTGTAAGCCGATCCATGGGCTGGGAACAATGGCACTTGCAGTGCAGTCAGAAATTAAATTAAGTATATTGTCAGTTATCATCAACATTGAAGAAATGCAGTGAGTCTCAGTTCTGGCCAAATTTTCTTAGAAACGGGACTGTTTCTGAGTTTTGCTCTGTTTGGCCGCATCGTCATTCACATTGATTAGGTTATTATGAATGTGATGTTTGTGTTCATGTATGCTAGTTTAGCTTTAATTTAGTCTTGTAATGTGAAGGGGCCCAAAATTTGTGAGAGGGGGCCTTACTGGTGAAAGCAATTCTGCATCGGTTTAGACTTTAAAGAGCTCTTTGCTGTAGTGCTGAGCTCCCATCTAAGCTATGCATGCATCCTACACTGATGTATTGTACAGGCAGGTGCTGTTCAGGTGCGGTCAGAGGCAGAGCCTCAGGTGTCTGCTAGCTTCCAGTAGGGTGACACACCGTTTGGTACACATACTCTGCAGTATACAGACTTCGTCAGGTCTACTGTGCACAGTCCAGGCATCCGTTTTTGTTCGTTATTCTTGTAATGAACCCATTGACCACTAGTGGAGGCAATTGTTCCAGGTTTGTTCTGCGGTCCTGGAATTTTGGATTTCTGTCCTTTATGGTTGCACTGGGTGTTTTGTTTCTTTTTCAGGTGAATATAATTACTGCCAGGGAAAATAATGATATTCATAATCAGGGAGTATTCTCTGGATGTGTTTATGCTACAGAATCTGTTGCCCAGAATGCAATTGACTATGGACTCGGGTATAGCCAAGTCACCAGATGTCTCACTGATGACAGTCAACTTCTGTCCTTTTTATTAATGTCTTCCTTTGGCCTTTTATGAAGATGAATACAGCTGCTGGAATCTATTGATTTAGACAATACAAAGAATGTCAGTGCCCATCTAATACATTTTACAAATCATTTCTGTGCCATTGATACACACATAACAAGATTATATATACATATACAATTAAAAATATGTAAAAACTAAACCCAAATGTAGCTATTAAACAGTATTCTTATAAAGAAACTGGATGGTGTACAAATTAAATTAGAAGAAAGAATTCAACGCTCTAAGAAAGGCTATATTATCAAATTCTCAGAAAGTCTACTGGTGTTGCAGTGAAAAAGGAGAGACGAAAGAAAAGTCCAGACGAAGCAGATGTGCTTAAATAAAAGAAAAAGATCCATCATAAAGAGTATAAGGAAAATGTACACTGAAGATAAAGGATGAAGAAACTGAGGGAACGTTGGAATGAAGAGCAGAAGCAGTGGTCAGGCTGAAGGGTGGAAGGAAGCCAGCAGAGCTACGCTGATTGGAGAAACCCAGGCCAGATGCTTTCAGGTCTCACAAAGCAGCTAGGAACGCCACCTCCATCCATATAACGCCGTCACCTGACCTGGACGCCGGCGAGGTTTCGCTGGAGATTCCCGGGGCGTGTGCTGTGACGAAGATGTACGGTACAGTGACACTGAGCACTGGATGACACCCTAAGATATGACGCAGTAAACGGTAAGCAAGACGATCATTCGTGCAGCTATGTGGCAGAAATGAAAACGGACACCTGATGAAGAATCTTTGGTACCGTCTAGAGTGATTAAAATGATGCATATTCAAATAGGTCATACAGGGGTTGCCATAATAGGGGCCTTCAGGTTACTAATTTGAGAACAATCACACCAACCAAAGTCACGTTCATGACATGGTAGCCTAGGCTCACATGTTGACTGCTGTGTCGCTTATTGTGGGGTTAACCTGAGCTCACACAAGCTTTCGAGAAATGGAGCGGCAGAAAAGGTGGACTGATTGTGTCGAAAGTGACACGTGGTGAAAACTCTCCAAAACGAAAGAAACTCCCCAAGTCAAATCTCATAGAAGAAAACCAGACGTTACTGCCATCAGTAGGAATCGCATGCAAAAAAACACACGGCTGCATTTTCAGACTAGCGAGTTTGTCAAAGTCGGATAAAGCACTGAGATGGAGTCGGGGAACTTTAGCGACTGAGAGTCCATGCCAGCCCACCCGTTCATCCTCTGGAAAGGATCGCTGGGGGCACAGGTGCAAAGACACTCGTGCTGGAGACCTGGCACGGCCCCCGCATGGAAGCCGTAGGCAGACCCCGCCGTAGCCTTACTCAGAGGCACCTGTGTGCCAGGCTTGCAGGAAAATCCCTTTAATCGCAGCGGCTCCCATTGACTGAGAGAATTATTTAAAGAAACATGGAAGAGCTGCAACTGGAACTGGAAAAAATAGCTGCCAACATCTACATGGGCCAGATACTCAGAGAGAAAAAATACATATATCAGGTTATTTACCACTTTTTCAATAGCTAAGCCTTGAAATGTCTCTTCTACCTGAAAAGCTGAACAGTTTTACACTGTAGGAAGAATAATTTTGGGTACCCGAAACAATGACTTGATTTTTCTGCCCCAAACTTAAGAGCAGTCTGAGTGTTTTGGCCAAAGATCTCCCTTGGCTAGGGAATGTTCCAAATTGCTCTCTCTTCTGGAACAAAAACATATCAGATCAATGTTTTCTACTTTGTGGAACCTTTTGAGAGCAATCTGTATATTTTACATGCATACAAACCCATTTTGTGATGCTTCATATTCAGTGGGAGCATGGATACTTGCATTTATCATTAATGAATTTACCAAACACTTAAAGAGATCATTATTCAGAATTATTTCTCACTTATAATAACTTGGACACCACAAGGGACATGGATTAATGATTAGAGTTAACTGCATAGGTCAAAAGCATACTTTGAAGATCTGCAGATTACAATTAAAGTTACAGTGAGATTATTTTTAGTGAGACATCTTCACGTTTGTATAATTGCATTCTGAGGATTCTGTTATCTTCGATAGTCTTATCGGCGTAATCGCATTGTCAGTAAAACAGCGTCCTGCTGCAGGTTCCGTGGGCCGCACGGTAAGAACTGCCACAGAATTTCCATGACACAATAGCATGTTGTCGGAAGGTCTGTGGCACAAAAAGAGGAACAACTTTATTTAAAAAAAAAAAACACAATGCAGTGAACACAATGTTGCTGAAAAAATACAGCCTTACGAAAAAACACAGCACTATCGTGGCTAATTGCATGGCAACAGCTTTGGTATTTTTTATTTGCATAAATGCCCTTCCATTCATTCCGAAAAATGAGGACCACGGCCTTTTCTCATGATGTACAGCTTTACGCAATTTACCGTAGCTCTTCTGTCATGCTCTCATTGTTATGAACCTTGTGGATTTTAGCTTTTGTTGCTTATTAGATACAGCATGTGTATGTTGCACCGAAACTAATACAACAATATGCCTGAGCAGGTAACATGGGAGTAGGGTTAGGTTCGGCATTGGTGGGGGCCGAATCATCCCTGAACTCCCCCCTCCACCCCCTGCACATATACCGTCCTCCCGGAATATTGGTATAGGTCCCTACTGTCCATATACCCAAACCTATGCCCTTGGCAGGTAAAGAGAAGCGTTGTCTGAATGAATCTACATGTAGGACATATGGCAGGCGGGGGCAGGAATGAAAGCCTAATTCCATCCAGAAACAGCATCGTGTGTGGAAAAATAAGAAGAGAGAGAATGGAGACGGTAAACAAAACGGGTTCGGAAGAAAGCACGAGCAGCACAGACACGGGGCTGTTTGACAGCATGTTAGCGGAAAGGCGTGCATTCACGCTCCTTAAGATACGCATTCCTTAAAGCAACTCATGCGACAGTCTTCCCCAAATGTGCCCAGCTGTCAATATCTTTAAATTAATATTAAAAGAAGGACTGGTGGTGTTGCGATAGAAACCTGGCTGCCCTTCATGCATCTGTGTACAATGGGTAACTGATAGTGTAGCCTAAAGAGCGCACATACACATAGAACCAAATACAGTTACAGAGAACACACAAAGGCCTTGAACCCTTCATACTGATAAAACTGCATTTTTTAAAAAAAAAAATTGTAGTAAAAACAAAGGATTTGTTGTTTTTTGTTAGTTTTCCCATTTATTTAACCAATGGAATTTCAAGTAACCTACATCTCTCTGAGCTGAATAAACGAGACTCGCAATACGGTAGAGTTTAGGAATTTTACGTAAAAAATATACATTTGCTTTGGTGGACAGCTTTGTTTAAAACGGCGCGGACCGCCGCTGTACACCTTAAGCATCTGATGGATATTTGCTACAACCGTTCAAATGTCGCGCCTGGCTTGGGAATTACTGGGACCTGACCTACCTGTTAATCCAGTACATGTATAAGGAAGGTGGCTTATTTGAGACATGGCAGTGCGCGCCCCCGGTACCCAACCTCAGCGCGGCACCTGCTGATTCCGCGCCTCCGCCATCCTAACACAGTGTGCGCATGTGGAGGAAGAACTTTCGACGTATTCACTAGCTCGTTTCTATGTTGGAGACCACAATTTTAAAAAATATTATTTGTATAATATATTACAAATAACAAATCTAAAGTAACAGTAACAAAAGTAATCGGTTAAATATGTTTTATCTTTAGTTATGTTTTTAGCCGGAGAGTTTCCAGCTGTTGGAAAGACCGGGGAATAAGTCAAGTTTACCTGGGGCTTGACTTTTTTTCCATGAAGAAGATCGGGGCTAAAATACAAGCGATGTCACTTAAGGACGCCCATGGGTTTTAGTGCGGTCTTCCAACGAAACATGTTAATTCAGCTCGAAACATCTTAATTACTCCTAACAAGTGTTGGTCTCCAACCACAAATCTCTTAGTTAAAGCATGTTTCCTTTAGCGTTGCTGGTAATTAGACTACGTTTCTATCATTTAATATACTTTCACACAAAAGCCAACACGTAAAATTTAAAGACATCTATATATAAATGTAATATATTTTTTAGGCTAAAAGGGTTAAATCTGGTTGCACAAAAATAATAATGGTGGTTTAAATGCTTGTAACACTGTTGCAATCTGTAGGCATAAATCTGTAGACCTCTCTCGGGTTGTTCAATAATATATAGATACCACTCGAAGAATAGAATACAAGCATTATGCTTTCAACTGAAGGGAACCTCTTCAATACTAGAAAATATTTTCAGTATTTAAACATGCAGTATGCCACAACCGAGGTGAATAATTCACAGAAAACTGTATGAATTATGTGTGTATCGAAGGAACGAGACTAATTATGTTACAGAAATATGAAAATATAATAATACTGGGCTTAGTGGCGAGAAGGAAAATCGCACAAAGATACATTTAAGAAAATAAAATTATAAAATGTTTATATAAAGTATGTCTTATATAGCAGCAAAACATAAAACAAACTGCCACACTAATAACGAGTCATTTGGAAATGTTATTTAGTAATTATTACATTTTGAGTGTGGAGGAAGTATATGAATTTATTTTCTTTTCGATTTTGTGTTTTGAAACTTTGTGATTTTACGTTGTGTGTTGTACATTCTGGAGAAAACGACAGTGATTGAGTTTATATGGTAACGAGCAATTATATATTAGAGCATACAAATGTAAATCATTTTTACAGCGTAAGACTGCTTAAAAATAAAAAAGGAATTTTGGAATGTTTGGCTGATATATGAGAATATATGAGAATCTACAACAGAAAGAAAAACCTGACTGTGGCAACGTATAAAATCTGATTTCAGCATGTGAACAGTAAGGACCAGTTCAATTTTACAGCTTCTGAGATAATTTATATCATATATATATATAATATATATATAATCACAACATGGACTAGGCCTACTAGAATGGAATTATTAGAATGTTACGAATATTTGGTCCCTAATTTATATTTACATATATACACAATAAGACTATTTTTAAGGTGTATACTATATTAATGACGTTTATGTATCTATGTTGGGAACCCAAAGATGCCAAATGAATAAAGTACAGAACTTTAATATTTTGCAATTAAAATGACAAATATTAAATATAAACAGCGTATTCAACAAGCAATACTAAATCTTAGGTATTCTATAAGTTGTGTGGTCTTTCACACATAACTGATAAATCGCATAGAACTATTTTTTTTTAATTTAAATAAATCAGAAATCCGCATTATCTTTATAAGGCATACAACGCATTTTAAGAAGGTCATTTTAATACGTTTGATTCAATCTTTGTTGACTTTGGCTTTCTTTACAGTACAGCTCTTGGTCACAAAAAAAAATCACTTTCCCCTTTAAAAGTGAGATATCTAAGTGGCCATTTCATTACATTTTACACTCAATTTCATGTCCCACTCAAAGTATTTGTATTTACTTTGGCTTCCATTGATTTATTGGACTTGTACAGCAACATATAAACTTGCATATGTCAAGGACATAATGATGTTTACTCAATATGTAATAAAGCAAATGCTATGAAAATTGGTCAAATATATGTTTCCTGTGACATGCAAATATGCTGCCCACAACAGCAGTGATATATGACTGTAAATTATACTAATAAAATATTAAACTTACATAATGCAGTGTCTACATAATTTATAAATAGTGTGTAAGCAGGTGTAAGGGGTCATACAAATTATGGTTTGGAACAGTCTGTCCGACTTGTACGTAATAAAATATGGAAATAAGTGTACTCTTGGTTTAGCTCATTTAGACATTTTACGCACTTTTGAAAACGCATGGTCTTATTCGGCTGTCTTCTCATTACTTAAATATTGATCACTTCTGGCTATTATACTCCGTTTTTAAATTGCCTGCCAATTAAACTTGCTGTACAGAATAATAAGAGTAATTTTTAAGCCAGCCAGTGCCGTACGTGCGGTTAAAAACACGGAACGTGGACCAGTGGAAGGGCTCTGGCGGAGAAAAGGACCCCAGGATTTTAAAACGAAAAGGAGGCAGCGCTAGCCCATGCCATTAACACTCTTCGGGAAGCGAGCTTTCCTCTTTTGGACTAATAAAAAGAATGTATGTGTTAATATAACCTTGAGGCATATTCATGTTGAAAAGCATTAAGTACCTAACCAAATATAACACAAGCAAGTAAACTGACAGAATATTTGGGGCTTGTTTTTATCCGGTTGAGTTTACTATTTTTGCCCCCTTCTCTGTCAATAGGATGTTTTTAAGTGTTTTTTTTTTTAATCTCTTCTCCCCCCTTTTATAAACTACGCCATCAAGTGCAATACTAATATATTACCAGCAACACCCCCCACTCCGTGCGTCTCATCTATTCCTTCTCCCAGGCGACAGTAAGATCTCATAAGGAGCCTCTGTTCGGGCCGCCTGAATGGACTTTGAGGAGGGGAAAAAACGGACGATCCGCTGATACCATCAAACAAACCGATATATCTGGACAATGTTGCTGCATGTATGAGACCGAGGACACGTTACTGCAGTTTTAAGACAGGGCACCAACAGCACGATACAGCAAGACACTATCAAGCAATATACTGCTAGCGGGCAGCCAGGCAGGCTGCGATCCTGCCACAAATTGTACAAGCTGTATAATATTATTGTAAGATCTCTATTTTGTCCTCTTGTACCTTGTAAGGGGGGTTTCTGAACGGACTGCGGTAGACTTCGTGCCGGACGTTTCTGTTTTATCTGCACGGGTTGTTTCTCCCCTCCGAAGATCACGGATTACTTTGCGAAGAGATATGGATGTATAATAATAAAAACAACAACATCGAGGAGATGACAAGACGCTGAACTGTCGTGCTGCTAAAGCCTATTAGCTCCAACTTTTAGGGGGGTTGGCAGTTTCGCTTGGCAATGGTACGTTAACAAATAAATTTCATCATTATTTGTCGTTATTCCAATAGACGCACTGCAGGGCTTGTTAAGCGATGTGCGTTTTAAAACTAGTAAATATAGCGCACATGTATATTTGTTATTCCTTCTTAGCTTACTCGAGTTACTCCTTTTTGTTGATCCTTAGCCAGAGCGAAGGTTTGCGGGAAGCGCTACTAGGCTAAATACTGGCGAATATTTCTGTTATAATGTGCATATATGTGGGAATGGGTGGCCTCACTGCCATTTTCTGCGCCGCACAACTTATCGGCGTTATGTCCACCGTGCTGCGGAGACGTACCGCCGCCGCGGGACCCTCGCAGGCCAAGTTGAAGTTCAAAGCGAAAGATACTCGGTAGCCGGTGCGGAGTTTGCGGAGCTCCGGCAGAAAATGGCCGCAGCCGGAGCCCGAGGCGCGCCGTCGTGAGTGTGAAGCACAGACCGGCAGAGGCGCTCGGTCGCGGTGCCTCGTCACACTCAGCGTGCCGATGTCACACAAACTTGTAAAGATTGTCCGTATGCACTGAATACATAAAATAATCTACGCTTACGCAGTTTTTAAATTTAACTTCGGGCCTAAAGATACTATGCTGACAAAACTCTGCTAAATACCGGAATAATCGCATAAGAAAATGTTACATGTGTACCTGGCTTAAAGCTTAATAGTGGCTCATCTTATAAGTTTGGAAGATAATACTTTATTCCCAGACGGATGCTTTATTTTGTGTCCACACTGATAAACAAATATTGTTTAGTCCCGCCGGTTAAATGTCAATATTATCTGCATTTACTTTTATAGGGCCTAAACCTGATTAAGTTGAACAACTAGGCTACTTATAAGTTTTTAGACAACAATTTGACAGTTAACGCATTTTTACTGGTAACTACTATTTTATGCATTTGTCATAATAATTAACAATATAATTTAAATAGTGCTCTAATTAAATTGCATTATCTTCTTAGTTAAATATTGTACGCAGAGATATATAAAACTAACAGACGTAACGTAAAGGGTTATGGTGATAGGAATAGCTGGTGATGTTCAGCGGCCTTTGGTTATTCTTTTAATGTCATAGTTATCCACACTATAAGTGAGCCTGCAGAAAACATTTAAATCAATATATTTATCTTGCCTAGCAAATGTAGTTAGGCTGCCGTATTAACCCCCTGATTTTGTATTTTCTCTGTTACCCCTTGTCCCTTTAATCGAATATGTTGGTTTGTTATAGGTGTCTGTGGATATTTCCCGTACAAGTAACCGTCACCTACATATCATGGCTAAATTAGGCGATTAAGATGCCTGCAGATCGCGACTGGCCCTTTGGCTGAGCGGTCAGGAGGAAGGAGGCATGCAGACAGACTGCCAGTGGTTCATGGCAGAACTGGAATACGGGGATAGCTTCTTACCCAAAGCTACTTCATAAGCAAGGTTAATTGGACACATCGATAAAAATAGCACGTTGGCTTAATTCCCTTAGTTGTGGTTGCCATGTAATCTATTCTGTTTTTGTTTACGCTATTCCCGACAGACCGGAAAAGTGCTTTTTGTGGTCTTCATATTTTGCTTCTCAGATACACTTGTGGTTCACAAACGGAATATTAATGACCTACCGGAGAACCACTCTGTTTTCGCAACTGTAATGTTTCCGACAAATAGAAGTAGGAATGGGAAAAAATGTATAAAATGTAGGTATTTATTTATTTATGCGTTCTGCGGCCTTTAAAGCGTTATTAAATTAACAGTGTTTTTAATCCGGTGGCTTTTACATGCACTTTCTCGCTGTGTTTGTTTAATTAGATATTTTATACACAATATACCCTCATCACCAATAAACACCGAATTAGCCGGCTAGGTCAGAGGGGTTGCATCCTCCTCAGACGTATTTTTCTAAAATATTGTCTGTGCAATACGCGACTTCAGTGAAGTGAACTGTTGCACAAGCACTAACAACAGAATCTTTCGGACCCTTGCACACGTGGACACCCTCCACCCTATGTGTGCGCATTTCTCCATAAGTAATCAGGCTTTTCTCCATTTCTGTATGATGGATCATCCGCGTCCTCTGCCTATCTGTGCATCGTGCCCCCAAACTCCTCGATCTGGGACTATACTTAAAAACCACGCAAACTAAAACACGCCTGCCCGTATAATTATTTGCTTCGACTGTCGATTTTTGATTGGGGAAAAGGAGGGAGGTTTTCTGCGCGTATATATGGAAAGCATCAAGTCATATGGTTTCTGTTTATGTCAGCCGTGTCTGTCCTACCCTGCGAATCAGCGGCGGCGTGTAGTTGTCACTCGTTTTATATTTTGCCGTGTGAACGGATGACCCTGCTCCGTGGAAATCAGGGATACTGCATCTTTAAACTATTTTTTTCTGGGATGGGCTATATTCATAACGTCATTTCTCGTTCTTTAATTTTTTTCATCATTTCGTAAATGGAACAGATTTGCCAACACTCCACCTTTCCAAGTGTCCTCTGAGTTTTATTCAAGTTGTTATTTCTATCCTCCACGAACTTTGCATGTGACCTATGTGGTCTAGCATAGTCTCATTTTGAAGCCGTTTAATTCCAGCGGACCTAAAAGCGAGGCAGATGCGATGATATAATGACGGTGTTGAAATGTGAAAGAAATATTTTGTAACTTTCTCCGTCTTTTGCCACATTTTCAAGTCATTTTCATTGCATCATGATGTATTCGCCCCTCTGCCTTACTCAGGTAAACGCTTCGTTTTCGCCTCTATAGCCTTAACTTTGAGCGTGTTTGCGCGCAGTCTGCATGGCCGCAGTGTTTCAAGCGCAAAGGTGAGAAAAGGGCGGGATACAGCTTCTCCAGTTTCCCTCACCTTGTCGGGTTTTCTTTGTTTGGATTTCGGTTATGATTGTCTAAATATGAAAATATGTTTTAATGGCTCAGGGGAGTGCACTTGAATGTGTGTTGTTATTTGTTTCTGTCATCGCTTTATTAAAACTGCGTCGACTTTGCGGTATTATATTAAAAAGTTGTGTACACTGAGGATTTACGGTGCATATTTCACGTCACGTTTTCGTTATGCGTGTGGGCTTGCTTTCAGTGTTACGGGGAAGGTTGCGGTGGAGATACAGTAGCTCACTTAAAATGCGCTAAACTATGCGCCAGAAAAGGGGCCGTTTTTCTCCGTTGCTGGCTTCGCTGATTTAAAGTTGCAAGTTACCGTGCAATTCTCACTAAATAACTAGCAATAGAAAACTAACGCGAAAACTTTTCCAGACAACTTCCAAACCCAGTGCATTTCTGCAGTTTTCTGCTTTTCAGTTTGTTTATACCTTAAGGCGCTTTCTGTGAGCTGCGTACAGTGTTTAATGGACAATAAATGACAGTAAAAGTAATTGAGACATTTACACTCGACCGCCAGCAGAGATACTTAAATATATAAGAGCACAGATGAATGTTGATTGGCAGGGAAACAACTGAAAGAAGTTTTCTTTCATCATTTATGTCAGTAAGTTATTGTACTATGTGGAGGCAAGGTAGACTTCTCTCGCTAAATAATGTGTGTACAGCGTATATTCTTGAAATATAGTTCGTGACGTTCTTAGTATTTTGTCTTATAACCTTATAACAACTTAACGTAGAGATGTTCTCCTCTAAGTACGACAGCATTACCTGGAATGAAAATGTAATTTGTCCTAAATTCCTGCCAGCTTATGTTAAGGAGCGTTTCCACAGAAGCGTGCAAGCGTGTGCCAGAGGGAGACATATCGGGGCTTGTCTTTGGTGAGGCACGAACGGAGATTTATAAGTCATTCACATTCACATTTACATTTTGTTCACTTGGCAGCCGCTTTTAGACGTAGAACAAAATGGACCCGGTTCTGCGTGATGAAACAGAACGTGAGTTCCGATGCTGATAATTACAGGTCACTATAAGAGTAGGAGAAGGTCCTCGTGTCCAGCATGATAGATGCGTGTATGTGTGTGTATAAAACTTTAGTTTCTTGCAGGGTTAAGGATTGAAAAATCCCTGGACAATAAACAATTTAAAAGTTCCTAAACTAATTAAATTGTAGGGATTCAAACAACTTACCCATAAGCTTGCATAATTAAAAAATGTGTTTTTGAAGTTTACTTTCCGTAAACGGTTTCATAAATTGTGATATATGACAGTAAAATAAACATTGTAAATTTCTTTTCATTGTGCTCCCAGTCACAAATCAGACCAATATGTCAGCTGTTATGGTAATTCTGTACATAACTGAGCGGTGGTAATTATAAAATTCCAGTAGCTTTTCACTGAGACCTGTCCTGGATTCGGGGTGCATAGGAATCTCAATTTACTTGAAAGCAGCTTCTGCTTCAGGGGTGGGGTGGGGGGGGGGGGGGGGTCCAGCTTTACTGACCGGGAGCAAAAAACGCAGAAA
>JAODJW010000033.1:3517273-3535467 GCA_026777045.1 Hyperopisus bebe | reverse complement strand
GCGGCTGGACCTGGTGATGGTGATCCTCTTCAAGGGCATCCCTCTGGAGAGCACGGACGGCGAGCGGCTGGTCAAAGGCGGCCAGTGCACCAACCCCGTGCTCTGCGTCCAGCCTCACCACATTGGCGTCTCCGTCAAGGAGCTCGACCTCTACCTGGCCTACTTCGTCCGGGAGAGAGGTGGGTGTCGTCATGGGGCTACCACTACAGTGTGGGGCACGTAGGTTTAAAGCTGGGAACCAGATAACATTCGGCATGTGGGTCCCATCTCAAGTGCTGCCTCGTGCATCAAGTGCAGCCGGCCAGCGAGACTTGGCTGGTTGTCCTTCGGAAATGTACGATGGACTCTTGACTAGTGGCTAGCTAAAGCAGTTACCGGAGCAACTCTGCCTGGCAGCAGAAAGTCAAACCGAAACTCAGTGGTTCTACTGATTCTTGTCAAAATGTGTTTACTTGCAGAGGGGTTTCATAAATAAATGGCCATCTGTGCGACGGATCGGTAAACATGTTTATTTGTTAGCTTACGGTTTACGTATCCTGTAAATGCACCCAGGTGGGGCGATGGGAACCACAAACCGAGCACCTCAGGGGTCACGTAGCTGGAGAACGTCATGCATCGCTTGGGTCTTGACATCGGTTTTTCATTTCGAGTGCGGTCATGTGTCCGCCCGTGTGTGCAGCTCGTCTGTTTTCCTGCCTTTCCACCGAGGTGCTGACTTGGCTTATGGTAATGCCAGTCTGGGGGTACATTATAAAGGCACATCCTGCTGCAGCTCGCACACTCTGTTGAGTGACCTTTTTAAACAAGCGTTTTATTGTCAGAGCCAGAGAGGCACGGAGCTCAGCAGAGTGCTGGCTTTACTTGGGAGAGAAAGAATCGACTGGAGCCAAGCCTTGACACTGTAAATCATTTTAAATGAGCAGGGTCCAGAATGCCAACTCGTCCAGAAGCTCAGTCTGCTCCACGCCTATCAGGACTGATGCCATGGCTTTCTCATTTTGTGTGTCTTCGTTCCGTGTATCCATCTTCCCAGGTCCTCATTCCGTGTGTCTATTTTCCAAGGTCCTCATTCCGTGTGTCCATTTTCCAAGGTCCTCATTCCGTGTGTCTGTCTTCCAAGGTCCTCATTCCATGTGTTCATCTTCCCAGGTCCTCATTCCGTCTGTCCATCTTCCAAGGTCCTCATTCCGTCTGTCCATCTTCCAAGGTCCTCATTCCGTGTGTCCATCTTCCAAGGTCCTCATTCCGTGTGTCCATCTTCCAAGGTCCTCATTCCGTCTGTCCATCTTCCAAGGTCCTCATTCCGTGTGTCCATCTTCCCAGGTCCTCATTCCGTCTGTCCATCTTCCAAGGTCCTCATTCCGTGTGTCCATCTTCCAAGGTCCTCATTCCATGTGTCCATCTTCCCAGGTCCTCATTCTGTCTGTCCATCTTCCAAGGTCCTCATTCCGTGTGTCCATCTTCCAAGGTCCTCATTCTGTGTATGCAGCCTTCCTGGTGCTCATTAGGTATATCTTCATTCTGTGTGTCCATCTTCCCAGGTCCTCATTCTGTGTGTCCATCTTCACTGTCCTGGTCTGTATGTCCAGCTTTTCGTGCCCCACTGTTACAGTGCTACTCTGAAAGCACCTTCTCTCAAGAATTTTTCGTAGACGTAAGGACACCATCAGAAAGGAGGTTATGCTGTTCTTACAGTGAAGCGTATGTAGATGCACCTGATCACAGCGAGCCCTGCTGTAACGCTACACGTGCCTCTGTGCTGCACTTCCTGGGCTGGGGGGGAGCCAGAGGAGCAGAATGGAAGAGGGAGGAATGCGCATGTGTAAGCTGTGCACGGGCAGGGCTGCACGTCGATGCCCAAACTCCTGACATTGTATTGGCATGTGCTGGGACATCACTGCACAGCAGAACTGTGTGCGTGTGTGAATTAGTGAGAGCTGACAGTGTGTATAAACGTGTTTGTGTAAGTGTGTGTTTCTGAGTGGCTGTGTGAATGCATGCGGAGATCCTCCTTTCACTGCCACTCTGGACCTGGGTGCGACTGTGACTGGGTGCATCTCCTAAGTCATTTAAAGGTAAATTGTGTACGTCTTGTTAAGCAGTTGGTCTGTCAAAGTGATAAAAAGTCTGGAGGGGGTGACTTACTGTTCTGCCATCAGTACCTTGTCCGGAAAGCCTCAGCCTCTCACACAGAACCTTTGAATTTTACTGTGTTATTTTAGGGTAATTTTTGGTGCCTTTACTCTCATTTATCTAATCCCTTGATGGATATGTTGTCCTTGTTCCACAAGAAGCTGGGGCCCGTCTCTATGACGACGGGCCCTGTATATTTCTGTTTTTGCAGTTTTGCACGTGTCATGTAATTGTATAAACATTCATAAATGTGCCATGTCATCAATGGGATTCTTGGACCTGTTTTGCTTTTCTCATGATGGCATGAGAGCAATCACCATGCCCCCATTCAGAAAAGCATTTTTCTGTCGACGTTAAATGATTTTTGTTTGTGTGCTTCATCTTTAATACATGTGATTCAGAATCATGTTATTCATGGTAAAGAATCATGTTTACAAAACAGGGGAGCTGATACGGCTGTTTTGACTGGATCCGTTTGTTGCTTGTTTGCAAACGAATGTGGTGCGTATCCAGACGTAAGTGGATCCGTGGATGTTGCCCCTCTTGCTGTCCCCGTCTTCTCGCAGTGACCTTCACCCCCCAGACGTCTGGGTCAGGGTGGCACATTCCCTGTCACCTGACCTGGCCCCCAGCCGCAAATGCTCAGATAAAGAGCTATGGCTTTCCACTTTCACTCAGACCAAAGCGAGTGGGAGGCGGCCAGCAGACTGGGGGGGGGGGGGCAACCAGTCAGCATTTGCTCTTAAAGGCACAGGCCACACTGTCCTACACAAGGAGTTTTCTGTCCTTGCACCCCCTGCTTTTCTCCTGGCTGTACAAACCAAGCAGTGTCCCCCCCCCAGGATGAGGTGGCATGCTCACTCTCAGCTGCACGCTGTCCTGCGCCTTCGTGATTTCTGCTCGCAGGTTGGCGGGGGCCACGTCAAGGGCTTCCGCGGTGCCGCATTCTTAGCTGATGGTCAATCGCAGGAAATGACCAACAAAGGCAGATTATTCAGTTATCCAAATTTTGATATTCTCCATCTCGGTGTGCATGGGTGTGGGTCAGGGTGCCTGGCCATGTGACTTTTTATTTTGACACCATAAACAAAGATTGTTTACAAGTTCTAACTTGTATCTGAACTGCACGAGGCACATGTGCAGCCACCTCCAACCCTTCCCTTGCCTGTCTCTCTTCTTTGGGCCGCTCCTCGTATCCTATTATGCATGTAGTCCAGGCTGTCCTGTGCCCCCGCCGCGTGCCAGCGTGCATGTTAGCGCCCGGCCAGTGGGCGCGGGGGCGCGTGCGCGGGTGTTCAGAGAGCTGGTGCGCCGCAGTCGCCCGCGCGCGCCTGTTCAGTGAGCGCGCGGGCGCTGGAATGCGCTCTGCTGCTCCGGCGAGATAAATTTAGGGAAGAGTGGAATGGAGGAAAGGGTAATTTAAGGTCAAGTTCAGCAGAGCATTTTTTTTTCCCGACAGGGGGAGGTGTGCTGCACTCACCTGCTTTTTAAATCGGCTGCACTGACAGGAAAAAGCTACGGTTCGTTTTGCACGTGTAAATATAAGATTCCGGCACGTAAAAAGAAGCTGCTTTGTGCATCAGCTGTTGTGTGGCTTAAAACACTGATCATTGTCAATACCCTATGCCCCGCTTTACGAACCGTCACTTTAAACCACTTCACACTTTTTTTTCTCGAAAGACCTACATTTGCTCGAAAGACCTACATTTTTCCCTAACTGAAAAAAATCACGGGGACTTTCGCTTTTATGAAAAAAGGAGAATACCGAAAATAGTATTTATCGTTTGTTTATCGGCAAGCCCGTTATAGTTATATAGTCAAATGCCACATACCGACGTTTCGATCAACCACGGACCACATATATGACGGTGGTCCCATAAAATTACAATGGAGCTGAAAAAAATCAGTCGTAGCCGTTATAACATAATAACGCAAAGCATTACTCACACACGAAGGTTCTGCGCTGGCAGTCGTGTAAAAGTATAGCACACGGTTATGTAGCTTACATAATACTTGATATTAAACAACTAGGTTGCTTGCTTTATGCATTGACTGTACTGTACTTTCTGTCTTTAGGCTTTACTTTTACCAGGCTATATCATCTAGGCTTGTGTAAGTTCACTCCGACAATGACGAAAATGACGCATTTCACAGAACGCATCTATGTTGTTAAGCGACAAATGACTATTGATTCTGGTAAGTGAAACCTCACTGTACATACATTATTTCTACTTTAAATAGGCTGTGTATTTATCATAGCATTCCTGCTTTTACTGTATGTATATCTTATTCTAGGTTTCACGTCTTATTCGGTTGGTTATTTTTTCGACCTGGGAACGCTCAGAAATTTATTTCATATAAATTAACGGTAATTGCTTCCTCGCTTTCCGCCATTCACATTCGCATTCCGCCAGACACAAGTTTCGTAAGAACGCTTTACTTTCGTAAAGTGGGGGAAACCTGTTGCTAAAATGGTCAAAATATTTTTCTTTTAAGTAAACCGTGTAAGACTGCTCTGTGCGATGGTGTTTCTAACTGACCTCTTGCCTTAATTTCCTCAGTGATTTAAAAGCTGAAGGGAAAATCCCCGTTAGTGGCGTGGGTACCGCTGTCTCCTCACAGTTACTCACATTGTATGTAGTTGCTGTGTGTTATCATGTAGTTTTGCATTATTTTTTTCGAACTGCGTGATGGCATGGGGTCGGCGCCGTACCCGTAACCGACAGCTGTTTGTGGCGTCGTTGCATGGCGACCCCATGTGTCGCAGCTGGCGGCTAATGAAGGCACCGCCATAAGGAGGCCGATCGCGGCTGTAGCTGGAGAGGGAGAGGAGGAGAACGATTTGCCAACTCAGCTCTCCTCCATCGAATCCGGCACTGTCTTATTTCAGGACTTCCTTATGTTTTCTTGCTAATAAAATGCTTCGCACTAACCCCCTCCTTGGCTCGAATCGGCCTCTCATCCTGCCTGTTTCATATTTCCTGTCCCATGCGTATAAAATATGCAGCAAAGCGTTGAAAGAAGGAGGCTTTCTTTCCATAAACGTGGCTTGATGCCTCCCCACCCCAGACAATGCAGGGGTCTGCTTTGACTGAACAGACTGCATAAGACACCTTGTGTTGGGGGCTCTGTGGTCCGGTGGGGGCCATTGGGATCCACGGTACCGAGGTAGTCGCCTTGAGCTTGTTCCATGGAGTGTCACAACTGCAACTCACTGCTACCCTGCTAGTGCAGTCTGCTGTGAATGTGTTTTATTGGTGTGTAAAAGTGTTATCCTTCATAAAGTATTGTTTAGTAATGCCACATCAATACATGTCTTATCATGCGTCACTCAATAATATTGTTGTCGTTCCTTTGGCTTAGTTAAGTACTGAAATATTCGTTGGCTGGGGAATTTTCTGGAATAACTTTGTGTTTAGCATCAGTTGTGGTCAGATTCTATGGATGGGCCTCCCGGACTTACAGGATGTGATGTTCCTGGGGGGTCCGGCATCTCAGTGGAGGTGTGGGGTGGCACGCTGGTGTGTGTGAGGTGTTGCAGACGTTGGTGATATGGAAGGAGGCGGGAGGGTAATGCATTATGGGTGGAGAAGCCTTCTTTGTGGGAGGGCTGTTTGAGACCCCGCGAGCGAGCGGTATCGCGGTGGGTAGCCGGCAGACAGGACTCCGGGAGCAGAGCTTAGCCGTTCGGGTTCTCGTCCTGCCTTTGTCTGTTATTCTGGAAGGCGTGCACATCCTGTGAGTCATAAAGGTCGGCTTTAGCTCTGCTCGTGGAGCTGCCAGCTGGCGCCCGCCGGAATCTCCCTCCATCCGCCAAGCCACCCGGACCGCTGTGCTGCCTGCTGGCTCCGCGGGTCACTGACCAGGGCTTCCCCGTGTGCCTTTGGCTAACGGCGCCTGCTTCTGCTATTCAGATGCTCTGCTTTTCATGCCTCTAAGTGCCTGAAACAGCACCCCTGTGCCGAGGAAGGTACGCCGTACCGAGTTCTGGAAGGAGCTGCGGTCTTTTGGAGAGGGACTTGGGCTGTGTGGAGGTCTTAGACCCAAAAGGGCCTGTTTCATTAAGTTGATGGCATCACCCTGTTTTGAGGTGAGGCAGGCGCCCACGGAATAAAGGATTCCTGCCCGTTCGGTGTGGCACCCAGCTGCCGTCCCGTGGACAGCCCGCCTCGTCGCCCCCCGGCCGCGGGCGCTGCCTCTAGGCTTGCCACGAAGAGCGAGTGTCATCTTTCCAACACGTTTTCCAGATGGATCCGGAGCGTGGCTGCAGCACATAGTCATGAGGGAACATGCAGCGAGAGGGAGCGTTGGGTATGAGATTGAGTGAGTTCTCCTCATGTTTCCGTGGAAATGGCAGGCAATCAACATAGTGATTGATATCTTGGATTCTAACACATTCCCTCACCTGTCTCTCTCACTCTGTGATGAGATGCAGTTCCACACCCAGCTGTGTAGAATACCTAAATCCTAAGCTTCTGCTGCAGTGACGTTTTTCCTTGTGCTGTGTCCAAACTCGGGGGCTGCATCTATCTAAGGCTGCATTCGAAGGCTGTTTGTGTCACAGTGGTGTCCCTTTTGGAATGGTCCTTCAAATTCGGTCTACAAATGTGTCCTTCTTTTGCCATGTTGCAAAGGATACACCTGGCGGATTCTTTGCAGCCTGGAATATCCCAATATTCATTGCGCAGAGGTAAAGTGGGCGTGTCCCAGCCATGCGACAGGAGCAGTGCTTCGTGACTCAAGGGTAAGGGGGGGACAGCTGGTGACGCAAATAGGAAATTATCCGTGGGCCAGACCGTCCCATTTGACTGCACCATCGAAGAATGCCGCTACAAAGGCTACACCTTTGTAGACCACATCCACTGAAGGATGCAGGCCCTGAATTTAGACACTGCCCTTGTGTGTGCTGGGTTTTTTCAAAATACCAAATGAAATACCCATCCTGACCCTGCTTATTGGCCCTGCAGGCCCCATTAATGGCCTCCTTCTGCGGGCTTGTCCTGGTCTTTCTCCACAATGCAGCATGGATGCTGTCATAGGGTGACTATTTCAGCATTTCCAGAGGCTGATCGAAATTGCAAAACCCATATGAGACACTACGAGGTGCTTGAAAAGAATGAGAGCTTTCGGATCAAACTTTGTAAAATTCTCAGTTTCGGTTTTATTCAGCCTGAGTCGGAACTTTTTATATCAAAGGGGAAATCAGTCTCCATTGCACTTCCCATCTTGAGTAGGTGTCCGTTATGATCATCGCCGTGATGATGATAATCTGGCAAGCTCTTTCGAAACAAAGTTACAGTTTGTGAGGCTATTCTAACCAAAAGAGGGTAATTGCTGGCATCTTGAGAAGTAACCCATTTTTCAGTAATGCACATTAAGTAAACTGAACACTAATTCATAGAGTGAAACTTAGTAACGGTGCACTTTTGACTTCTCAAAACAGAGCTGCAGCTACATTTATGTTTGTGTCAATGGAAATGTTTTTACTCAGCCTTGTTGGAGGCTTATAATTGTTTCAAAGATTGTAATCTTCAAGCTTTTCGAAGATTACAGTGTTTATTAGTTTTTTTTTCTTATTTTTAGGTTAAGGTGGGGCTGGCTTTAAATGCAGGAAGAGTACTTTTTGCCGGAGTGTCTGAAGGTTTGATTCGCAAGATCGATATGTATAATGAAAAACACCTTCTCTGGCTGTCCTCTTGAAATAAAAATAGAAATGTTTCATTCATGGTGTTTTTTATAACATCATATGCATTTGTGGCTAGAAATATTAGATGTACTGGGGACCAGTGTTTACTTGTATTTTGACTGTCTTGAATGCATATGATAAATGCAGAGTCACCTTGCAGCTAAAACAACAGCAGTTATATGCATCATCCGGACAGACGGAGGACAGCCCCACCGCCCTAAAACGAACGAATCACCTCTAACCTCCGTAACAGACAACAGGTTATGTCTTTTATCATTGAGGAAAATTAAACTCGTTTGTTGACTCCCGTAAAATGTTTGGAACATTCACAGTTTTTTTTTTTTTGTATTTGTGTACCTGTTTTTCTAAGATTGCCCAAACAATGTTGAAGAGATATGCAAGCTAAGCTATTTAGCTATTTGTGGATTATGGTTATGAATTAAATCTGCAACTTCACAGAAAGTCAGAATGAAGGGGCAGTAATCTGAAGCGAGCTTTTTATTTGTATTTAAACATTTATTTTTGTATTTACTGCGTGCTATGCTGGATACCGAGCAGTGCTCTTAAATGACTCCAAGATTTAATGTCTTTAGTTTAAATGTGGGCTGTTTAATAAGAGAGCTGCTAGTTGGCTTCCTTGGGGCTTGATACGCCTTCGTCATGCTCTGTTCATTATGTTCTTTGAGACCCAGCCGCAAGGCTGATACCGCAGAGTTGGCCTTCTGTCCCCCAGACTTTGACTAAGACGTTTAACTGGGGGTCTTTTGAGAGAGGTGCCTTTGGCAGACCGACTGACACCAGCAGCGGCATTGGGGGGTTTAACGGTGCGAGGCTGCCCTCTCTGCTGGTTGCTTTTTGGCAGGGCAGAGAGCTGGAAAGGCCAAAGGGCCCACGCCCCAGATTTCTCTGTGTTCCTGTAAGTACGAAGGTGAGCCGCTTCATGTGTGACATGAACGACTTTTTCAGCGATGAATTAATGCATCATTGGTGCGTAATGTGACACTTCGCCTCTTTCCACTGCCACATCTGAAGTCATTTTAGCTAATCGAAAATAACCCCTTTGGAAAGTATGTTCGTAATGTTTATAGTCATGCTCTGAAGCAGTGTTTCCCAACCCGGTCCTCGGGGACCCATCGGCGGTCCATAGGTTTGCTCCCTCCCAGCTCCCTCCCAGACAGTTCATATTTTTGCTCCCTACCGGGAGCCCAGGAGGCAGCAGAAACCTGGACTGCCTGCGGGTTCCTGAGGGATCGTATTGGGAAACACTGCTTTAAAGCGAGGCATTTTCTCGGTGGTAAAGCCAGCAGCAGCTGCAGTATTTGAAAGGGGTCGAAGGAACGTATCTGCAGAAGGTTTATCCTCACCAGAGTGGACGGCATTTGGATTCTGCGGGACCTAATAAGACATGGCAGAGTCTGGCAGTGCTGCCACACGCAGCCAGAGGAGCTGGGTTGTGTTTTCCGGCCAGTTCGGCTGTTTGCTGCGCTGGTCGCTTTGCGGCTTTCGGTAAATGAGTCAGGCTTCCTTGACAGCGATGGAAAACATAAACAGCTCTGCTGAGCTCTGTCTGCCGCCCCGCCCCCTCCGGCCCATCAGCTCCCCCCCATGTCTTATCCAGAGCTTCTGAAACAGCCACCAGCCTGCCAGGATCTCCCGAAAGTCCCCCCCCCCCCCCCAGCTCGCCCTTCTCTGTCCACAGAGGCCTTGGTCGCTTCATTTCGGAGGAGGATCCATCCTCGCGGGTTCGCCTGCCCCGTCCTGACTTTAGAGTCAGCTTCATGGCCTCTTCATCATCCCCTCTAAATCGGATCCTTTCAGCCCCCAAAAGGAAGCAATTAATGGGCTTCGTTAAATACCGCGAGTCGGCAGGGACATCGCAGACCAGTTTGACGGCCAAATGAACCATAAGTGGTTCTTCAGAAGGGGATGGATGGTTTGAATAGCGGGGGCTGCAGCCAAATTGAGGTCAGAGAGACGGGCTGCAGATGGGGGGGGGGGGGGCTCACGGAGTCGCCGTCACCCCACGTGCTGCTCTCTCCGGCTTCCTTCGTGGTCAGGAGCCGACCGTCTGGAAGCCCTGCCTCCCTGAAGGTTTCTCTGCAGACCCGCTTCCAGGCACCGAGCGAAGCATGGCCGGGCCGAACGAGGGCACCTCCGAAAGTTTACGCCACGTGTGGCTCAGTCTCCGCTCAGCTGCCTTCTGGACGCTCACCTGGGCGCCGGAGATAAACAGAGACAGGAAGTACACCTTTCATGTGCTCGGCGTAGACCTGCAGACTGAATCGTTAATCTGCAGAAGGGAAACGTCCTCTTCCGCTGCAGACATCATTCTTTAAATTTAAACCCTGCAAGTTTGCACTGTTGTGTGGTTGTTTTTAAGCTGCTGCCTTTTTTGATTATCAAGTATTTAAGGATCAGTTGCTAATTAATGTGGATTTATGCTATTGTTGCCCTACCCTTTAAGAGGAATTCCATCTCAAAGCACTTTATATCAGGTCTTTAACCCCGGGGTTTGTTTTTCATTGGCCGTATGCGGCATCTATAGCAACATACTTCAGTTTGCTGCTGTAGCCATCAGTACTGGCTCATGGGTCAGTGATTTAGGTGTTGGATACATAATATCTAGAATATCATATTACAGGCTGCTTTAAAAATACTGTTATACTATCCTCTGATTAACATTGGCTTTGGTTGGTCCCAAAAGCTGTGCTGAAGTGACCTGAGGCTATCTGTAATTTGAATAATGGTTTTAGTGCGGGGTCTTTCCATTCCTCATATACGTGATCCATTTTTCTGCATTTTGCATTTAACACTTTAAACCAGCATAGTTTCACTTTTTTCTGCCCATCTACAGTCAGGTAAAACAGATAGAGTGGAACAGAATGGAATAGAAAGAAAAGTTTGAGAGATTAAAGTTTAGGCATGGAGGTAAAAGGTTCTGTGGAACGCGGTAGGTCTCTCCCTGCTGTCTGATGGCAGAGCCAGCTTGGTCCCCACTGTATTCCCAGCTCCCTGTGATGCCGCATGCAAATCTGTCTGTTTCTGATGGCGCCTTGTGCCGCATAGCGGAGCGAAAATAACAATCACTGCGGATTCGCCGAGCTGTCGTCGATAAGCTCAAGAACCACCGCGAGGCTGTTTCGTGCTCCCAGACAGACAATAATCTCACCCAGTGGAAAAGCGGCTCTTTTTGATAATTGGCCTCACTGAGCTGACAGATCCACCCCTGCTGGCTGGCAAGAATATTTCCTCAGGATCACCCTGAACTGTTGGTGCAGGAGACTAGCACTGTGGCAAATAACACAGCGAGTGCACGGCTATCTAATGCCATCATGTACCTCTCCTCTGAGTTTATGATGAATTATGCAGTGAGAGGATGTAATTGCTGCTTTGACAGCAGTAATGCAGGTTTCTAGGCCTATGCAAAACTGTTGCAGGCAGAGCTGCATCCTTGAATGACATGCCTGCTCTCTGCATGCCTGAATTTTCGTTCTGATAAAGCTTATTCCATGTGTTGAATTTCCCTGGTAGTGTCCCTGGCTAGGTTTTGGAGACGTATGAGCTCATTGCGAAAGTAGCTGGCCCTGTCATTCTGAGAGCATGTGATTGGATCTAATGAAAGGCCTTCTGTGATTGGTGACCAGATGCTGTCACTGCATCTGCTCTCAGATGAGGAGGCTTTATGAATGGTGCTGCGGGGCGCTTTGTGAGATGATGTCACAATATGCATTTGGCTCTTACGCACCGCAGACTTCGGTGGAAATATTGATGTTTATACAGGCATGCTTTGTTTTCAGATGTGTGTTACTGATTATGCAAGGTGCCTTTTGGCGCCTTTTGGCTTTTCATTGGCTTATTCTGGTAAAATGAAACAGAGATTGGCGGGGCATTCCTGCTTAGGCCGCCTCTGCTCTTTATTTCGTGCCCTGGAGATGATCTTTTCGGGTCTGCAGTCATGATGTGACATGTAACCTTACCAGTGGGAATTTGTTAGATGCACGGTTTACTGTGGGTAACTGCAGAAATGAATGCACTGCATGGACTAGATGCGCTGTGCGTGTGGTTCTGGAGTCATGCACACTGCCGCGTAGGTTCTAGGCCCGACGTAAGAGGTGCAGCTACTGACTCGCACTGGTGTTTGCAGTGCAGCTGTTAGGGGAGGGCGAGGCACTGTGGACAGACCCTGTCGGCGGTATCGCTGTAGCACCGTGGCACGGATATGAGACGTGACTCCTGATCACTGGCCCGGCCAGTCCTGGCAGGCCTTTTCACAGTCATAATTACAAGGCCCAGTCTCCCCGCGTCTACAAAAATAAGATGGGACGGGAAAGCGTTTTTGGGGAACAACGGTGCGGCCATCGCGGAGCGGCCCGTTTGAGTAAGCAGCCGACGGCTTCTCAGGCTAGCTGCTGGAACACCATGACAGCTAATCTGTGGTCAGGCTTAGAAAGAGCGAAACGGGGGGGGGAGGGGGGGGGTGGTTTCCACTGGAAAGACCCCGATGGCCGAACACTGGCTCTGTAATGGATCCTAAATGAGCAGCGACACACGCGTTCAGGATCCCGCCGCCCCAGAACCAAGGAGTTCAGTGCCGTGTTCAGGCACCTCACATTCCTTCCTCCACCCTCCCCCCGTTTTTGCATTTAGCGGAGTGTGGGATAGAGCTAGGGCCAAGCCTGACCTGGCCCTGTTATTTTTATATATATATGTGTGTGTGTGTGTGTGTGTTTGTGTGTGTGTGTGTGTAGAAGCCGGGAAATGGCTGAATGTGCACGGTGAGGCCAGTGCTGTCCTCGCGTTGAAATCTAACGCATGCCAGGAAGAGAAGCCGCCCCATGCTCGGCAGCCACTTTAAATTCTAACTGACGGCTAGAAATGTAAGGTTTCTGAGGATCACTACAGGCTGCGTTTAATAAAATGAGTTACCGATTCTTCTCTAAGTAATCGGCTTCAGCCGGGGTGACGTTGGCCTTAGAGCCTTATGAACAATGAATCCTCGGCCGGGCGGCTGAACCCGGTTACCTCCCGTCAATTAACCGAACGTGACGGGACATCGTGCGATCGCTCCAGCTGTCAGCCGCCGACGCCAAAACAAACCCTGCCCGCGCCACTTCATTTTATTCTCGTGTAATCAACATTTTGCTGCTTTCCGTGAGAGCTGGGGTATTTTTTTTTTTTTTTATGTCTTTTTTGAAGTATGATTTTGCTTAAATCAGGTTCGCATATGTGAGCCTTTCAAACTTATGCTACGTTAGACAGATGAAATTCAAGATCACCGCCAAGTCCTGGATTTATGGACCACGGGAGACCTGAAACCAAGCTAAACGCAATTCATAAAAAAGTAATTATTTAGAATTATTTTTAGGCTGAATATAGATGTGTCTTGGCATAATCATTTATGATGTCATGGAAGCTCCTCTGACCATCCACTGTCAAAACATTCTATTTAACTATAACCATTAATACTATTCCAGCATATTCCACTTTGATGAATTTGCACTGTGAATATTATTTTCATCATAGCATTTAACCGTCTTTTTCTTTTTGAAGAACTTTCTCTCCGTATGCTGCTGATGTGCACGTCTTAATAAATGGTATAAAGAGTTAAAAAAAAAAAATCCAAAATCTCAAAAAGAAACATTTAAGACAAACATTTAGTTCTGTATGTTTGATTTAAAATTAATGGTACAATTTCTTTTCAAAGTTCCTGATCATGTGGAGCGTCCATCAGCTTGACGATTCCGATAATAATAATAATTATTATTATTATCATTGTAATATACCTTTCAGGACCAGCAATAGAATGTAATCCTATAAACTACATGCTGCTGGTAAACACGGTATACCCATGTGTACTGACTGCGAGCGCGTCTACCAATTCAGTTTTGGTATTTTCCGCTGACATCATCACAGCCCCTGCCCACCTTTCCGGTTCTCGTTTTTGGATTTTATGTTTTATGTGGCTCTCAATACACTGATATGAAAGCAGTGCGTGGACCCAGGTCCAGTTTGTCACGAACGTGAGGTTTGCATTGTTAGACTGGGAGCTGGTGTTCTGAAGAGTTTGCTTACATTTCAGTTAATATCATGATACATCCACTCTCAGTGGAGTTTTAAGGGCTTCTGTGTTCCTCAGTAGATCAGATTTACCAAGCCCCTTTGCTGTACATTCAATTAAATTCAGTAAAATTCAGTTCAATGTGACCATGGGAAAACAATGGTCTGTAATTGAAATGATCGAATTATAATTATAATTAAACTATTCCAGGTGTTTGTTTATTCTGTCTGATTTGCACCTGTATAATTATACCGATTAACACTTCATTATGAAGGTGGGGCAGCTGTCAGAGGTCACTCCTGTCATATTAGCCCCAGGACCACGAGGGGCTGATGACTCTGATACTCAGAGAACATGTACAGATATTTGTAATCGTCCATGTCTCAGCCCGGTCCTTCTCTCACCGCATTATTTGCGTCAGAGGCGGCCTTGGGGCTGTTACCCTGCAGCTTACCCCAACCCCCCCACCCCCACATCGCAGGTTTTTGTGCAGACTTGGCGATTATTCAAGAAATGTGTTTGGGTTTCTCCCTTTCCCCCAGAAAATTAATTTATCAAAGATAAGGAGGCATGTGCAGCTGCGGACCCGGCCCCTCCCCCAGTCGCTGCGGACCCGGCCCCTCCCCCAGTCGCTGTGGACCCGGCCCCTCTCCCAGTCGCCCCCTTCTCGGGGGGGGACACAAATAAACAAAAATAAGTTGGCATCCTTCCCTGGCGGAGGGCATGGGAGTGACGGTGATGAGGGCGGCGTGTGGCCTTCCATCTGGTTCGGGAACAAAGGAGGGGAATCCTGGTAGCAGCTGTTCCTGATGGATGTACACCTGGAACCTCCGTGAGGGCGGGGGCCTGGGGGGTGGGAGGCAGAGCTGGGTAGGTTGTCAAAGTTAGGATTAGGGTTTTTCCCCATAGAAATGAATAAAGAGCACCTACAAAGATATAGACACCTAATCTGTGGGTGTGTGCGTATGGGTCAGATATACATTACATTGTGGGGACCATTTTTTCAGTCCCCACAAGGGACTGTGACTGAAAGCAAAAAACTAAATGTGTATGCATGTGTATATACTGTATGTGTGAGTGTATGTCTTTGTGTGCGTGTGTGTGTGTGTTTGTGCATGTGTATATTTATGTTTTTGTTTCGTGCGTGTGTGCGTGTGTGTGTGTGTGTGTGTGCCTGGATGCCTGTGTGTGTGTGTGTGCCTGGATGCCTGTGTGTGTGTGTGTGCCTGGATGCCTGTGTGTGTGTGTGTGTGCCTGGATGCCTGTGTGTGTGTGTGTGCCTGGATGCCTGTGTGTGTGTGTGTGCGTGCATGTGTGTGTGTGTGCCTGGATGCCTGTGTGTGTGTGTGTGCGTGTGTGTGTGCGTGCGTGTGTGTGTGTGTGGGCTGCTTTCCTTCCCACACTGGATGCTGCGCTCGTAATGTCATTCGGCTCCTGCACTCAGAGAACAAAATGCATGGAGACCTGCTGCATGCATAACCGCTCTCTCTGAACAGGAGGCCAGACGTGGGAGTGCCACCCGTGCAGGATTCCGCGCAGACCCCCCCCCCCCCGGGCCCCTTGCGTAGCTGCATGCCCTCTGGCTCCTTCCCACAGGGCGCCCAGCGCCGTGCCAGCTGTCCTTGTGCCGCGTGGAGCCGCGCCAACGGTGGCAGCGGCGGGACAATGATGCCGCCAACTGATGGCACGCCTGGCACGCAGCCCGCTCGCTGCGAGAGGCCCGGGATGAAAGGAGCGAGGAGGGAGGGATGGAACAGATGAGAATGATTCTGCTGGAGGGATACAAAGAGTGAATAGGCAATTTTGCGGACGTCCCGGCCCCGCTTGGCCCGATGCTGGCCCACTCCGCCCCCACCCCACGCCATCCATTCCTGCTTTTGATTCATTAAGCCCTAATTAAAACGCTCTCGACGGCACAGGCTACATGTGTGTGAAAGAGGCAGCTGTCCGCCGGCGGGGGAATAATGGCGACGCAGGGCGACGGGTCCGTCCGCTCCTGCACGCCGCGCGCGGAGTTTTTATCCCGTGTTTCGGTAATACGGCCGGCATTAGCTCCCTCACCTTTGTCTGCCATGGGAAAGTAGCTGTCCTCTACAGCGGTGGGACGAGACGGGGACCCTAATGTTCCGGCAGCGCCGTGGCGTGGGAAATGCTGCCCCAGGGACCGGGCCGTGCCCTCCTGTTTCAAAGACACTGGGTCGTTAATGTGTTATTTGGCGTCTAATTATTCCGAGGCTTACTCTGGTACTCAGGAAGACAGCGGGGTGCGGGGGGCCAGTGGGCTGGCTAACGAGGTGATCACAAGCTGATTACTGCTGTGATTGTGAGGGTGATACCTGCTTGTTAATTTTAATAAACAGCCTATTATGTTTTTAAAATCCAGGATTACAAATGAAACACGCCAAAGGCTAATGTATTATTTAGTGTGGGTCTTAGCAAAGGGTACTTTTTTTTAACTACCATCTACTAGCTGCTTATCCTAGTCAGGGTTGCGGGGAATATGAACTAAATTTAAATATTCCGCGAGATCTGTTGTACCTGAATGTTTATGCAGTGTATGTCAGCGAATGCAGGCATTGGCCAGTGGCACAGTGGCGCAGTGGGTAACACTGGCCTCACGCCCCCGATCCGTGTCTGTAGTTTGCTCGTTCTGTGTGAGTTTCCTCCGGGTGTCTTTGTTTCCTCCCGCTGTCCAAAGACGTCCATTTAGGCGAATTGACCGTATTGTGTGTTCGTGTGCCTGGTATAACATCCTGGCTGGGACCTTCTGGTGCTGCCTGGGATTCATGGTTCATATGCCAAGGAAATATTAGAAGAGTAAGAGTTACAATCATGAAACTTAATGTAATTTTTAATGGCTCCCTTCAGTACTGATTTGAATTTTTTTAAAGCAACAATTAATTAGCAATATAATTTGAAGATATATATTAGTTCATTGTTCTTTTGCTTTATTGGTTTTTAAAGTAGTCTGACAGCCACAGAAGGAAGCCGTAATTAAGTTTGACTAGTTAATAAGTTACAATGATTTAATTAATTATAGTATTTAAAGATTACCTTTAGTTTCTGGACTGAAGGGTAAGAGCTTCTGGGAATATGCTGCTCTCAATCTCTCAGTCTCACCAAGAATGATCCTGAAATATCTGAGTCTAATATCATCCATTCATTTTAGTGCTTCTCTGGTTTGACTGCACTAAAACGTTGTGTTTTGTAAACACGGGAGACATAAAGGATACGTGTTGCTTTTCCATTTACACCTTTCCATTTACAAAGATTCGCTAATCAGAGACCATAGATGACAGCGCCCGTCACAAGATACATTTGCTAACCTTGGATACATTTTGAATCATTTCTTAATGCAAGTAATAGTTCACACTATCGTTGCTGCATTTTAGTAACAATAGCTTCTGACATCCGATTCTTAAGGTTACGCTGTTTCTAGTATTTATCTCGTAATGCTCTCTGGCCTTTTGTGTCACACCAACAATAACACAAGCAGTTCATTCGATATTTATTAGCAAGCGCTTGTTGCTCGGTAACCTGCCGTTCACACTGTTAGAAGCTTATTGATTTCGGTGATCTATGAAGTATTTTGTAGAAGCATTATGATTTTTCCTGTTTACACTGCATGGTTTTATCTGAGAGCCAGTTTGGGTTTTCGCGCTGCCCAGTTTCAGCTGTGGTCCCATGAAGTTTGTTCTCAGAAATGCTTCCCCGTTTCATGGCGCATGGGTCTGGCTTGGGGTGCTGTATTGCCGCACTTTTCCAGGGTGGGGGGACTCAGATCTGGCACCTCTGCGCTCCCTGGCTTGGCAGCGGGCTGGTCTGCCGTCCCAGACGCTGCTTCCCGGGATTAGCTCCAGATCACGGAGGCTGATTGCCAAAGTGCTTCGCGGGAACGGCTGAATGGATGCATCTGGCCTGACGGGTCTCTTTAAATGGGATTTCTTTTTGCTCTTTGTGTGTTTGGTGGTGGTGGGGGGGGGGGGGGCGGTCCCGCAACACGCCATGAAGGGGCTCTCAGTGAAACACCTCAGTGTGAAAGTAAGGAATCTCCAGCCGGCGGTAGCCCATGGCGACGCCGGCGTTAGCGAAAAGCGGGGGACCCGGCGGCGATTCTATATCGCGCGGACAATCTGAGCGTGATGTCGTGCGGAATTTCTCGCCGTTTGCCCGCTGCTCTGCGTAAACAAGGACTCGCTGACTCGCGGTGTGTCCGAGGCGGGGCCCTGGAGGGGGAGCAGGGTATCCTCTGTTTAACAGCTGGTATCTGGAGATCTTAAACAGGGCTGTGTGGACAGGGAGGCTACGGAGGGAGAG
>JAODJW010000033.1:3506708-3517258 GCA_026777045.1 Hyperopisus bebe | reverse complement strand
GGGGGGGGGGGGCACTGGGAGATGCAGCTGGAGAAACGCAGGCCTCTTTAAAGGTGTATTCACTGTAGTACTCCCTCCTCCCTCCTCCAGTATTCGGTGATGGATGGAAGGGTCACATCTCTCTGAGTTACTTCTGCGTCTGTCTGCCCTTTGTTCTCTGCTGAGAGTCATTAATATCCTGCCCCCGAGCTTCGGGGAGGTGGGCACAGTGTTTAAAATGCAAATGTCCGTTCCTTGACACATTATCTAACACGAAAGACAGTTATTGCCTCGCTTTGCCTCGTAGTCCGCCATCTGCAGGAGCGTAGGAAGAAGACGCAGAGAAGGATGAGTCAGATGGAGTCAGAAAGCGATGTTTTTATCCTGCAGAAATCATTCATACTTTATATGCCCTGACTGCTGTGTGCTTGCTGTGTGTTTTGTCTGCCCTAATTGCTTTGTTAGTAAGAGAATCAGCCAAACAATTCAGGAAGCTTCAGGACAGCATCTTGTCATTCTTATCTATTGGTTCTGACGTTCTTTACCTCCTGCTTCTACTTCTGCTCCATTTCTTGCATGTCTTTTTCATTTATTTGGTCGACGCCTTAGACCCAAAGCAACATACTGTTGAAGGTAAGGTCTGGCAGTCCCTGGAACAATGGGGGCTAGAGGCCTCACTCAGGGACCCAACAGCAAAATCACTTTGCTGACTCTGGGATTCGAACCAGTGACCTTGTGTGCAATTTGTGACGCTGTGGCTTGCATTACTTTGCTGCATTTCACTGTGCACACAGTTACAGTGAGTGGGGTCCTTTCCTCTGCTGGAAAAAAAAACGCAATTCCTGAGTGCCCCATATGATCCTGAAAGTGTTCCAGGTCCAGTCGTATTAGTAACAGGATTTTAAAGCCCTTTGCAATGAGGGGGATTGGGTTTGGGTGTCTGGGGTGCGAGGCTGCATGTGAGCGATAGTAAATTATACAGGAATAGAGGAACTGGCAGCGTGCTCACGTCCTGGGTGGAAATACAAAGACGCACTTATTGTTGCTATCGGAATATGGGAGCAATATTTAAAAGAGGAAAACACATTTTAGGAGTTAGACTCTCTTCTGCGCATTCTGAGGGATGCTGGTTTCTTCCAGGAAAGAAAAAAACATATAGTAAGATTTCTGGAGTTTTAAGAGGCTGCTTATCAAGTGCGAGGTGGGGGCTGGGGGGGGGGCACAGGCTCCGGAGTCTCAGCGTGGGTTTCAGAGTGCCAGAGAACTCGATACCCGGCTCTGGCTGCGCACGCTGCCCCCACACGTCTGCCCTCCCTGTCTTCCCCCCCCCCATGCTAAAGTGATTGAGCGCAGGGAAAGCCTACACTTGTACCCTTGCATTAAGTCCACCCAAAATATGGGATATTTTATATGCCTGCTGATTTGGAATGAAAAAGCATGTGAGGTTCCTCGAAGAGAGAGAGCTTGCACCAACTGTTTTGGGGTTCGGGTTACACACCCGCTGTCACCCTTGTCCTCTCCACCCCCCAGTTCCCTCCCTCGCAATCAGCTTCCAGTCCTTTCTGGGGATTTCTGCACTTATGAATTTCCGCTTTATTGCCTGACTGGGATCTGTGTTAAGCTAAACATGTGTGTATATATTTAAACACCAAAGCATAGCGCACATGTGCCTTGAGGCTTGGGGTGGGGGACTGAAGGGGGGATGCTGTGTTACTATCTTCCCCAAACTGATTGTTTTCCTAAAGTCGCATGGTGCTACGCAGGAGGGGCGGTACTCCTTGTTGCTGGGGGGGGATCTCTTGATGCTGGGGAATGTGACTTGTAGGACCCTGAACGACCTGTAGGAGGCACTGGTGCGGCGGTCGGTCCACATGCCTCGCAGTTACATCCCTGTGCTGCAGAGCTCCAGTTCGGTAGAAGACTCGTGGGAAGAGGGAGGCCCAGCCCGATAACACCTCCTCCACCCGAGCTCAGTGCGGGGGGGGGGGGGGGCACACGCAGGGTCTACTATGCGGCGGCAGATTCCTAGTCACAAATGTGCGGCTAGGATCTCCTGTCTGCCCCCCCGCGTTCCTCCCTCCTGTCTGCCCCCCCGCGTTCCTCCCTCCTGTATATCGATCAGCGCCCCCCCCCCCCGCTGGGTGTCCAGGCTATTCATAGCGCTGTCCCCGGGCAGTGCGGATGGTTGGAGCGTGCAGATCTTTCGCTTCTTCGCTGCGTGATGCTTCTAAAAGGCGCCAGCTGGTGCAATTCCTTCATGTAGCGGTTTGCGTAATGATGATAATTACGAACGATCTTGGGATAAAGTCGCCAGTGTGCTGTTATGGATCTTTGTACGTGATCCTGCTTTCGATGCGATGGGAGGGGTGGTAACAAAAGGCCAGTTTGGGTTTGCTGGGCACCAGTTGGGGACTGGTGATTACTGTTAATATGCCGGCCATAAATATAAAGGCAGCACACAACAATCAACCTACACTGAAAGATTTTATTGATAAGAGATTATCAAGTGGAAATCCAACATGTGAAATGGATTCATTCGGCTCTCTTGGTTGTAGATACCCCGAGAAAAAAGGCTGATCATGATAAAGAACTTTTGCATTCATGCCGGCTGTGATCACTACTTGCCTGTAGCGGGGCGACACGTCTTCAAGCTGCACCAGCTGTTGACTGTGGCCTGTGGAATGTCATCCCACGGTTCGGCTTCTGTGTGAGGCAGACTGACGCTGGTGCGCTGACCCAGAGCATCCTGAAGATGCTTGACGGGCGACGCGTGGTGAATATGCAGGCCACATGGTCTGTGATTGTGAAGCCAGTTAGAGGAATGCTCGCTTATAATGTAACCTTTTTATGTGGCAGAATTCAAAAGACAATCTCTTTGTATGCCTGCAAAAAATCCTGCGTTTTTTCCCAAACTAATGCAAAAGGGAGAAAAATTGAAAGTGTTGCATTTACGTTTTTGTTCAGTGTTTGAAGGTTGAAGAGTGGTTGGGGCTCTCTCGCTCTTTCTTGGTTTGGAGAGCTCGGAGACTGCAGCGTCCTGTTTGACTAAGGTCTTATCATTCATCAGCACCGTGAGATTCAGCTCTGGACGTTGGTTTTCTTATGATTCAGCCTGTCCTGGGCAGCATCGCCTTTCGGTCACTAGGTCAGAGAACTATTACTGTCTAATGCTGGACGTTGCCCAGAGATTTCTGGACCAAAATAGGTTTCCCTTGAATATTTCTCTGTTCTCTGCCCCGTCATTGTGCCTTTGTGTTATCAAACACATGATATTGTGTTGACAACAGCAGCCACCATCGCTGCAGCCTGGGGGTATCATGCTGACCTTTGGTTTGTATGGACAAAACATAATGTAGAACTTTTGCTCCAAAAACCGTGTCCTCAGTGTAACTGCAACATTAGATTGCTGATGTTATAAGATGTCTGTTTCCATATGACAGCTCCTGATTTTATGCCCCATGATGGACTGGCATCCTCTCCAAGGTGCTTCCCAACCTTGTGCCCCAGGCAGCCTGGGATTGGCTCTATGCCTCACCCTGAAACCTTGTGTGGGACCAGAGACTGGAAGGTGGATGGATGGATGGTTATTTTCAGAGGTGAGTAGTTCAGGTCCAGAGGGTGAAAGTCCAGACCAAGATTTTGTTTCAACCAACCAGTTGAGTACTCTGTGACTGTGACTCTTTACACTCTACTGGTTGGTTGAAACAAAATCTTGGTCTGGACTTTTACCCTCTGGACCTGAATTACCCACCTCCAAATATTTTATATTGCACACTTATAGTATGCAAAGGCAGCAATGTACCACTATACTTGCTATTTTACTGGGAGACAATATGTGTATATATTTAGGATAACCAACCATAGTCCTGTCTTGGGCGGTTTTTACCAGAATAATATGATGGATACGATTAGGTATTCATTATATGCATTTATTCATTTATTGATCTTGATATAATTGCCGTCTGTTGCACCACATACTGTACTTGAACAGTGCCCAGGAAACTGACAATCAGGGTCAATTTGTCTGGGGGGAAAACTGGGAAGTGACGGGGGGGGGGGTTTGAGAAGGGGCCGTGCTCGACTCGCTTGCTGCTAGGCCTCCAGATGGCTCCAGCCTGATCTTAATGTTTACCACATTGCTGAACTGTCAGAGAGCGCCTGCGGTAGAAAGAAAGAGAATGATATAGAGTGCGGGGGGGTGAGGGAAAGGGGGGAGGTAACCACTGACAGCGGAGGGCGAGCATTTATGGGAGGGGAGAGAGCAGGCGTGCAGCGAGGAAAAGGCCGTTTCAGGACACGTTTAGTCATACATCAGTGTCCATCGCTCACAGTACAGCTCTCCCCTCCCTCCTGTCTTTGTGTCCGCTCAGCACATTCTGCTTCGTACACTCGCCCCCATTTTTCTGCGCAGGGGGTCGCCCGGCGTCTACGGCAGGTATTTTGCACAATTCTGAAGGCACGCAGAGGCCGCGGATAATAACTGGCCGACGGCTTTCAGAAATCTGTCAGCGCTAACAATGCTGCAGAGATCGAGTGACGTATAATATTTATGCGGTTGGGCTGTTACGGAGTCGACAGTGATTCATCGCCAACAGGGCCGCGGGGTCGAGGAACTGGAACCTCTGACCCTGTGAGGTTCTACGGGCTCGCATCCTGAAATGCTTCGGCAAAAGGGAAAGCGCGGCGTATGACTGATACTGAGCGAAGCCTCCATTCTTATGATGCATAATACACACCACCCTGTGTTATAACTGTCACACTCACAGGACAACCGAACTACAGGAGAACTTGCTCCTTGTGCAGATGGTACTAAGCATTAAATTCTGAGGATTTCAAGGAGAACGATCACATTCTAAAATTATTAATTTAGTTTGAGGGTGATTTATTTAGTGCTGTGGATTTTTAGGATGTATACCCGTGTTTACTGTAAAAAAGCTGTTACCTGAAGTGTTTGTTTCGCTTGAGTGTGAGTATACCTATGAGTATGAGTGAGTATGAGTGAGTGTGAGTATGCCTATGAGTATGAGGGAGTATGAGTGAGTGTGAGTATGCCTATGAGTATGAGTGAGTATGAGTGAGTGTGAGTATGTACCCTCTATGGTTCTGAATAGTGTGTAAAAGCCACTTCCTCTGTAAAGGGTTCTCCTGGCTCCTGGCCTGGTCCTTCTGTTGTGATGAGGTACAGAACGGTCGCCTACTTCCTCTAGGCAAGATTATCGATGCCTGGCTTTTTTTGCCGTCTACCATTAATGTGACTAGTTATGTTTAGGTGACCCTGTGGCTGAACACACGACTCCATTCTCAGGTGTTACTTATGCGTGCCCATTTTTTCACACCCAGACTAAACGTGGTTAGTGAGTCCCGTCGTGTGGCTGGCCGTAGAGAGCTGACAGGTGGTAAGCACCTGTGAAGTTCTCCTAATTTAAGTATATATGTGGATCTTCTATCCAATGCGAAGTCCACACTCTGTCACAAGGGTAGATTACTTAAGCTCACTGTAGGGACCTTCTACTGGGTATCTTCTGGTTTGCGTTGATTAATTCCACTCGTCCGTCCCTGTGTCTCTACACGTAACGATTCTTTTTCATTTGTGAAGCAAGACGCACCCATGTATAGTGTAAACACACACACACACCTATACAATATATATACTTTTTCCTTCCATTCCAAAATGGTAATTTTACTTCTGTTTATTCAAGAAAGTTGTTCCATTTCCTCCCGACTCATCCATGAATAACACGCCAGTCCAGCCCGCACTTCCTGTCCCACGTGGCTTCTGTTAACTGCCAAGACTTTCCACACATAGCGATTACGATTCGCGAACAAAAACCATAATAATATAACGATCCTTTACTTGGTATTTCAGCGAGAACCGATTTTAAGTTTATTTTTCCTCACAAGATAACATCCTGCGTTTCCAAAGGAAAGTGTATTACATGTGTGGACAGAGAACTGACTCCCTATTTTTCAAAAAATTTTACATTATAATATCTCTGTTTTATCACAATTTATACTAGCGCTGTACAGAAAGCGAATACTATTTTCATCGCAAATTGCTTCTTTTCTGAATTTTAGTGGCCTTCTGTCTATGCTTGTTTAGTTTTAATAAATACATTCCTGTGTGTTTGTGTATTAAGAGATATGATTTCTCTTGAATCTCAGACTCCCTGATAAGATAAAGATTAGCTGGTAGCGGCACTGAAACTGCATCTGAGTCACTGGCCTGGAATGAAAATGTGAAAACGGTCGTTTGCTAAACTAAATAAGTGTTTTCCTGTGGAACTGGGTTTCACTTTTCAGAGGAGTATTCTTTTTAAGAGGAAAATGAAGCAAAAAAGTGAAATTCAACATTGAGCTCCTGAACCAAAGGTGTATAGCGCTTTTCGGCCCAATCTCACCCTCCTGCACTCACACGCCTAACGCTGACACACTTTGGTCACTGTGTCATGTGATCCACCTCGATGCAGGTGGCGTCTGACTGGTCCGCGTCACATGTCATCACTTTATCTGATTACGTTGGTGTGCCGTTCATTCTGTTTTAGTGTTTTGATTTATATTCTTTGTATGAAAGTATTTATACTTGATGTATTACTCTTAGTAAACAGTACAGAGAGACAGAATTGTTAAGACAAGCCAGCTGTAGGTGTCCCTATGGGGGAAATTCGGATCTCCCGTCTGATTAGCCGCAGTCTCCTCTGCTGCCCTGATGTGATTGGCTGTTATGCTGGAGTCAGCCTCCTGAGCTTACATGTGCTGAATCAGCAGATCATTGCTGTAGCTTCTCCCATTTAATATCACTGGCTCTTCTTAAATTTTAAAACTGGGTTCCCTGATTCTGGTCCTGGCCCAGTCTGCACCACAGTTTGCAGGTTTCCATGCTCTTATCCAGCTCACTAGCCAATTACCAGGTTTAGTAGCTATGCTTGGGCAGGACCTTGCCTTGCAGCCTTGCAGGACCGGAACTGGGGAACTCTAATTTAAATGTAAGCCGTCCCTGTTTATGCTTCCCCAGTGGATGCAGGCCCCCCCCGCCGCGGCCGTCCGTCTGCGCGCCTCGCCTTGTCCTCCGGCTAGCATGGAAGGAGAGGAAGGCGTGCACTGTCAAAAGCGTCGGCCATCTTGGCGGTCCCTAGGTGTTCGTCAGCGGCGGAGACCACACAGCGAGCGGCCGTCTCTTGTTTTCTTTGGAGACGACAAAGATGTGGCTGTCGGGGGTCTGGCCAGGGAGAGGGAGAGCAGGAGAGAAGAAAAGAGAATCGGGGCAAGAGATTTACATCCCGGGAGAGGAGGCCCTTTGGTCGTACGGCTGTTATGAGCGCGCTTTAGCGGTTTGTGAATAGTATTTCCTCATGTCAATTAAGTGCTTTGAAAAACATTATTGTCATTCCAATAAGGTGTGTTGGAGCTGAGCTGAAACGTGATAGGGGGCTGGGGTGGGGGGGCGTGGGAGGTGGGCGCTGAGGCTCTGACCACAGGCAGTCAGGCTCTGCCTTAGCGGTGGACGCATTACTTTAGTGCTGTGCCAGGTGTGTGTGGGGGGGCAGGGGGGAGTGTGACAGATGGTGGCCGGTGGTGATTCCTCTCCGCTGAGGGTCCTGACGGGATGTGACCTCAGGGCACGCCGGCGTCATCCATCTCCAGGCCAATCAGGTGGGGGCGCCCAACACAAACAGCCCCACCCGTGAGGCATATGTGGGTAGGGGGGGTGGGATCTTGATGTCCATCTTTCTCCCCCTAACCTGACCTAATCCTGCCTCCTCTCCAAACCTAGCCCAGCACCTCCTCCTGATTTAGGTTTGAATCTCCTCCACTGAG
Organism: Hyperopisus bebe; assembly: GCA_026777045.1. Lineage (NCBI taxonomy): Eukaryota > Metazoa > Chordata > Actinopteri > Osteoglossiformes > Mormyridae > Hyperopisus > Hyperopisus bebe. Next base: position 3,509,464 of record JAODJW010000033.1, on the reverse strand, counting down.
TCTGGCCTTGGCATCTCGCTAATTGTCATCATCTCCTCCATCCTTGAAGCCCGTTAGCCCATTGTTCCGGAGCTGCTTTAAAATAAGCCCCAAGGTAGCTGAGTCAGTGGGAGAGCCCTGCAAATGAAGAGGGTGAGGCCCCCAAAATGTGTGCATTGCCCCTGCGTGACCTGTAGGGGGTGGCGTGCGTGTGTCCCCGCAATCGACATGCCGCACTCAGATGGAAAACATCGTGGGGAGAAACCATTATGGGCAATCCGTAGGGGCCGGTGGGTGGTTTCAACCGTTTTATATAAATAAATATATTTAATATGCCTGTGAAACCTGTCCAGAAATAACTTTTAAAGAACATGGCGTTCGCATCTGGTTTTTATATTGCGGCTTGCGGAAAGCAGGAAAAATACTTTTATAATACTTTGCACACAATACGAGGGAGGCTGACTCTCCGGCTGTTAAACCCCACCGCCGCTCTCCATTGTCGTTTAATAGCCCTCTGCGCTGGAATAAACCCCCCCGACCTCGACCGGTGTGGCTTACACTGACAATGCTAATTTTAATCCCGACCTTTAGAACTCCCTAACTCCCTCCCTTGAAACACGGCCGCCGCGGCTGCCAGTTCCCGGGGATGGTCCCGTTCCAGCAGTGACTCCGCTGAACAGTGGCAGCTCTCTTCCAAGTGTGAGCGTTACGGATTTTGCGCGTGTGTCTCTCTACGAATGGGTGTGTACTTACTGTCACCTTCGCATGGCCACTGGCCTTTGGCACTACGCCCCCTTGTGGTTCTGCCGGCTGCCATCACGCTCCGACCAACATTCTAAGGCTCAATATCTCACAGTGCAGAAGTCACGTGGACAAATGATCGGACCTTTCCTGTATTTTTCTGCAATCGGCTCCCAAACTCCCACAGATGGATGCCGTGAGATGATCGACCCCCTCCCCAGTGTCTGTCTTCCGCCTTTATGTAGGACACTCTTATGCCAGGGAAAAAAAGAAGCGGTGCATTAATTTAAAGTTACTGCCGCGGCTCCATGCTGAATCTCCCTTATTCAGCAGATTTCCTGAATGAATTAAAAGCCGGGCACCCCCCCCCCCCCCCCCCCAGTGCTTTCTTGCTGCATTTCAGAAACCTCTTCTGCCCGTGGCAGCATCCAGCAAGCTTAATCCGGCTCTTTCTTTTTTTTCCTGCGGGGTCGACGAACGAGATAATTTTGCTAAATTTAATTACAATGCTTGTTACCGCTGCAGCCTCCCTGTCAAATACCCCAAAAGGCACTAACCAGTTAACCTGTTAACCAGTGAGTGGGTTAGCCAGTTAGCCGGTTAGCCGGGCCTAATTTCCATCTGAACATCAGGCCCATCACTTTCTCAGCTGGTGTCCTGCTCCTTTCATGTCCTGTCGAAATGCTAATGGAGGCGGGGGGGGGGGGGGGGGTTTCAGGAGCGGCAGTGCAGGGTTAAGCACAGAGGGGTGTCGTGCCCCAGGCGCGGGCATGTGATGGGGGGGAGTCCCGACAGGACACTGCATCTGAGGCCTGAATGACGGAGGGCGAAGGCCAGCGATGGTTAGCGCGACATCGATCGTGCCGGCCCTCAGCACACGCCGACCGCAGCGTCTGAGTCCGTGGAAATGGGTCCAGATGCAGGCAACAGAGACGGGACAGGAATGGCTGAGACGCCGTGTCACTGTCGAGGCGCCTTGCAAAACACAGACAGTGTGCATGAGGTTTACTTCACGGGGAGCACTGAGGATTATGCTGAGTTTGCATTGTTATGAATGTCACAAAGAAGAGCTTTAATTTTAGGAAACCCGATAGCAGTAAGCAAAATGAGACAAAAATGGGGAAACAAACAATTAAATGTTAGGGATACTTTGTTGGGTCGCTTTTTTTCTTTATCTGAAGTTTCTGTGTCTGGTCTGCTGCATTTAAAAGCGAAAAAAAAAAAGCCAGTGATTCATGTGAAATTCCCGGCTGCGAGAACTTTTACGCACTTCTCGAGTCCTGAGCTTCCTGTTTGCCTTCAGATTCTGAGCTGGAGAAAGCCCTGCTTCTCCCAGCGCGGCTGACAGGAAGCGGTGAAGTGAGAGAGAGAGAGAGAGAGATAGAGAGAGAGAGAGAGACTTGCCAGCACTGGTCTCACCGAAGCAGTGCAGGGCCCAGAGGGTGGCTCGTCCTCACTGGGCAGCTGTGCCCGCTCCACAGGTTATGCCAGCGATGGAGCACTTAGGGTGGAACGCCGGGGAGAAACGCGGCAGTGACTGCCAGCTACAGACATCTGGACAATCTAGCAGCACTGCTTTGTGTAATATCATGCATTTGTAGCTTCTTCACTGCATATCTTCACTGCAGCAGTCAGGGTTAAATGCCCAGCTCAGAGATACAGTCCAACTCAGACTCAAACTACCTGCAGCTCTGTGGTGAGTCTTAAATCCCCCGAAAAGAAGGGTTTGGGGTGCGCAGCGTTAATGAAGGACAGCTGCAAGTCGGCAGGATTCCGTGTACAGCCTGTGAACGGGAAAACTCAGGAAAACAGTGTCTGGGTCATGAGGAGCAGCGTGCCGGGGGGGGTGGCGTTAGTGGGGGGCAGGTGCGCATCCTTTGGGTGGAGCGCTGAGGCCACTTGAAGGCCACTGGGCCTTTACAGCCCTTCTGGGTCATTCTTTCCTCACTAGTCACATTGATTCTTTAACCACGCCAATTGCAGTGTCTTTCTCTTTAGGTCATTTTGGAGGTAAACTTTCACTTACGTTTCTCCCA
>JAODJW010000033.1:3460637-3482079 GCA_026777045.1 Hyperopisus bebe | reverse complement strand
GCCCCCCGCCCTGAACATCTAGCCTGGACACCCCCCCCCCCCCGCTACAGGTGCTGCTTCCTCATATATGCAAAATAAATATCCTTTATTTTCTTAACGACGCGATAGTGGAATTTGAGAAAGAAATGTTTAAATGATTATATTTTTCCTAAAGCTTTGAGGTGGTAACGATCTGTGTTTGTGGGCTGAGAATGGGGGGAAATACGTATGTAATGGCAAGTTAATTTTAATTTGGCCCCCCTCCATAAATCTGTTTTAGCTTATTCTTCTGGACAATCATTTAACAATTTATTATTTTCTTTTACCAGGTAGTTCATCTTTGTTATGGAGGTACTCATTTCTTTTCATTGTTGTTAGCTGTTAATGTTGTCAGTGTTAGCAAGGGCAGTAACAGCGGACCTACAGCAGGGGGCACTATGATCATTATCATACTGAGACCTGGCTGTGTGATTGATGTTACACCAATGGGTCAATACTGGATGCCATCGGCCCCTGGAATAGTGCAGGAAACCAGAGCGATTGCAACACTGCACGGGGAGAGACACAGGAGAGTCAAGTATGTCTAAGAGCCATCTAAGCTCGGCCAAAAAAGTTACTGACCTTGCACTCCTGTGGTAATGGAGCTGACTGTTGGAGATGCACATGAACATTCATAAGGCTGAGCCGTGGTTCTAGGAATGAGTGAAAATCTGGTTCAGTGTCCTTCAAAGCGCAGGAGAGCTGCTTCCACAGTTAGCTGATGTAACTGACGTTTCCGTCTTTAGCTGCGCATGTTGGTACAGAGTGACCAAATGCAGAGGCCCCCTTGAAGTAGTCTATGGGAAGTCAGAAAAATAACTATTGAGTGGAAACCCATAAAGAAGATCAAATAACAGTTTATTTATATAGAGTTTATGTAGGAGGAAGAGCCCAGCTTCTTGAATACGCCCCCTAATTAAGTGCCGTTGACTGTTGAGGACGGCTTCCATTAGATTAGGAGAGATTAACCTGGTGACACACACTAAAACAGCTCAGTCACTTTTGCTGCAGTATTGGTTGCAAAAAAAATGCTTTTTGTATGTTGATTTAGTTTAAATTGAGTTTGAAATTCAAGGCATCGCACTAATACGAGAAATGTTTTTGCTTTAAACAGCTAATTCTTCATTTTTTTTTGCATTTTTGTGTGAAATCAGAAGTTGTTCGATATCGTCCTTGGATTCCTGTGAATTGGTAGCACGCTTATAAGAATTGGCACCTATAACTATTGTTATGAGCTATCCTTCCAGCTTCGTCTCATTTTGCGTTTATTACCTTATTTCAGAAATTCTTTCTTTTCTGTGTAAAAGAACACGGAGAGGCAAAAGACTTCCTAAAAAGATTGTTTTCTTTAGATTAAACCAGAACAAAGGTCATGTATGAATTAAAATTTTATAAATCTCATACAGATAAACAAATGTGAAATGTATTAACTTGGCCAGTAGACAGCAAAACCAATAAGCTCTGAGGTATAATGTTGATCCTACTTTTGGCTTGGATGTGGGTTGAATAGGAATCAAGAAAGCGACAGAGCAGTGGTACATACCTTCTGTGTCTCCCCATTAAACCCAATTTGGCTGGTGCTTCAGATGAAAGACTAACAGAATGAGACTATGGGACTATGCTGATGCTAGGAAAAACATCAGGGCTTAAGACCTTACTAAACCCAAATCTTAAAGCCACGAAAAGTGCCTAACATTCTGAATTGCGGTCAACTTTTCCTGTGTGCATTCACATCAGTCTTTGGGAGGTTTCGGCCTCGAGAGACGGGATAGGAACTCAATAAGGAGAGTACATCCAGAGCAGCTTCAAGTGTTCTGCATGCAGTTCTGTGTGCTTCACCTTGTATGAAACTTTACAAAGCGGTCTCAATGGGACTTTAGTGGGAAGAATGAAAATACATCTACCTGTGGGTTGTGTGCAGCCAGTCCCACAATAATCAAACTGACGCATATCACAAGTGTGTTGTATATGTCAAGGGGTACATTAGGGTCTGTGAGCACATACACAGAGGGGTATAGTCAGGGATTGACGTGAATGGTACGCAAGTACGCATTCACCTTTAAAAGCGATATGTGTGGCAATCGATTAATGTAACAGCACAGATACGTACGTATTTTATGTGCATTTGCACTGATACGACAAGAAACTACTGTGCATTTTAACCTATATACCGCCAGTGAAGTACGAATTAGCATATAAAGGTTAAAACGCGCGATAATTCCTTGTCACGTCGGTGCAAATGCACATGAAATATGTACGCATTCACGCTGTTTCATTAATGGATTGCCACACGCGTCGCTTTTAAAGGTTAATACTTACTAGCGTACAAGTTATGTCAATCCCAGGGTATGGTATGATAACTGGGCAGCGTGCTTCGGGCTTGGACAGCTTGGCAGCCCCGCGTCTATGAACATATTGGAAATTGGTTTTACGTGACAGATTTTAACGGTGCTGTTATTATAACCATATTGAGATATAATCCTGCATGGTGCTTTTGAACAAGAAAATGATGTGAAATTTGCTGTAGATGAGCAGCGTAATGCTGAAAATGGGTGCATGGCATAGCATTTTAGTTTAACCCTTCTAAAGCTGCCCCATACCCCCACCAAACCCCCGGAATACAGGACGCTGTTTGTACATATGGATATATATTTTTTTTTTATGTTCTGAGGTTTTTATTTTAGTTGCCTACAGTTAAGCTTCAAATTTGCACGATGTTTTATATACCACATTATGTGCCTTGCCTTTGGTAAAGTATAATTGATAAAAACTGTAAAGAGTAATAAATTCTCTGATGTAATCAGTGTTGCTGCAAACAAAATACTAAGATTAATGCTGCATGTGTGATCGCTGGACATTATCCAACTGAGGCCATTTGTGTATGTGGATAATAAATGGACAACAATGGCAGACAAAGAAAAGCAGAAGCAAAGTCATTAAAGGGCATTTTCAGTATAGGGCACTGATTCACACTTCTCATAGTTTGTCACCTAGCCCAGTGTTTCCCAAGCCGGTACCCAGGGACCCCCAAACGGCCCATGTTTTCGCTCCCTTCCTGGTCTGGGAGGGAGCAAAAATGTGGATTGTTTGGGGACCCATGAGGACCGAGTTGAGAGACTCTGATCTAGTCCATGGAAACGTCAAGAGTAGTGAATTCACACGTTGATCATCTTTAGATTTACTGAGTTCGCCCTTCTCCAGCTGCTAATGACAGTGTAACGATCTGAGAGTGTATAACAACCGGCCCCTTGCATTCAGTACACTCAGTGACAGAATGGTTAGCATTTGTATTTCCGTTGCTATTGACCACGTTAATAGTGCTTTTTGGTATGTGGAATTAAACTATTTTAAGGACCGCAAAGTTATATGAAGGCTGAGAGTTTGTTCTATTTTTGTGTAGCTTAATCGGCAGAAAAAGGCTGTAGCTTAGAACTGAAATGAGTCGACACTCTGGGACGGTGCTGAGAGTATGGTGCCGAGAGTATGGTGCCGAGAGTATGGTGCCGAGAGTATGGTCTCCAGGGGCTGATTGATGTCAGCTTGATTGTACCTAATAATAACAATAGAGTGAGGCTAGTGAGTAAAGAGAGGATGAGTGTATATGTATGAAAATCGGACAAAAGGGTTTGCTAGTCACACATCTGCTGTCCTGTTTATCATTAGGCTGTCCCTAAACCGCCTCTTCGTACCATATATGATGTCCCTCTTCCCAGCACTTAAACTACATTGTAAAATTTCTCCTGCAACCTCAGTACATACGTAAGAGGTAAATAAAGGAAATGACTTGGATTAGCTTGTTTGGGCCTCAGCTATCTCATAAGACTTCCAAAAGGCATTCCTAGGAGAGCTGGATTGCTGGATTTTGTAGGCTGTATTCGAACAGAACTAGGTCTGGGCTTGTGTTAGTGTGGGTCAGCATGTGTGCGCGCGAAGGGCCAGACAATCCTGCAGGAGATACAGGCAGCCGCCTAGAGTGCCAGCTTCAGAGGGGGCGCCGACCTGCCAGCCAATTTCACTTTACCTCTGATGGGGGGTGCTGACAGTGATGCCCACCTGCGACATCCCATCAGCTAGGACTGGCTGTGTGTGTGTGTGTGTGAGTGCAAGGAAAAAATCTCTTGAACACCTGATCTCCTGAGAGCCAATTGCCAATTCAAAAATCATGAGGCTGAGCAGCTGAGATATAAACAAAGAAATCATGGAGAGACTTAGCTGTTGGGCGGAGCAAGGAAGAGAGCATATGTGAAGTAGAGCAGTAGAGGTGAAAACGCCAGCTGTTAAGGCACTCTAGCGAGTCGTGGCGTGAGTTTAGCTTTGAAAGCTAACAGAAGTATTTTAGCACTACTTGGATTTTGCGTTTTTGTGCAGGCTGTGAATCAGGTGACCCACCTTTCTTACTGAGTCCAAGTCATGTGCAGTTAGTGTTTCTTATTGTAGGAAAGGGGCAGGGGTCTGAAATTTATTATCGAGATTTGTTGTGTAGCCAGTTTATGCCATTTGTAAATGAAATATTACAACCCCGTTTCCAGAAAAGTTGGGACACTATGTTGGATGTAAATAAAAGTAGAATGCAATGATTTACAAATTGCATAAACCCAAAACTAACTGAATACTGAACAATGACAACATCAAATGTTGGAACTGAGAAATTGTATTGTCTTATGGCAAATATATGCTCAATTTGAATTTGTTGCCAACGACACATTTCAAGAAAGTTGGGACAGGGGCATGTTTACCACTGTGTCGCATCACCTCTTCTTTTAGCAACACTCTGTAAATGATTGGGAACTGAGGAGACCAGTTTGCTGGAGTTTTGAAAGTGAAATGTTGTGGTCTCCTTTATTGTACTTTTTGTTTCACGGACAGGTCTGCATTACAGACAGGCCAGTCGAGCACCTGGACTCTTCTACTGCAGAGCCAGGCTGCTGTAATACATGCAGAATGTGGTTTGACATTGTCTTTCTGAAATATACAAGGCCTTCTCTGTTGTCTGAAGGGCAGCATAGCATATGTTACTCCAAAGCCTGTATGTATCCTTCATAGTTAATAGTGCCTTCCCACACGTGCAAGCTACCCAAGCCATGGGCACTGCTGCACCCCCGTTTCGTCACGAATACTCTCTTTGGAATTGTCCGCTGATAAAAAGCTGGATAGTTCATCTCCTCTTTTTTCCCAGAGGACACAGCGTCCATTACTTCCAAAAAGAATCTGAAATTTTGATTTGTCAGACCACAGGACAGTTTTCCATTTTGCCATCATCTTGAAAGAACTCGGGCCCAGTGAAGTCAGTGGTGTCACTGGATCATGTTCAGTTATGGTTTCTTCTTTGCATTGTAGAGTTTCATCCTGCATTTGTGGATGCAGTGATGAACTGTGTTTACAGACAATGGTTTGCAGTTGTGTTCCTGAGCCCATGCAGAGATTTCCACTATAGAATTATATCTGTTTTTAATGCAGTGCCGCCTGAGGACCTGAAGATCACAGCTATCCAACGCTGGTTTTCAGCCTTGTCCCTTGCACGATTTCTCTGGGTTCATTGAATCTTTTAATGATATTATGTGCCATAGATGATGAAATTCCTAATTTCTTTGCAATATTACGTTGAGGAACATTATTCCTAAATTGTTGCACTATTTGCCTACATAGTCTTTCACAGAGTGGAGAACATCTCCCCATCTTCACTACACAGAGACTCTGGGAGGGTCTTTTTATACCCAGTCATCTTACTGACCTGTTGCCAATTAATCTAATTAGTCATGAAATATTTATCCATCCATCCATCCATCCATTTTCTGAAACTGCTTATGCTTTTCAGGATCGCGGGGGGTCTGGGGCCTATCCTGGAGGCTACGGGCGCATGGTGGGAACAACCCAGGATGGGCGCCAACCCATCGCGTGAGATATTCAACCAGGTGTTTTTTTTTTAGCATGACATCAAATTGCTGGCATCAAATTCAAATGGAGCATATATTTGTCATAAAACAATAACATTTTTCAGATTCAACATTTGATATGTTGTTTTTGTTCTATTTTCAATTAAATAAGGGTTTATATGATTTTTAAATCATTGCATTCTGTTTTTATTTACATTTTACGCAGCATCCCAACTTTTTTTGGAAACGGGGCTGCAGTACAATAAAAGTGTAAGAGATTCCATAGAATTGGCTGTAGTACATTGTTTTAGTTTTGTTTAAACCTTTGTAGCGTTTTGGTGTGGGATTATCTTTATGTACCAGTCTTCAAATTTAAGCTTGTTGTGTATAAATTAAAAAGGGATGTAACTGAAATTTTTGTTCCTTAGATCTCTACATATTCCTGATCTAGTCATGTAGGCTACTTCTGCAAAATTAATATATGAGAACAACAGAACAACTGAGATAACAGCTGAGTGTTCTAGTTGATTTGCCAATATTTTTTTATTTTTTTTTTAAAAAGCTTCACAGACGGAGATCATTATTAGAGTCCTTTTGTCTAATTCGGGTGCAGACGACAGTCGTATTGTGTTTGTGTACTTTCTTGCAGAGGTCGTAAAGGCCCAGGTGTTTGTTATGCAGTGTGCAGTATTGTTTCTGCAATGGATATTGCAATGCTGGTAGCTATTAAAATAGAATCTAAGCAATGTGAGCAAGAGAAAGAGGTGTTGTTTACATGCCTGTATTAAATTCTCTGAGAATGCAGTTTGTACCTTGGCGCCACCCCTGTTCGGCATGGATCGCAGCACCTGCTGCATCCTGTCAAATGCACCAGATTCACACACCGCAACGAGCAGCAAGCAACTTTTATTACCGTTAAACAGGACATGCGATGCGACAGAGGGACTGCAGCCATGCTGAATGCTGCAATTCAAGCAGGGGTGGGAGGCTCTAGGGGGCTGCACAGGACCACCTGCGACGAAGGAGAGATGCTAATGCGCGGCTGTTGGCATGTATTGCGGTGACAGTTGTCAGCGTCTGCAGAGGACACTAAATGCACAGCACAGCGGCTAGCAGACCCAGGCGCTTCACCGCATGTCCTGTGAAGATTTGCACTGTACCATGCTCACCGCTTGTTTCAGTTGGGCCTTATGGCTGGGGTGTGGCAGTTAAGGAGGGTGGGGTGTAGGGAAAGGAGAAAGGGGTCTCAAGTTCAACCCCCCTAGTAATAGAGCAACCAGGAGACAGTCTTGCAAATGTCACATTTTTTACATTTTTGTATCTAAATCAGCCACATAGTCCTTATAATGCTTTTTAACACGACTTTTGGTTTTACTTGCATCTGCAGGTGATGGTTGAATTTACTTTGGCATTCGGACGCATTGGATGCTGTTCGCATTTTAACATTATGCCTTATTTCAAAGTCCAAGACTAAGTTTTGTAGTTTTTTTTTTTTTTACTGTTTACAGTTTGTTACAATCTGGATTAAAATTGGGTGCGTGACGTGTACAGCATGCATGAAAAGGCAGTGAAATATTGTACATAATCAACTTTTTTATGAAAGGAAAAATATGTTTATGTATCTGTCATAGGCATGTGGCCAGGCCACAGAATAAAATGGTTTTTTCTTCAAGGTGATCTGCTGTGTGCTGTGCTGGAGAAGTTATGTGAGTTTGCAGAAATTTCTGCACCATTTTAGCATCAGTGACTTGGAAATTTCCAAAATCTATTGCCATATTCTTTCTTCTTCCCTTAATCCCTTTATCAGTTCTACATTTCGTTTTTTTTTTTTGTTGCTGTTGTCATGCACGCTAGACTGGTATTGATGTTTCACATTACTAAAAAATTATTTAGATTTGTGCGTCTCTGGAAACATCTTCTCAATCGGGAGATAGAAAAAACAGCTGCTTTCATTGTTTCTTTTACTAGTGTATGAGTAGAAATTAAATAGCCATGAGCTGTATTATTTTGCTTGTTTAATTTCTTGGGTTCAGAAACTTGACAGAGTAAATGACTTGAACTTTGTGTTTTTTGAGGGTACAGACTACAGCGGTTTAGTTGGGAGGGGCAGGCCGCCAAACCCACACCCCCTAAGTGTCGTTGGCATAGCGGCTGTGTCATTCTGCTTTGATTCATAGGAGGTGTGGGCGCAGCAAAACCTGTGTTTGGTGAATATTAGTATCAAAATATTACCAGCCCTGTTTTGCTCTGAGTGCCTTCTCTGTTTTGTTGTGAATGTTTTCTATAGTTTTACTCAAGGATGCCCTTCTCTGCGAAATATGAAACTCTGACTGTTTAGCTTGAGGCGAAAAATTATTGTGGGAAGATTATGTCTATGGAAGACTGAGTACCTGAGTACAGCGTGATACACGAGCAGAGGAAGATATTAGGGTGTTTTGTTAAAGGCTCGGAGTTCTGGTCATTTCATTGTTTCGGTGTTAAAAGTGGTGAAGTCTACAAGACAAGACTTCTGCATTTTTCCCAGACAAATGATAACTCAGGCAGGTCAAAGAATTGAATTTAGAAACGAACATAAGGATTATTATTCTGGTTTTGTATTTAGGAATGGTTCACAACATAATGTCATTTAGTTCATTTAAATAACCCTTTTTAGACGTATAAGAGAACATTTAATATATCTTTTTTCTTTGTCTGTGATGCCCCTGCGATCCTCCCATGTTGCCTTCTGTGAGGGTTAACGGCACCTGTGGGGATCATGGAGACCCCCCCCCCCCCCAAATACTCCTATACAGAACAGGTCAAACCCATGACGTCCAATTGATCCGGCAGTTTAAGAATTCAGAAGCCAGAAGCTGGGGCTGTTCATCACTGACCTGAAACAAGGACTGTTTGGGGTGTTGGGGTGGTAGCAGTCTAAAGGCCAAATCCATATCAACTGATTCGCAATATATGGCTTCATCTGGGAAGAGTCCATGTTGCTTCTGAATAATCCTTAGAAGTGTGACCTGTGATCACATATAAGAAAGGCAGCTTTCCCAATTCAGATTTGAAATTTATGACTGTGGGACATGCTTTCATTTTTCTCAGTGCCATGTTTGGGATTAATAAAATGTTACACGTTTGGGCTCTTTTGAACACCAGGTATTATTAAGTGCGAACCTTTCTGTCCACAGACAGCTTTGTACTTCAACACAATTTTGCAATATTGAAATATATCAGTTTTTTTTCACCTTCTGTATCTGTCTTTGCAATATAATGTCCAGAACAGTTTTGCTGTTTTCTGGGCCCGGGTGTAGAGTTTAGCATGAGAAACTCAAGCTAGGGTATGACTTCCTGTATGAAAGCTGAGGTGAGGGTTTAAGATTTTAATATAAAGGAAATAATTTTAAAAGGCATGTGCCATATAAATGAATTTGAATCACAGAAATGCTCTGAGGAGTTCTGGCTGTGATCCTTCAATATTTGGTGTAAAACAGGAATTCAGACTGTGTTGCCTATATGCAGTCAAGAGAGAGGGAGTGACAGAACTTCTCTGGTAGGTACCATAAAAGATTTTGCATGATAAATTGTAACTTACCTCACAAAACACATAAGGACTATTTGTATTTCTGTCGGTAACCAGCAGGTAGAAACTAGAGAAGGGAATAATACAGTGAATACCAAAAATCATTTTAACAAGCAGTGCCTGTCATTTAACTGCTCCTGTACTTGTTTCTATTATGTTTTCTCTCTATGAGCTTCGGTGAGGTTTTCTTCGTTTTCCTCTCTCTTTCTCTCTGGCCCTGCTGGATTTTCATTTGGACGGGACTTGGGGCTGCTTGAGTCCTGCTGTTGTGTTTGGCTTCCAGATGTTGTTCACTGTAAGGGCTATCGCAACATGTTTCCCAGAAGGCCGAGCGCCTCCCCATGCCTCAGCCATTGGGTGGATAACAGCATGAAATGCCGTGGATTACACCGCGGCTCCGAATTCACGCCACTTACAACAGCCGATACAAAGATTCTCCTGACCGGCTGGAGACTCGTGAGACGTCAATTTTTGAGAAATAAAACCTCCGTTTGGTGGAGCTCCCTTGTTTTTGTTAATCTAAAATAACTTTGCCAACTGCATCTTTTTGAACAGCTCGGAGCAAATTGACTGATCCTCTGTCATGACAACTTGACTGTTTGAATCATTCTTTTAATATATTCAGCTTTCTAAGGCATGCTGTTTTTATGCTGTTTTTTTTATTTCTGTACATGTTTAAGCTGGTTTGGGGTGTGGAGGTTTTTCTCACTCTAATGCAGTGTTAAATTTCCAGCTGAGGGCTTCTTTCACGTTATACTTTAGGAATTATTACCATGGTAGTTTATCATTAGTCGCTTGCTTGCTGCACAGACCTGCACTTCACACCAGGAAAAATGGATATTTTAGTTCTGTCATTTCCAGAAAAATATATTGAGAAACATGCATTTAATTGCTAAAAAAAATAACTCATTTGATTTCCTTTAATTTTCCGGACTTTAAACAGTCAAAATACTCAGCAAATCGATTGAAACATAAAAATATTACCTCATCTGGAGACTTAATACGTTAATGATGCCAGAACTAATTTTTTGCCATGTTTTTTTTTACTGGTGTGGAGGGAAACTTTTACAGCTTTGACAGTATTTGATTATAACATTGTATTCAGCCATCGCTGTTAGCAAACACTCATAACTACATTACTGGAAGTGAATGTTTCCCTATGCAAAAAAATATAAAAATAATAAACAAGCTATGCTACAACTCATTATTAATTTTGACTTTGTCTTTGTTCTTGCTGATCCCTGTTGTCTGAAAGGATTCACCTTCTCATTTGGTCAGTTTTGTTAAAATGTTTATTTTTAAATGTCCTTGTTGTCACTTCTCTTCAAACTCTACTTCTTCGTCTTTTACATTTTCATTTATCAGTCTGGAAATCTGGATAAATATGTGCTCTGATTTTTCAACTCCTTCCTAAAAGATACAACAGTGAGATTTTCATCTTAAAAACATACGTGCACGTGTATGTAGTTTCCATCAGCACACCAAAGGAACTCACTTGATATCTCTTTCAAATAATTGCGAACACATTTCCTGATAGTCATAATTAACTGTACTATTCTACGTTGCATGGAATTCAGGAACTTGGACTAGCAATCTTTCAATTACAAGCGCGCTTTCCCGACCATTAAGACGCCAGTATGAAGACTAATGAAAGTTTTACTGAATACGGGCCTTTGAGAGTCGCTGTGTCGCTTTGTTTTCCTGTCCTAGATTGTACAGAATCTTTCTGATTGGGCCCCAGGAAGCACAATGAGAAACACAACATAAAGTCTGGTTTTAATGGTTAATCGAAATGACCCAGATGCTTCCTCACGCCATGCAGCTACCCTGAGTGACTACGCAGCCCGTATCGCATCTGGTGTGTCACAGGTCATGGCAGCTCTACAGCTAATGCTAACGCAGCACAGCTCGATATAGGCCACAGGTCTTTGGTGTCTAAAGAGGACGGTAAAGTCCACAGATGCACTAAAATACTCGCCAACCAAACTGTTTTCCGTTACGTTTTAGCTGCTTTCTTGTTAAGGTAACTCACAGTTGTGTAGTAACCTTGAACATTGAATAACTACTGCTGTCGTAATTACACTTCTTAGTGATTAATAATACCTGTCATGCAGAAAATGTTGGTAATATTTATAAAACTATTATTCATGTATGATAAAAGCACAGCAGTGTAAATGTTGATTTTTTTTTACTAGAAAAGCAGCCTACCTTTGATATTTTTCTATTTACAGCTTTAAGTAATGCTAAAAATGACTTGTGTCATACAATAAATAAGCATGAAAGTTAATCATTTGGTGCGGTAGGTAATAAGATCATCCTGCACTCTTTTCTGACCCCAGCAGAGAATTAAACATGTGGTGTGGACTCTAGTTGCCCTACGTTAAAATTAGCCACAGGAAGTCGAGGTGAGTACTTCTGGAGTGCAAAAGTGTCATGCCAAATGTGTGAAAGTGGGCGTCGTACGTCTTATGACCCCATTAAACTTTTCCATAAAATAAAGTTAGCCTATATTCATTCTTTGTCATCATAGCTTATTGCCGTACAGCTAAAATTAAATTGCTGCACAGCAATTTAATTCTTTCAGTAGTTTGGCACCAATTTCGTAAAATTTAAAGGGAAATGAATGTCGCCAAAATTAACACATTTATTTTACCCATGATTTTTCATAAATGACCCAACCAGAGACCTGAGTCATTTTAGGTAAGAAAAATATAGTACTTAATGTATGACATTTCTAAGTATCATTTTATTGGTCTATTTTAATATGGCACACTGATGAGTATGATTCCATCCTGATAGTATTCAAGGAGTCCTGCATCGGAAATCCTCGTTTATTGGCATATGTATACATTACATGGCAGTAAACGGCTGCCGAACAAACACAAAGTATAGTTGAAAATAATTCATGTGGAGACACAGCCTGTTTGTGACAGTAGGTGTGGCTGGATCACAGGACAGAGCTACAAACACTTCAGGGAAAATAACATTCAAATCTCTCATGTCAGTCACTTAGGGCACAGGTGTCAGACTCCAGTCCTGGGGGGCCGGAGCCCTGCACATTTTTGGGTTTCCCCTCGTTTAACACACCTGATTCAAATCCTTGTGCTAATTACCACACAGCTCTTGAGCTGAATCATTTGTGTTAGAACAGGGAAAGAACTATGATACACAGGGCTGCGGCCCCCCAGGACTGCAGTTTGACACCTCTGACTTTGGGCATAGCTGGTGGGGAGTTGTATGGAATATACTCACTTCTTTGGGAAGCCAGGCTGGTGGGGGGCTCAGTGTGTAACTCTGCCTTTTCTCTGCATGTGTGCAGTTTGCATGCTCTCCCTGTGCTGTGTGGATTTCCTGTGGATACTTCCAAAGGTACACGGCTTGGTGATCTGCTGTCTCTGAACCGTCTGCTGATTAGAGTGTCTGTCTCCTTTGCGGTCCTGGCATCCCGGCCTGGGTGCCCCCCGCCCGAAACCCTGTGCGGCCTGGGATAAGCTCCAGGTGCACATTTCACCACATTAATAGTTAGAAGGTAGATGGGGCTTCCACCATGATTAATGAACTTGGAGGCCAGTTTCTCACCTTCTCATTCAGTAAAGGGATGTTTTTACAAGTAGCATGTGTGACTGTACCAGCTCAACAGCAAGATAACAGTCAGTTTCACTAACACTTCCTCCGAAGGCCATGTCTATAGGAATCTATCGGTATGTTCATAAAGCATTATAAACATGGCTATAGATATTTATAAAAAAGCGTAACATTTTATTATGCATTATTAATGCTTTATGAAGCTTTCATCTATAATGCACTGTCAATACCTTTATAACGCAGTACAAAGCATCCTTAATGCTTATGCCGACCATTATAATGCATTATGAAGGTATCTATAATGCATTATAGATGCAAGCTTCAGGTAAAGAGCTGCCATAGATTATTCTGATCTGGAAAGTACTGGGCTCAACCTATAAAGCGAAATCGGATCAGGATTTACAACCATCCATCATTTTTCTGGCCTTTTATCCTGTACAGCGTAGTGGGGAGTCTGCTGCATGGATGTTTTGCTTAGCAGAAATCAGTGATCTGTGCTTGATTTAAAGAACATATATTTTAAACAGCAGGACGGGAGCCAGGGAGCATGGCTGTGCGTCCTGCTATAAGGCTCTGGGCCGCACTCCTGTATCTCTCACGCGCGGCATGTAGCTTCAACATCTGTAATACCGCTGTACTTGTAACCTCTCTTCACCCCCATTTCTCCTCAGGCAAACTTGTGTATTTGGAAAATATAGAGTCGGGTTGAGCGTATTCAGTTATTACAGGCCCACTGTGGTCATTGCGACTGTGGATGGGATCAGCAGAGTTTAGAGTGCTGGTCACCACCAGGTAGCTGAAAGTGAGAATTCTTCCCCATGTAAGACTATTCACTCCAGGTTTTTCTTTCTGCTGGCAGAATCTAAATTTAAAAAGTTTTTGAATAGCACACACACACACACACACACACACACACACACACAAATCATCTGATTCTTCCCACTGATTTTGCTTTAAAGGTCATTCTCTGTAAACTCTATTTGTTGCAATAAATGCAAGCGCAGGTCTCTCCTCACTTTGTGACAATATGTATCTTATTTAAGAAAATCTATGCAAAATACATGCAGCTCAGGCCTCGGAAGGATAATGCAATACTGGTACTAAAACAAAGTTGATTCTGTGGTTGTGCCAAGTTTGCTGTGTCCTTTGACCTGCATATTCTTCCACTTCCAGCATTATATTAAAAGGGTTTTTTCCCCTGAACTTTGCTGTACCCAGACTTGTGCCTATGAATTTAATAACTGAATTTATAGAATTTTATGTGACTTGCTTATAAAAACATTGTGGCGATAGTTTCCAGATGTATAAGAAGAGGTGGTTGTTCCCCAGAGATCCCCCCACTGCAAGTGAATAGAAATTAGACAGTAATACACTGTGCATGCTGCCGAAAGTATATTCGATAAAAATTAGCCCACTGATTTCCAGTTCTAAACAGGATCCCGTACATGAAGCGTTCTGAACGTGCAGATTAAGGACAAAAAATGAAAGTTCATAGATGCAGAAATGTACGTCCGTGGCTGTTTTGTTTTATCATAACCGTCCTTTGTTTTAGAAGTCGCTGATGCACATATGGGCCTGTAGTATGCGTATTTAAGTTTGCTTAAATCATTTTGAAAATGACTGGAAATGCATTCAGCATTTCTGTGCCGTCGACAGCAGGCTGAATATACTTAGCAGAGATGTCTGTTTTGAACAAAAACAAAGAATGGGCCAGATGCACAAAATGATGTCATTTCAATGATGCTTTTTGAAGAGTTTAACAAAGGCCCAAAGGGCCCCGATAGCTTTTCTTGTTCTCCGTTTCGAGTCTGTCGGTCTGTCTGGATGGCTTGTATTGACCCTTCAGCTTTTATACTCACAGGCATCAGCCAAAACATGCACATTGTAAGTGTCACACAATACCAGGCCTTTTTGATGCCGTTTCTGTGTTTAGTTCAGTTCAACTGCTCAGCCTTGGAAAAAGGGGTGGAATGGTTTCACTGATTGTCTGACTGTAAATTTTAACTTTAACTTTTAAGTTTTTATTTGCTGTGGAGCTTTTTTGTATAATAACGTTTCAGCTAGAAGGATTTAAATAGAAATTTAAGTAAACATTAAGTAAACATTCTTGATTTATCTAAGCAATCGGCGCATACATTTCTTGTTTTGTGTAACTTCTGAAATTCCACATCCACAGAGATAAGCCAAGGCGAATTCCTTCCATTAAAGAGAGTCTGTTTAGGTGGTGTTGCGAGAAACTACACTGCAGTGAAATGCAGTGGTGATACGTTTGCCAGCAAAGGTAGGTGTTGCTTAATTTCTAAGTATATAAAATAAGTTTGTATGAATATCTAAGTTACACTAAAAATATCCAGGTTTCCGTATAGTATTTAGGTTATAAGTTGCATAATGACTGCATTTTATTGGTTCTGGTCCTGTATTTAGCACAATGACAATAAAGTCGAATCTAATCCAGTAATTAATAAGGTTTGCTTGTGCCGGGGGGGGGGGTCAGTCAATAGTGTAACTGAAACTGAAAAAATAATATCCCAAATTTATACCACAGGCAGGTTTCTTTATTAAGTTTTTTTGGATCTATACACCGTACATTAATGCGCCATATAGAGATCATGAGAAAAGGGGGTAAACTAGAATATTAGGTGTTGAATTTATGCACCCGCATAGCTGAACTTGGCCAAGGGGACTGTGTAGTTTCAGCTCCCCAGTGGCTGCACTTTTTATGACTCTGCCGTGTATCCAGGCTTGCATATGGCTGTTCCCTGTGCCAGTTCCCTCACCAGTGTGTCTCATAATTGTGCTTAATGGCCGGTCTTGCCTTTTGCAAGCGAGGCATCGCACTGCAGCTCTGCTGCCAAGACGCCGTCGGCGAGGCCTCGGGCAGGTCCTGAGTGCTGTTACCGGGCACATGCACACAATCGATGCGTTGCTTTTCAGTCTGACATCACAATTATTTAATAGCTTTCACCTGATTTAGCACAGTTGACAGTTACTCAGCAATGAAAACACTGAGCCTGATGACTTGAACTGCTATTCTTTAGCAAATTAGCACGGCTGCGGTCCCTCCCTCATCCATTTTCTTGACTTTGCAGTGTCATTTTCCACTCCATCACCTTGCTATACCCTGTTTTTATAGTAGCGCTTTCTCATTAATGAAAATCCTGTATCCCAGAGATGGACACAGACTAATTGTTGGAAAAACTTTATTTAACTTGGTGTCTGGTCTGGAAAACATGTTATTTTTCTTCTAATCAGTCAAGACAATCACAGAACTCTGGTTCCAGAGGGAAAATAAAAATAAACAGTAAAATTGTTTATTTTTAGTTAAAAATGGGAAAATCATTCAACATTTCTTTTCCATATGTGTCATATTTGAATAAATACAATTAACATTTTTGTTAAATGCCGCATAAATTCTACCATTGATGTCTTAAATTAAACTCAAATAGGTGTTGATTACCGTGGTGTATGCAGTTTTATCACAGAGGTGTAGAACGGCAATTAATACCACATTAGCATGGTAATGCAATAACTCAACTGCTTATCACTGGTTCCCTCTGGTGGTCACTATAAATTATGACAAAATACGAATATATCAGTAGTTTCTAGATTACAATAGTGTCATATTAAACCTGTTTTGCAGTGAACACACTTTCAGGTGAAAGTGAAAGCCCAGTTGTTTGACAGTTTTATCCACGCACAAGCAAACTTCGAACGGAATAATGCATTCTGACCATGAAAGACATTATTTGTTTTATTGCTTGTATTTACAGTGCTCTCTAAAAGTCGGTCTGCTTAATATCTTCATATTGCTCTTCAGGAGCAAGATCACCATCCAGTTCTTCATTCCTTTAACCAAACAGAAAAGAAATCTTTAACACCAGAATAATAATTCTTTGTCAATCCAAACTCCCATAATAATTAAACTGGAGCTGCTGTCTTCCAGTGAAATTGCTTGGAATGCTGCAGAAAATGGTCATCTATGCTTTCTTCGAACAGGGGAGTGCAAAAGGATGTGGCCATTAAAATTGTTGTGGTTGACTAAAGACCATTTACGAATAATAACAGTGATGTCACCCGAAAGGGGCGTTTGACCCCCCGGAAGCAGTGACTGTTTCATAATGAGGAAATTAACTGTTAATCGGCATGGCCATAAAGTCATCTGAATCATGGTGGTAATAAAATTTGTACGAAACCACCCTGAGTAAACGTAGAATGTTTTTTGCTTGTTTTTACGCTTCTCTTGATATTTACTGGCTACAGTTACTGACTGGATTAGCTGTAATTCATTAGCTCTTGAAGTTGTGCAAATATCTAAGTGTCCACTGAATGCAGAGATACTCCCGAATTGCTATTTCTTCTGCTACTATCTTAGTGAACTTGCATTTGAGCGCCTTACTGGTTAATAGAACTGAATAACACTTACGTGGAGCTAATAATGCGTAGATGTGAATAAAATTGCTGTGTAATTTAGGAAGAAAGCTCCAGCGCAGTTAGGCAAGTACGATGTGACTGCGAGTTGGCACCTGTCTTTCTCAAACCAGAGTCTTTTCACCATCAGCAGGATGAACACGACACAGAGGAATCCCAGGACAGCCGATAAGGCCACCAGCCAAGGCTGAAGGGTCCCATTGCTGGACGCTGCTGCCCGCGTCCCTCCTGGAAGGAAGATTCGAGGGGGGACAGGAATGATCTTAAAACCTGTGTTTCTCAAAAAGGTCCTCGAGGACCCCAGACAGTCCTAGTTTTTGCTCCATGAGCTGGGAGGGAGCGAAAATGTGGACTGTCTGGGGGTCCCCGAGAACAGGATTAAGAAACGCTGCTTAAAAAAATGATGCCTGAGTCAAGAGACCTTTTATTTCTGTGGATATGAGGCTGTTTAGAAGATTTTTTTAATCAGGCAAGATATATAACTTTAATCACATAATGTAGCACAAATAAAGAGGACACTAGTTTTGTTTAACAGCAAACAAGCACTGATTTGTTTAAAATTAAGCAATATGTGGAAAACATGCTACAAATTACAAGCCACTAACAATGCAGTCCTTGTTCTTTATTATAAACAGAATGCAAGCATGTTTGATGGAAAGTGACAGGTGAGTGGATTTTAGAGAGAATGTCTCTAGATTGCATCACACCACCAGCGATCTCGTGCTTTTTTTTTTTATTAAGTTGGTTTTTTATTAAGGATATTTCCATACATCGGTCAAGACATTTGAAAAACCTGTGAGAGGAGGATGTGAGGCTGGTGTGACTTACGTTTTTCTGCCAAGCAAACAGATGAGGCCACCAGCAGCAGACAGAACAGGGCATTTCGGCACGGAGACATCCTGAGGTCCTGCCGCCGATCGCTGAACTTCCCTGGAGCTCTGACTCCGCGTCTTGCTGCTCTTTCCTTCAGGTACTTTTCCTTGACTCCAAACAGCGGGGACAAAGATCTCCAGAAGGGCCGAAGTTCCATCGTAGCACGGAGCCAGGAGATAGCGTTACTAAGCAACACGTGGTTTTATATTCCCTACGTCACGTTCTTCCTATGTGTAGGCCTATATAATCCAGCATAATAAAAGCAGAAGGCATTTAATAAAATCCTCAACATTTTATCTAAATTTCAGTCACTTTCATTTCCGTTAGTGTGCGTTCAGTTCTATGTTCTGGTGTTTTTATTTTTGTCCTTGTTAGTACTTTTTAATGACCATGTAGAGAGTAGCAAAATACCATTTCATTGCACTGAATGTATAGTGACAATAAAAAAGTTTCATTCATACATTCATTCATTTCCATTAAAAAGTGATATTATACTTAATGAATATAATTTGCTCCACACCCCATGACACAGGGTTGCTTCTATGTAGATATGATAACAGAAATTCCAGCGCAAGGAATGTAAGTGTGTCTGACGGACTGAGGGCACCTCCCCCATGTCCCCACACCCCCACAGTCATGGGGGGAAGTGACCCCCGTGATCGGTGGGATGGCAACCTATTTGTACTGCATGCATAGGATACGTCTGACCAGCACAGTAAGGGAGGCCTAAACGCTGACGTTGTAAAAACCAGTCGAAACTCTTGTTGAGGTTTGGTGGATTTTTTATTGGTATTGAAGGTTTTTAGACCACACTGATTGTTTAGCTTCGGGTTATGTGCATTTTAGTTGTGTCAGTATTGTGATCTCGTTATTTTGTTCATCAGTGTATTTCATTATCATCTGAATAAAGTTAGCAATGTGCAAATTAGCCTAATTCCAAAACAATATTTAACATGCCGATGACATTTCATTTACTTCTTTCATTGTCACATTCAAACTAACTCAAAATCAGATGATTTGTGGGTTAAATAAATATTTTATTTTTAAATATATATTATTTTGTGACAAAATAATAATTCAGTGGAAAGGAAACAGATGTTTAATTTCTGCTGTGGTTCCTGAACTAAAGCCTAAGCAGTTATCGGTGTATAAAACTCACGTGTATGTGCTTGGAATAACGAGAATCAGTGTCTGTAATATGAAACACAAAGGCTTTATAAAACAAACCTAACATCAGCTGAGGTTTCTGCAGCCTAATTGTACATGAAATGAACAGTGTCTTGTCAGTTACATACATTTTAAGTATCAGTTGATAGAGATTTCCTGCGATTCCAATGAAAGCTATCAGTAAGGATGTTTGAGTGTTTATTTCATTGTAAACAGAAGGAAAAGGGCATCATGAGATGAAGGGAGAGCATTTTTAAAGCCTAACAGTCTAGAGGGACAGAGTGTCTGCAGGTCGTTCCTCAGCCAGAAGACCCTGCTGTAGGGCTGCAGCTGGATGAAGATGGAGGATCTGAGGATCTCAATGCGTGAAATCTCCACGTTCATTGTGACGCTCCCCTGCATTCTCTTCATTCACCATCTCACCATCTGCCTCTCGCCAACAGCAGTCTTCGTAAATGGGCCTGAACGCACAGAAAAAGACCAACAATGTGGTGATGGAGTCAGGTGTGGGTTTGTCCTCCTTGCAAACCTCTCCTGCCGCAAACAGAGTGAGGAACGTCCGTAACTACATCCCAACACGGCGTTTAACTTTCCGGATCGCTATGCAAATCTTTTAGTGGCACTTTGATTGGGTTTCTGGGGCCGGTTATTGAAGCTTCTCTTTATCAAGGTCATGGCACGTCTGTCAAGGGCGACTACAAAGGGAAAGGAGGTTCTTTAATCTCTGTAATCCTCTCAATGACACCTGTCTGGGCTCAGTGGCGGATGACAATCTGGCCAACATGACTGGTGCCAGTAGCTGAATTGTATGGAGTTCTCACTTTGGGGTATTTCAGCACCTTAACATCAGCAGAACCTAAACCAAACTATCTAATCTAATCTAATAATGTCTGTGTCCTACCCAAGGACCAGAATGCACTGGGTCACTAGAAAGTGCTGCTGTTTATGTAATTGTAGGTGCAAGACAAAACGCTGTGGTTGATGACTAAGAATTGGAGCTCAATGTAATTTGTCCGGATCTGTTTTATGTGTACAAGCAGCGGAGATACGCTTGAGCTGTAATGATGGTGATGCATCTATTACAACATTCAGGCAAGGGAGGAAAAAGATCAGGGACCCAATGGTTTTCTAATAGACCAGCTAGTATACTGTGGTTGTTGTTGTTGTTGTTGTTGTTGCTGTGAATAGGTTTGGCAGTAATCCTCCCGGTATCTCCCGATCACAAGCTGGATCGGGAGATGAGTAGGAAGTTTCGGACATCATGCCAAATTGGTTTGCTTCTTGTGGAACGAGCGCACATCTCACCGAGAGAGGCATTGGAGGCAAGGCGAATGCAGAACCACAAACATCTAAGCTCCTTCTCTTAAGCAAATCAGATTACGGCACATCACTGAAACCCTTCGTTTGGTAATATTCAAAAACGCCTCTCAAGGTTTGTCATTTGAAGCACTAAGCAGACCATGTAGATTTATACAGTCTTATTTCTTTGAATATTATATGCTTTGCTATACCTTAATTAGCTGTTATTGTAAACCATGAGTGTAAGTAATAATCAGAACATGACTTTAATGTAACCAATTCTATGCGTTATGCCAATGTTCGTATGAGAAAGATTAAAGAAGTAAAAA
The DNA here is from genome assembly GCA_026777045.1 of Hyperopisus bebe. Taxonomy (NCBI): domain Eukaryota; kingdom Metazoa; phylum Chordata; class Actinopteri; order Osteoglossiformes; family Mormyridae; genus Hyperopisus; species Hyperopisus bebe. Next base: position 3,460,942 of record JAODJW010000033.1, on the reverse strand, counting down.
GAAAAGGTTCTAGTAATAAAAATCCACACATTTTCCATTGTCATTAGAACCAGAATAAGTCATCTGAGGACTGCAACTGCTGGGGAATGATGCATAATTGTAATCACACAAGTATCCAAAGCTAAAGGAACCTTTTCTCGATCCATGGAAAAAAAAGTTTGACCACCATATATATAAAGGGGGTAACTGGGAAATGTTTAGCCTTAGTCTTCCTTAAGCTAAGACATTACAGTGTGTCTCTGTCCTCTCCTCTCTCTGTTACACATCCTCAGTCTTCCTTAAGCTAAGACATTACAGACAGTGTG
>JAODJW010000033.1:3438738-3460537 GCA_026777045.1 Hyperopisus bebe | reverse complement strand
GTCTCTGTCCTCTCCTCTCTCTGTTACACATCCTCAGTCTTCCTTAAGCTAAGACATTACAGACAGTGTGTCTCTGTTCTCTCCTTTCTCCGTTACACATCTCCTCCACAGCTTATTCCACCTTTCTTATGTGAAGCAGATGTGTGAGCTGCTGGGTCTTATGATTCATTCAGAAATTAGTTTTGCTTCCCATTCCCCTCCTTTCCCCTAAAATGCACGATTTACTCTGTAGCTTACATCTCTTTCTACTCCATCCAGTTTCACTTTTCTAATTTTACAAAGGCTAGTTGCAAAGAGGGAACCTGATGGCTTTACCACCACCGTTTCCATGACCCCTACTGTTAAAGTGTATTTGAAGTGGATTCAGTATTATAGCTAAATAACAAGTACGTTACCTGCAGCTGGGTTTGGGCGAAGGTTGCTTGGGTCAGGTGCTGGTAGTCAGCAGTGTATGCAAAAGGGATTCCCAAGGTCATCAAATAAAGGACTGAGAAGAGCACTAAAAGCCACAAAGTCACAGCCATTTATCAAGGTAGCGATCTGCCCGATAATTTCAGGTTTAGGATTATGGTTAGGCTGGGTTTTCCTTCGGTTTTGGCTCATCACTGATCTTCTTGCTGCAGATGTCAGTGAGGAGGAACGCCCAGTAGAAGATGGTGATGGAGGTGTTGATGGTGATGATGCCGATCATTAAGGGGTGCAGCATTCTGCCGGTTAGGGGCTCAGCTCTCTGAGGGGCTACTCTGGTCAGAAGGTTTGCTTTTGCTCTTTATCCCTCCCAGAACGCCCCCCCCCCCAGCCTCATTCTGCTGACTCTAATGCTCTGAAGAAGGCTAATCCAGAACCAGCTGCTCCTCAGGTATGCTCACTGTATAATGCTCACTGTATAATCCCGAGGTACCTCTGTTTCCATAACACTGCAGAGAGAGAATCTAGATTTAACAAACATATTTCAAGGCATTTTCTTTTAAAGGCCAATTTTCACTGGGAGCTTCTCCAATCATCTGCACTCTATAGTACAAAACAATCACCCCTTGACTTAGCTATGGTATTGTGGCATTAGGTATTTCATAAATTTGAACGCTTTTGTGATGAGGCACAAAGGATGATTCTGCATCTGTGTATTATAGAGTGCGCTGTTTGTGTCAGGTTCTAACTTGGATAAAGCACTGCAGGAAGACGCCCAGGTATAAGATGGATTAGGGGTTGTGTCTGCTGAGGATTAGCACTCGCAGTTCTAATCACACCCAGCTGCCTTTCAGATCAACTCTGCTGCGCACACAGTGAATCAATCATTTCAAGGGTGAAATCAATTCTGAACACGCAAGAATTCAAAACATTCAATAATGTTTATTAGCTTACATACTCAACTCTGAGTTTCTAATTATATAGCTTTATAAAAGGAAATCTTACTTGACAGTTCATTTTAACATTTTTAAAGATCTGTCATCTTAAGTAACTGTTCTGTAATTTATTACACAATTTTATCCTGCATTTCTAGTTTGCTCCAATAAATAAGAAACAAGTCATATAATGAGCAGACAAAATGAAGGCGCTTGATATATTCTAGAATTTGACCATTACATGTATGAGAGGAACAGGATGAAATAGGCTGACAGTTTGCTATTGTTCATGTGTGTCTCTGTGTAAGAATGCGCCCGTGCTGTAGGGTTGATTATACATGCGCCTGCTGTGGTACACCCATGCATTTACTGCGTTTGGCTCTCCATGCTGGAACAGGATAAAGTAGGCTGATAGTTTGGTGTTGCTGGTGCGTGTCCATGCTGCGGTGGTGAAAATGCACGGTCCTGTTCCTGCACACTTCCCGTGCATGCCCTCTCACTGCGCTCCCTGCACACGCAGAAGCCCGTCAGCGTACTGGAACTGCGAGCTGTTCTCGTAATCATACATGTCCAGCGCCACCTCGCAGCTCTCCTTCACCACGCGCTCGCCATCCTCCCGGTATCGCTGCAGCGTCTGCAGGCATGACTCCCTGCCGATGGCGCCCAGGGCCTCGGCGCATTCGTGCCGCACCATGGCGTTCTCGCCGGGCCGCTCCAGCGCAGCCTGCAGCTGCGGAATGCCGGCCTCGTGCTGCATCTGGCCCAGCACGTAGGCCACCTCGTGGCGGAACAGGGCACTGCCACACTGGAGACCTGGCAGGACACAGCAAGGCCCCTGGTTTACCGAGTCTGATTTAAGGTTCCGCACAAAATAGAACAATGCATAACTGGCAATGTTGGGGGGGTGTGAGACTCTATTGGACACGAATCTATGATTGATGGGTTGCTGGTTCAAATCCTGTGAATGCCACTATTGGGTCCTTGAGCAAGGCCCTTAACCCCAATTGCTCCAGGATCACTGGACTTAAATATATGTCTGAGAGTCTGATGGCGATACGTGGGACTCACCTTCTCCCAGTGCCAGCACGGCCTCCGCGCTTCCCAGGTTGCGTAGCGCGAACATGGCCCTGTAACGATCGAACAGCGGGAGCGTCTCGTCCAGCAGCTGTACCCGCAGCTCCGGAACGCTCCTGCGCTGGGCTGGGGGGGCGGGGTCAACCGAAGAGTAGGGGTTGCGGTCCGTTCCGTCCTCCTCGGGGTCTCTGCTGTTCATGAGCCACTCCAACCGGCGAATGGCTAGCTGGCATGTCTCTGCCACCTGCAGGAATGGGGGTGGAGGAAATTAAACTGCTGCATTTACTCTCATAAAACTACTTTTGTAATGCTGGTATGGGCAAAGTCTTATCATGCCTGATTTACTGAACTGTTATTTATTTTTAAATCCCTGGTCCTGAGAAAGATACACTATATGGACAAAAGTATTGGGACACTTTTACAGCCACAGGTATGCAAAGACATTTTGGGCAACTCTATGCTTCCAATTTTGTGGGAACAGTTTGGGGAAGGTCCTTTTCAGTTCCAGCATGACTGTGCTACAGGGCACAAAGCAAGGTCCGTAAAGACATGGTTGGATGAGTGTGGAAGAACTTGACTGGCCCCCGCAGATCCCTGACCTCAACCCCACTGAACTCCTTTGGGATGAACTAGAACTGAGATTGTCAGCCAGACCTTCAGGTCCAACATAAGTGCCTGACCTCACAAATGCTCTTCTGGATTCCCACAGACAAACTCCAAAATCTTGTGGTAAGCCTTTCCAGAATAGTGATAGCTGTCATAGCTGCAAAGGGGGGAGGGCAACTCTATATTGACGCCTATGGACTTCCTGTGGGTGTAATGGCCAGTTGTCCCAATACTTTTGTCCATATACTGTACTTCTGTACACTATAACACACAAACGTCATCATTATATGACGTTTAGCACATTATTAATAAATATGAAGCCAACATCAATATGAGTGCTTCCTTGTTCTTGGATTCCTACCTCTATCACTGGGTCATCAGCATATTTCTTCAGCAGGTCAAGGACTTTTGGGTTCCCTATCGCCCCCAAGGCTTCCCCTGGAAAATGATGTTGTCAACAGTTAGATTTTAATGTTCTTGCATTCACAACTGCGACACTAGTGAAAACTGTGCTCAGAGGTTAGTACAAAAATGCTGTCAGTAATTTCCAGCAGCTCTAAGACATATGGAGTACAGTATTGACATGGTTTGCTTACCAGCTTCATGTCGCACCATTGGCTCCTGGGACGTGTCCTTCAACACAGCCTCCAGGGTGGGAATAGCCCCCTCGTCCTGCATCTGGCCCAGGCAGTAAGCCAGCTCGTGCTTCAGCAGCGCCGAGTCGTCCACGAACGTCTTGCTAATCCAGTCGATAGCCTGGGCCCCACCGAGGTTGCGCAAGGTGAAGAGCGCTCGAAAGCGCGCTGTTAGGTTTTCCTGTGGGTTGGCCAGGATTCTGCCCACTGCTGCCACCTCCTGCTCATTTGCCATGCTGACAGCTCGGGATTTTCTAAATCAGAAGGCTGGGGGACAAATCCAGGGGGGCACAGCTAGACTTTAATTTACCAGCAGTGTCACAGGATTTGCCTTAAATTTGCCTAGAAGAGAGAAGAGCATTACTAATGACTTGATAAAATTAACATGTGATAAAAGTATACAAAACAATGAAAAACAGGTAACATAACAGCATATTATGATGAAAAAGAATCAAAAATGTAAAATATACTTTTTAATATGTCAGTTAATATTTTCATTTTAGTTAACTACAAAGTTTCATCTAGAGTTAGTAGTATCTAGGTTGAAAATAAAATATTTTAGGCCATCTACCATGATCTGAGAATCATATGTTACCTTGTAATTTAATAATAGAATCTCATTCTCATTGCATGATCATGTAAGTTTCATTACAAAACCTGAATGAGGCAACCAGCACTTGATTATGTCATTCGCATAGCGCCTGTTGACAGATTCGTTTGAGAGATGTGTTCTGCTGTAACTCAAAATGTCATGAACTAAAGTAATACATTCATGGACAAATACAAATTTAACCTTAACGATTTTGAAGTTTACTGAAGTTACCAGATGAAGATTGTCTATGTGACAGGATATAATTTATACTTATGTTACATGCATTCAATGGTGTAAGAGAGAATTTGAGATGGGGGGGGGGCACAACTTAACAATTTACGTACAGCGGTCTGGGAGGATGAATTATTTTGATTTGAGGAAATTAATATTAAGCGACTGGCCGTTACAACTAATGATTTTCTACTTAATACTTACAGAAAATACGATAGTAGTATTACACATAATACAACAAGCAGATGCCTTGCGGCTGCTTTCCACTATATTGATTATTGCCAAAAGATGTCGGTAAAAATTCATTATCACTCGCAGGAAAGAAGAAAATGTGTATTGATTACAAATATGAATCGATTTAACGTTTTTAGTGAAACGATTGAACATATTTTAAAATTTCTCACCCTCTTATTCGTCACATTCATGTTCGATAGGGAGCAGCCATACTTGTCCACATGGCGAACGGAATATTGGAACGGGTCAACTCAGTGCTGGAAAGGGGTGTGAAATAAAAAGATTCATTATATTAAATGAGCGAATGTACAGGTGACTTTATACATATGATTTTGCATATGTAATAGGGACATACTCAGTATTCCGAACAACTGTTGAGGGTCATCGTGTGGTATGTTCAGAAGTTGTTTGCTGCGCAACACTAACCCCCCTCCACCAAAATACACATTTGTTGTGACCAAAAGCAGTGACCGTTATTGGTTGTCTTGTCAGTATGACCCAGACGTATCAGTCATACTGGGTAACTGGGAAGTATGAAAAAACTGAAAAAATGTTTCAATGCCATTGTCTGATTATTTTCTATAAAAGGCCTCAAATACGATAATTAACGACCTGCATTATTTTTCTCTCTTTACAAAGAGTGGTATTTTCAGCTACTCTGGGGATGGATGGGGTTGAAAAATACTTCACGACAAGCAATATTTTAGACACATTAAAATATATCTTATTTAGTTTTATTAATTTCCAATTTCTAAAATTAATTTACTTCAAGAGTATCCTACAGCACAAATATTAAGTGGATGAAATAGCTTCGATGTAATTAGCCAATGTTCCTCTTCAGCTTGTAATGTAGCTAACTATTATACGAACACAGTAGTTTTGCCGTAGCTTAGCCACTTTCAATTATAAGTAGCTTGAAAAAAACTTCCGTTTAAAGTAGCTTCCCCAGCATTGTCCGTCCATCCATTATCCAACTGTCAATAATAGTCAAAATCCCAAGGATCGTACAATTCAATGACGGAAAATCAGGGAAATGAGCTCGTAAAATTGAGGAGAGGAAGCAAACGCATTTTATCTTTATATTTATGCGGTATCAGTATAAATTCTTTATACCTGCGTCAACACTGCGTAACAATGAAACTACAAACACTTCTATAACTACAGCTAACCTATAGTATACACTAATTGGCTGAGGTGGTCGTCATATGCGTTGGTGGTATAGTGGTTAGCATAGCTGCCTTCCAAGCAGTTGACCCGGGTTCGATTCCCGGCCAACGCAAAAGCTTTTAGTGCTTGTGAAACAACTTTCCAGTGTGAATCTAGGGCTTAAATTTGAATTTAAATTTATTTTGCCAAATATCTCTGCAGACGCGCAGGGACGCAAGTGTGGGCCGCTCCAAACCTGAAAGATTGTCTTGTTCACTCTTATTGGCGTTCCCCAGTCCTACACGTCACTTCTCCTTTATGATACCGGAGGGTAGTTTCAGATGCCTTAATTATATCATCTGCAATAACATGCTCAATGAAAAATGCTGGCCACAACATTGATTTCTTGAGATTTATGGGTTTGGAGCCCTCCCCTCCCAGGTGGGGACCAACAGGATCGCATTCTGAGAAGGGAGGCTTCGTATATTTTATATTAAATACAGTTACGTCAAATGGAATGATTGAAGACTTCTCCTTTACATGCTTCCTGTGATTTTAATTTTCCTTTTTTTCTGATATATATATCGTGTGTGAGGATCGATGATTTGTTACAAAGGGTTCCGTGTCACGCCATTATGTCCTTGCATTCATCTAGTGTAAGTACGATTTGTTATAATTGGGAGCGTGCACAGGTGATGCCTTGTATGACACTTGTTGTAATACTATTGGCTGTCCTGCATGGATAATGTGGTCACGAGTGAGTTTGTCTATTTGAGGTTTGGAAACCCACTTCGTCATCACTGAAGAAGGCATTACGCCGAAACGTGTCCGTGCGTTTGGCATAATAAACACAATCTGATTATCAAACATAAAGACTAGAATTAAAAAACTCTAAAGTCCAAAGTCTGTTGTGACGTTAGCAATAAACACAAATTACAAGATAAGCCTTCAAAGATAGAATAAAGGTATGTGCTCCGCTTGCAGGTGGTAATGAAATATAATATTTGTTGTAATATAGAATTAAACCTCTTGTTTAAAATTGACTTAAAATTCACTATAAAATATAACATAACTGACCATGACGTAAGAGTCCATAAGTTTCCACAATGCTGAATACATTTTAAAAGTTCAGGAAAATATCACAGCACAGCACAGACAAAAATATAGGGAAGTGCAAATTGCACCTTCCCCTGAAACTGCAAGATATGTGCAAAGAGGCATGCCACTATGCAGATATTGTGAAAAAGAAAGTGAGCAAAAACAAATTACAAATGACATGATTATTGTGTAATTCATAAGTAAACAAATCTTCACTGGTGTATCAAATACATCTCAGTAGTTTTTTTTTGGCCCAATGGGGACACACTCCTGACCGCACACAACCAATAAAACACTCAACCGATCAAACACTCAAACACTTAAACAATCAAACAATCAACTAATCAACATCCACACAAACATGACTGAATTGTACACCTTCCAAAGGACATTGTGGCAGGACATCTTAACCATAACTGAAATATCTAATTACGCGAGGAAAAAAAAACCTACATCGATATGAAATTCAAAATATAAAAGAACAAATTGTCCTCCTCTTCTTTTTGATGCCATTTTCTCTTCACACATTCAGAATATAAGCAAAGCGGCCTCTTTCTGTTCGGCATTGGGCCTCATCAATGCAAATCTCGCGGTGGTTTTAAAATGGGTGCAGGGGAGCACGGGTGAAAAATAAAGAACAGATTGGGGAGTCATCCTGCACTATCTACAAGGACGCCTACAACACACAGAGCACTGTCTGCTGGGGGCTGGGGGGTGGGGGTGCCAGGTTAACAAGGGAGACACATTCTTCAAATTTTGCTAACACCGGGGACAGTACCCCCCCTCAATTCACCTACTGAGCGCGTCAATCAATTGAATGTGAACTGCTAATAACGGAATGTGAGGTTCAGTTCACTCTATTCTGCACAGTGACTGAGACATTTGCTGGGTGAGGACTGTACAAGTGTGTGTTTATTTAGATAACTGCAGTGACTAATGAGGTTAGGTAAGAGGCATATAAGGCGCATACAGTTCAGCACTGCGAGAGTCTGGAAGTTGAACAAGGCAACCTGGTCTTGATGGCTACAGCCTGGGTGAACAAACTGTCCTGGTAATGTCTACCAGACGGAAGGGACTGAAAAACGTGACTGGCTGGGGGGGGGGGGGGTTCAGGAAGGACCTGCAGCACAGTTCCATGGCCTGGGACTTCTGAATATCAGTAACTGAAGGAAGTTAGCAGCTGTGGTCTCTTCTGCAGACAGCAGAACTCCTTTAGGCTTGCCTTTCCCACCCAGCACCAGCCGTCCATGAGACATGTTTTTGGGGCCAGATCTTATGAGCCTGTCAGCGCCTTTATTTAGACCAAAAATAGTCACCGAAAACTGGGTTGGGTTTAGTCCATCTGACTTGGTTGAAATTAAGTCTGTTTCAGACGACATGTAGCCCAAATACAGGCATGGAAATACGATCACTTTGCAGCAAGTGGGCAATATATTGATGAAAACCTGCATTGGGTTATATACATAGGGTAACCATACAGTAAATGGGGATTTGAGGGGACAGTCTGCTTTTCCAGCCCCTGTCCACCTGCTGCATGTCCTTTTTGCCCTTTTGTCCCCTTTTGACATCTGTGTCACCAGTCACCAGTGCCTATAAGGGTAATGATAATATATCAATGTTAATATCTGTTAATACTTTCGGTACTTTCCCTTTTCCATTGACTTACGATTGAGTAACAATACCAAAAGTCCTAGTACCTAAAATAGTACTCCTAAAGTAGTACTAGGATTTCAGTACTTTTTTGATACTTCATTGCTTTGGGGTGGAACTTGTAAACATGTTAATTGTCAATTGGTTATGCAAATTTCCAATGCCACTGCTGTCTTGAAAAAAGTTACAAACTATGGTGTAGAGGTGGGGGGAGATCGCACAAATGGCGAACTGATTCAAAACAGTGTGGCAGGAAAAACAAGGTTAGGTAATTCGGACTTTTAATCTGGTTCACGAATAAATAATGAGCATGTATGTTTTTTTTTTTTTTTTTACTCAGTTCTGCAATTATTCCTGCCAGCTGCAGCAGCCGCAGTCACAGCTGTAGTTCCCCAGGTTCAGTTAATCGCATAACACCAGAGAAAGCATAAGTACATAGATCCAGCGCTCTTTTAGCTGTTTCAATCACGACATCAAACTGAATTCATTTTTAAAGAAAGCGGTGTGATGAAGCAGTTGTACCAGATGCCTTCATTATATAACTGAAAAAAATAAAACATAATTACCGCCATACTGTTTTATTATACAATAATTTTAATATTATACTTGATATTCATGCGCTGGAGTGGGAGATGCCATGTATTTCTGCGCGCTATAACCTCATATCTACTGTTTAAGCCGTTAAGCACGAATGGATAGGTCTCCCCAAGAGCATTTAAAAGATTTCAGATTACATTACAAGTTTTAGGAATTTTTCTCATAAAAATTCTGGCACCCGGACTCACCGGGAATACGAAGTAGACTGCAATTCCCAGGATACCCTGTGACAGTTTCCGGGAACACTTTCTGGGAAATGTATGTATTGTCCGCCCTTATTGTATAACTTCTCAACATTACCTGCAAACAGGAAGACTACAACTTTCATGTTGCTGTGCAAATATGGTAAAAACAGAACTGCCAAACAATGAAGTCGCCATTTTATTAGCGTTCTCAAAATGGCTGTGAGGCTCGGGCAAGGAATTCTTTAAAGTATCTCGTTTTCCTTGAAAACAACAATCATTAGTTTTCCCTTCTTTAATGTCTCGGTGTAAATTGTGCAATTTCCTATGGTTACGAAAATGGATATTAAACCCAGGGTTTTAACTGCGGTTAGAAGCGGAAAAGTGAAATTAATACAGAAGTTTCCGCAGGGTCTGTGGGTGGTTATTATGTTTCTCAATATCAAGAATGCAAAAGTAATACTCGTAGTCCTACTACGGTCCTACTAACTTTCCTGCCAAGAACGAACTTCGGGCACAATGAATCATAGGATTGTTCTCGTTTGGCGAGGATGCGACCGATGCATCTCTAATATTTGGGGCCAGAGCTTATGGGAAACGTACCCCAGATTGTGACGACAGTTTATGTACTGGTGGAATGTTGAAAACCTTGTGCTGGTGAGGCCAGGTTTGTACTGGTGCACCCCCTTGCTACTGGAACCCTTAAAGGGGGACATTTTACTGCGTCTCTGGAACATGATGTAAGGGGATGCGTTCTTGCCCTTTGCATGTCAAGTTAAGCAAATGGCTGAGTGGTGAAACTGGTAAATGGTGAAACTGACAAAACGAAATAACCCCTTTTAACTCGAGTTTTTTTAAGAGTGCTTTTTAAAATGTTTGAAATCCTAAGATAAATCACAATGTGTTTGGCGAATTCTTTATTTATGGGGTCATATAAACAGATACTCTGTCCTGTAATCCTGCATGAACACCATAGAAAAGTATTTCTCAGCCAGTCCTTGGGGACCCGCAGACTGTCCTCATTTTTCCTTCCCTCCAGCTTCCAACACACCTGAACTAATATCATAGTAAATGTAGAAGAAATGCTTTTTGGAATTTCTAAACAGTTATATCATGCAAAGTTATGCTTTATTTCCTGCAAATATTAAATGAGTTAGTGTGCTCTTTAAAACGTCATATTTCCTAAATGATCTTGAATTCATAAAAAAACATAACATTGTATTGTACAAGTTCAAGTTCATTTTCACTGCCACATTTTCAGATTCATCATGATGCATGAAGTCTTTTTATACCGTGATCATCTGCATATTATTGTATTGTTGACAGATTAGACAAAACCTGCCAATGCACTAGTATAAATGATCACAAAATATATTACAGAATTTAGTGATCGATTGTCAATGTTGACACACCACAGCAAAATGTGTCCTCTGCATTTAACCCATATATGACAAAGCAGGGGGCAGCTAATTCAGCGCCCGGGGAGCAGGGGGCGGTACCTTGCTCAGGGTACCTCAGTGGTGCCTTGCTGGTTGGGGATTTAAACCATTAAGCCACCACTGCCCAGAGAATCCTAACAGGTAAATACAGATTAAAAATTCAATGTGTGATATTTTAAGACAGTTGGTTGAGATACATTAACAAAGCATATCTTTTAAAAAATACAGTAATGAGGCAGCTATCCGTGACATTTCATGAAAGTGGCATTCTATCCATAGCAAGCCTGAAGAGAGATTACATGCACCTTCCCTTCTGTTAGAGAACTTACACAGGAATAGAATAACTTCAACACCTGTTTTTGGCACTTGTTCATCATTAACAAAAACGTGTATAAGGTTTCCTCATAACGCCTGGTTTAGTGACATATACAGCAGTTTATTTTTAATGGTCTTATTTTTATTTTAATTCTCGGTAGTGTGACTTTGAAAAATCCTTTAATTTTGTCATTCCCCTATGTCCCATGGAACATTATCGTCTGTATCAGAACTCATGTCTACAGTCATCTGGGAGTTATCCCCTATCATGATATACTTCGCATTACTAATATGGATACTGGGCTGCCTGTCCATATCAATTAAGTGCTGGGGTGGTTTTGAAATGGGCCCAGGTGTATCATAATATTGCGGTGTTTGATTCTGCTGTCGCCTTTTCATGTACAGCTGCCTCTGCTCCTTCTCTAGCTGAGAGATTTCTATTTCTTGATTTACCAAAACTCTGCTTCTTTTAATCTCTTCCTTCAGTCTCAGCTTCTTTTTTTGCTGTAATTTAATTTGCTGGTCTCGGCTCCATAGTTCCTTCTGCTTCTTGATCTTCTCTGGTGCCATCGCCCTCCTTGCCATCCTATCAAAGGACCGGCTACTCTCATCTAGTCCTACAAATATTTGCAGGCACTTGGGCATGTCCTCAGTAGGTAGACGATTCTTGCTAGGAAAGAGGGGAATGACAGAGTTGTATTTGTGCAGATTCTCAATGGAATTCATGAGAGCAGCATTAGTCTGGATCTCCTGCAGCTGGTTGTTGAAGTTGCGTGAAAGTAGAAGGATGGAAAAAGCTGAGTTATCAATGGCATCCTCAATACATCTCAGCTTAGTTTTCCCAGGAACTAAGAAGTCCTGGCTAAAGGTGGATCCCTCACCAATGCCTAAACCTTCCAGTTTTTCCTGCAGCCTCTCAGCCATTTCCATGTCCTCTGGGGCATGCAAGATCACAAAAGAGAAAAACTGAACTTCATCCTCTACCTCATCCTCTTTCTGTTCTTCTGGATATTTGCTGTTTAGTGGGGGTGACGTGCTCCTTGAAATTTTAGTGACATTTTTTGGAGTTGCAGATCCGGATTTATTGTTCTCAGTGAGGGCAGTTGTGACATACAATAGGGCTTCAGTAGGTTTCTTTGAAGGACTTCCCCCATTAAACTTAGATTTTGCATTTGTAATCCTGGATGTCATAGTGCCATTGTTTTCAGATTTCTCTGTTACTTCCACAAAATCACACACTTTCCTATGATATGGGGAACAAAGTATTGGTGTTCTCTTTATGCATTCTTCAGCAGGATTACTCTGTGACACTACCTCAGAAAGAGGCACTGATTGATTAGGGGAAACATCCTCAATATGTGATGGTGTCAAGGTCAAGTCCTGCATGGCGTGGCTCATTCTGTTTGAATCAAATACAGCAGTGGGCGACACACTGACCTCTAGGTGACTGGGGAAAGACGTCTCGTTAGAAGAACTGCTTCGCAGGGAGGTTGGGGAACTGTGGTCAACTGTTGGTACTAATGGACCGCACTGGCTACGTTGTATAGGTATGGCTGAGGTCTTTTTGTGCTGTCCCCGATGAGCAGATGTTTTGGGTGAGCAAGATTGTAGTGTTTTACCCCATGAAAATTGACCATCTTCCCGAGTAATGAATTCAGGCCCACAAATCATGGTGGCCTCTTCCATCAGTCGCTCCAGCTGCCTGTTCTCCCTCCCTTCTTCATTTGGGTTCATACTTCTGCCTGCCCCGAGAGCAGCACGGTAGGCTCTGTCTCTCAGCGATTCGCTACACAGTCTCCCCTCTGCCAGAACCTGAAAAATCCTAGCCAGCTCGGTTAAAGTGTCGGTCTGAGCCTCCAGCTTGGCCTGCTCATCTATTCTGAAGTGCTCCAGTTGACCCCGACACGCCGTTACCTGTTCAGCCAGGTATTTTGCCAGGCCACTGCCACCCAGGGCTGCGAGTTTATCCAGTGCGTCTTGTCCCTTCCTCAGCGTAATCAGAGACATTGCCTGCACCAGTGTCTCAGCCTCTCTGCTGCTCCTTTTTAAAATGAGACTCTGTAATTTCTCTTGTGAGGCGGTGGAAAGAACCTTAAAGGCATCTTTCAAACTTGTCCCAGTGATACTTTCTGTCCTCTTCTCTGCATCCCTCTCCGTGTCACTCCGTTCTCCCCTCTCAGCCATTTTGCTTCTCCAGATGGTCAGGTAGGCATGGACGATGTGTTAATGACTTCATACCCCGAATGGTTTTTATGTCAGATGAGCTTTATTCCAGAAGTCATGATTCTTTTTAATCTTCACCATCAATGTTCAGAAGGACAGCTAAATGAACAGAAGAAGCAAATGGATTAAAACTAATGCACTGCATGTGCAAATGTCATCCCTCGATCCATTTACACAGAAATGTTCTGAGGGCAGAAGGTAAAATGATCCAACTGGTTGTTCCCACCTTCTCTAGTTGGTTAGATCCACCTCCTCTACTGTCTGATTGGTTATCTCTCTGAACCAATCATTCTTCCTTCTGCCCTCAGAATATTTTTTTAATGTAAGTAAATCTCCCATGAGCTCATCTTGGTCAGGCAGTAAAAGGCATAAGGACTAGGTTGCTAGCAGGGTTGCAGCCATTCCGGAATGCATTGATCAATTCTAGTTCAAATCAGGAAGTGGAACTGGAGCTGGGATTGGAAAAAAAACTATGAGGAACAGAATTGGAGCTGTATTTGAATTTTAGGGATACTTAAGTTCCAACTCCAGTTCCATTTCCTGATTTGGACTGGAATTGATCGATGCATTTCGGAATGGCCCCAACCGTGGTTGCCAGGCCACTGCAGGAAACACACACAGATTTGTATTCATATCATTGTAGTGACTCTCCATTCATATGTATGGGAAAAACCCTAATCACAACAATGATGACCTTAACCCTACACAGCACTAACCTTAACTGTAAGTAACCAAACAAAATTCAAGACTTTTGGCATTATTATTTTTTGACTGCAGTTACAGATTGTATGCTGCTGTACACACAAGCTTGAGACACTAATTAGTATGTCCACATGTAGAGTGGGGGCAGGATTTGCACCCCTGTCCTGGGGGGGTTGCGGTTGCCCACTGTGGTTGTGTTGCTTCACACAAACATCAGCTACAACAAAACCACTTTGAGTTTCTGCTTCCATGAAGCAAACAGAGTCCAGTTCAGAGGGGGAATCTACATTAGTTTTTAAAATATTTAATTTTTTTTTAACAGTTCCTTAAAATACTGAATATTTACATGCAGTGATATTTGTCATCAAAGAACAAACAAATCCCTTAGTTTAACCACAACTTCGTATAAACAAGCTATTCTAACTTCCATTGGATTTTTAAAAATTAATTACTTTTAAATTTCGTATGAGCTTGTATAATAAAAAAGGGTACATGCCTAATGCATCTAATTTGAAACAATTAACTTAAATTGAAACTGAAACAATTACAAACTGTCTAAAAGGTGAATTATTATATAGCAACACGTTGAAAGAGTACAGTACGGGTGGATTTGCCATACTATGTGTTTAGAGTTTACAGACAGACTACAGAAGCTTATTAATATGACAAAATATTATAATGGCAAGAAAAAAGTGTCTAACATTTAATCGATATATTTTGCTTGTCCAAAACCTACCAATAATTGTGCAGAGAATCCGCCATTGACGAAGATATCAATGCCCAAGCTGTCAAACACGTATTACGCGGTGACTCCACACCCGGAAATTCCTTAAACTCGTCAAATGACGAAAAATATACGTTGCAATTCTGTGACTCAAGGAAAATCATTCGAAGGAGCTTGTACCCGATAATTACTATATGCCATTCCATGTATGTTTGCCTTTTTAATGCTGTTTTATTTTGGACATGTGAACAACGCGAATTACTAGCGCTGTTGCTTTCGATTAATAAACTTGCTGAAGTTTGTACACCTATATGATGGGGAGAATAGGATAGTTTCTTTTGTGAAGCAGATATGCGCATGCAATTCACCAAAGGTGGCAGTGTACCGAAAACGGTGTATAGTAAGAGAGAAGACAGATTGGAGTAAGTTTGGAAACGAGTTACAATTATATTGACTGGTTTTAAATCTCGCGTTAGTTTATGTCGTATGAATACACGAAATGTACCAGAATACAAAAATAAAGCAGACAGTTCTTTTTGTTCTGTTATCAGCTGTAACTTCTGGAGGAAATTGATTAATGTGTATCGTCTCAGGTATGGATTGAGTGTAATTTTACCATGCCCATAAAACTTAATCTCTTTGAAAGTAATCAGCCAAAACTCAAGGATCAATGATATCCTTATTGTTCCCAAGGGCCAATTTGTTGTGCAGTCAGCAGTATCCACACAAACAATAACAAACAGACCATATTAATAGACTCTGCACACCACCTCAATATTCTTCCTTCAACTCCATCAAAATAATGGCACAGTGACAGCTGTACTTATACGTGATCATGAAAAAAGAATGTCGTCAAATGCTGTTTAGTGTTATGAGATTCATATCTGGCCTTAGGCATGAATAAAAAAGATCATTAATATACTTCACCTTTCACCATTGAATTACATGAAAACTGGAAAACTGCAGTGAATTTAAAGTTTAGAAAACTGAGTAGCTGACTTGTGACCTCGTACTTCCAGGTTAGGCATTTGAATCCGCATGTTCTCTCTGTGTCACATGACTTCCCTGCCACAATCCAAAGATACTGACCTTGGTTAATCGGTGTCACAGCTGATAAATACATTTTAATATAGTACCTAAAACAGAGTTGTCAACTTAGTAATTTTGTAGCTCCTTTTCAGACTACCCTGACCCCCCCCCCCCCCACAAAGCTACTAGCAATAAATTTAGCTACTTTAAAATGTATTTTGCAACTTTTTACTCAAATGCTGAAATGATGCATGTTCCTTAAATGACACAAAAACTCAGTCACTACACACGGTCTGTTTGGCTGGTTATTATGCTTATTACTATGAATGACTGCTAATTAGCCATGAACGAGAATAGTGCCATTATCTGGAGAAAACCACTGAACAACTAGGTAACCAAGCAGCACAACAGCAGCACATTTCATTTCATTTATTTTTATTTCAAACAAACAACAAATAAAAACATTTCCAAATTCTCCATCATAATATCACACCTTTCGATTTCCTTGTTTGAAAAGGAGTAGGCAGAAGTATAAACTTATTTGGTTCTACCCCATTCATACCATATCACTTCAGGATTAACCTCCTTCAAATTACAACAATAGCTGAATAAATGAACCTTGCAACAAAACCAGCAATTATACCAAACACACAATTACCCCCCCCCCCAAAAAAAAAACACTCGCTATACAATTACCACATCCATATACAGTATTACTTACTAAATACCATTACATTAGCTGGACGTAATATTTCCTTAAAAAGTTACCATTGTGATACGAGTCATTTACATTATAATTTACTGAAGTTCCACACAACTTCACACTTAAACTTAGATAGACAGATAGATTGCCCACCCAAACTGTCGTAATGTCGTCACATTACACATAAATGATAATAACACCGTTGGTGGACGAGGCCGTCCGTCAAGGAAAGTAGCCAATGAACTTTCAAGGAACTGACTCACAGTGACTTCCTATGATTGCGGCTATAACCAATGACAGCCAAGCTGGTTTGAGACGGCATGAGGCCGATATTTCCTGTGTGCAGGATGTTCACAAATAATCGATCGAGTGGATTTTCAGAGCGAGTCTAAGCTAATAAGATTCTTAAATAACGGAGCAAAGCTCGAAGCAGGAGGTAAAACATTAATTAACTGCTTGCTATACTTTAAATACTAGTAGATGTGACAGTAGTTCATGCGGGAAACCGTTGTGTATTCGCGGTTTTGTTGACTTTTTAAGGTAGGAATTAGGGACGTCGGAGGGCGACTAGTGTAGTGTTGTCAGTTTAAAACCGGAATGTATCATCTCTTGCATTTACTTATGAGTTCTTAAATACGATGCATGCGCTTGGCTGCAGTTTAAATTATTTGAGGATGGTTTGTAGTGAAAGCAGTTTAGCTAGAAAGCTAGTTAGCCGAGTGCTGGGTGTATTACTGACATGAATTAGTCTGTCAGTTCAAAACGCGTCATTAAATATTTAAGTGATAAAAAATAGCTGGCTAGTTAGGGGCTTCGAGTCTTACGGCTGCGTGGCCCGTGGGTGAAGCGGCTGTTTTTGACATGAGTAGCTGTTTGTTGTGTGGTTTTATGTAGTTCTGATGTACTTGCAGCTGTAGTTGAGTATGTCAGCCTATATGCTACTTAGCGGAGGTTTTGCAGACTCCAGAAGTTGGAACTTTGGGTCTTATGGCCGCTGATTGAATCTGCAGCATATGAACAATGTATCATGTTGTTTTGCCTAACGGAAATGTTCAAAAATTTGATTAACATTTCCAGGTACAGACACGAGAATCAGGATTTTAAAAAATGTATCAGTGGGATGCAGTGTTGAAAGGTTCATACTGCATTAATGTTTGAATGAGTTTTCATGAGCTTTTGGATGTTGTAAGTAAATACATGGTTGTGCACATTTTTGATGGATACGAGAAAGTAACTAAGTCTGGAAAAGCCATAGTGTCTTAATATTTGTTAACTGTGGTTATGGGGTGAAACAGTGTAAATGTAATTATCCATGAGTATAATCAGCTGCATTTAGCCTTTGGTTTGTGTAGTGACCTGTAGTTATTCATATTGAAGATGGTTAATTAGTCAATGAACATGTCACAACACAGGAAACTGTATAGTAAGATGTTCATTTCAAAATGAAAATGAATTCTAAGACATCAATCAAGTTGCTGCTGAGTTGCTGATTGTAAACATAATTGGGGATACCAACCCCTGTCCAATAAAGGCCTCATGTCAGTGGAATACTCTGGATGTCCTGTGTGCTTCATCTGTCCATTTTCCAAGCTTACTGATCATCAAGTTTTGTGGTAGTTTTAGTCTCCTCAGAAAAGTGAATGAAGTAGGATCCTCACCGTAAGAACTCGGCGACCCTTAAGTTAAATCCAAGCATTTACCACTTTCCCACTAAGATTCACATATAGATCATCGTAGAAACATATAGAACCTATGCAGCCCAGTCTTCTTGGTAGTAGGTATTTGTCCTTCCTACTGTGCAATGAATTTGCATTGGTTACTTTTTCTGCTGAAGGTAATGCCTCATTCTGGGTCTGCTGACTCCATTGATCTGGCCTTTCGTTTAAGCACAGCCATTCTAGCTGTATGGGACGGCCAGGGATTGTATCTGTGCATTTGGTACCCATCGGTTTTCTGTACAGGCTGTGTTATAACTGCATGGTGCCTGACAACACAGCTGTTTTCTTACTTACATAAACTGTCCTGGAGCTGCCGCTTGCAAATTTCAGTGGCTCCTGTATGACTTTTTATGAAGTAATTGGCCATAAAACTGTAAACATTTTAGTAACTTCAAATTAAATGGCATAACTGGCTAAAGACAGCATTCATACTTCATGCATAAATTTTAAAATTTGGAAGTTCTGCTTTATATTTGAGTTCGAGGAGAATAACTTCTTAAGTGAGCCAAGAATTCCATTTTATCTGAGCGAAAGGAGTAGGTTCTGTATGATTCCGCTATCCTTTATCAGAGACCAGGTCTAACCTTACATATTGCACTATTGACAGACACTTTCAGACTTAAACATGTCAAAACCTCTATAATTGGAAATCAGCCGGCTTTTAATGAGCTTTCTTGCTTTAAGTGTCTGAGACTACTGAAAGGCCGTAGTACTAGAGATGCGTGATATATCAGTTGACATTGATTTCTGTCGATATTCGTTAAGAATCAAGATATCAGTATCGGTCCGATGTGTCAGTCTGGCTGATATTTAGACTTAAGTCATATTGGAGGTTAGCAGAACCAGAGCCCGTGACATGTTTATGTAAGGGTTAATTAAGGGTTAATTAAGGGTTAATGCATGACAGACCATGTATTTTATGTATTTTTAAATCCAATGCTGTGGAGACAAAGAACCGCCTTATTTGCAGCAATTCAGAAATTGTCCTTTAAGCTCATAAGTCAGTTATTAGTTTGAGGTTGTTCATTACTAAGCCTAAAGACCAGTTTTTAGCCACAAACATGTAAGCCAAGTATATTAGGTGATGCACTCCAAGCTATGGATTGTGCATTTTAAACACATGGCTATAGGGGCAAAGAAATGTAAATATATACAGCCATTATTTTTTTTATTAATTTAGCTTTATTTACCTCTTGGTATTCAGCTGGGTAAACTGTTTTCCAGTTATTAAAACTAGACTTTTGCGCCACGTTACTTAGGCAGGTTACACATGATTGTAAAGTATGACTGGGCTACAAGTGCATTACAGTGGTAAATCATTTTACTGTTAAATCGCTGACCAGATTTCCTCAGTCTGAAGCACTGCTGTTGTCTAATTAGTCTGTAGCAATTGTTTTGTTTTTGTAGTGCCCATTAATTTTAAACTGTGTTCTGCATCTGAAATTTTCCGTAACGTTATAGTGTTCCCTGTGGATGAAGTGGTTTGGGATAGTGCCACTCTGACGGGGGGGGGCGGTGTCAGAAAGTTCCTGCTAATGTTCCTAGGTTGCCAAGGGAGGGATTAATGGTTTAAGTTGACTGTTTTCCCATTCTGACACAACATCATAATGGTGAAATATATATATATATATATATATATATATATATATATAATATAAAATATACATATATAACTGATGCCTGCTCTGTTTGCCTACCTTGTCTGTTTATTTTGCTGTTAACCAACTGAATTCTGTAACGCAGGTGGGGGTGGGACTCAGGCCCCCCCTGATTGATTAGTTGGATAGATGTCCATACTGGTGGGCAGCTACGGGAAAATGTTACCAGTGGAAACACTGCGTTAGAATTAATGACTACAATCGCACATTGATTTCCTTCTGTGTTGACTACATACTGCCTGTTTGCCACTATGTGTGCAGTTATAGAAAGTAATCAACACCCTTCTCAAGAAAAAAAAAACATTATTTGGCCGGCAGATTGATCATTGCATCAAATTTGGCAAGTTTCACCAGTGGAACCCCTCCCCCCCACCACCTCACCTATCTATCTATTAAACAAAGGAATAATTGGACTTAAATCAGAGGCTGATATATGGTATTTTGCTAATGAAATGAACAGAATCCAGTATCATAGTACTGGTTCAGCTGATGAAGAGTCAGTCAATGCCTTATGTACAATTTCAGACAAAAAAAAATTTCAGGCGGGTATTTCAGTGGGAAACCTTGCGGTCCCGCAGCTCTAGGGCTATGGGTTATAAGTAGATCTTGCTGCAGCTCGCACTTTCTCTCTCTCTGGGGTCGGTGGGGCTTTTCTCCCAGCTAGCATGGGTTTCCTTTACTCACATTTTAGGCTCCCTGATCACCGTACCACTGCTTTGGATAAGTGCTTTTAGAAAATAGATGGAGGGTTTTTTTCAATTTACTTTTATACGAGAACTGACGTGATTTAATTTTGGCTAAACAGTTTACATGACTTCTGGCTGCCCTTGCATGCAGCCTTGTTTCCTGCATGAACAGTCTTTGGTTTGGATTATACTATGCAAGGATCTCCAGGTATCTGCAAGACATGCAGTAATTTCCGGAAAATGACAAAATCTTAATAGGTTAATTTCACTGCTAAATGGATGAGTGAACATTATTGTGTGAGAGACTGCATGAAGGAACATGGTTGCATTGCATTGAGAATTCTCTTAGCATGAAAAGCCAGGGGAGGTAATAGGGCTCTAAATAATAATAAAGTATATATATTTTTTCTCATTTAAACTGTTTTTTTTTTCACGATAAACTGAACTGTGCCTGCTTTGTATCGAGAACTGAATGTCTGAAGACCAATTGCAGTTAGCCTGTATGAGATATGTTGTTTAATTTTTAATACAGTCAGAAAGCCTGAACATTGATTTGATGGACACTTGAGGACTGGGAGATCTATACCTCATCTGTAATTTTCCCAAATGCCCACACTGACTTCTGGATTGAATGTGTGTGAAGTGAACAGCTCTTTAAAGTTTACCCCCCTACTTTATCATTACCTGCTATAGTGTTTGCTTTGTCATTTAAATGTTTTCTCTTTTGCCATGGGAAGCAGCATATATGACAAAACAGTGGATAAATTGTGAGAGTAATATTTGATACCTTGCATTCCATTGTAATTTGATATCGTTCCATTATTTCTTGTGATAACCATGGTAGAAATGCCCATAATACAAAGCACATGTTGTTTCTGCGAATGACCTAATGTTTTTGCTCATAGGGTCTAGCAGGTAATTAAGTACTTAAGTTGGTTTCATTAATTTTTTTTTCTGCTGCATGAATAAATAAATATTATTTAATAAAGTTAATATGGGTGAGTTGGCTTTGATCGAACGTGAAGAAGATCATGGTGTATGATGGCAGTGGCTGTTTTCTTTTGAAGGATGTCCTGTAAACAGGGACAGTGTAGGGCATCGATACCCTGGTGCTCTCAGGGGACACGCTCTCAGGCAACACGTAGTTTTATTACCTTGTAAGTAGTCTGTAGGGTTTGCAGACTGACCCAAAGCTTTTGAAGTAGCCAATTTTC
>JAODJW010000033.1:3395060-3414497 GCA_026777045.1 Hyperopisus bebe | reverse complement strand
CGCCTCGTCTGCCCGTGCCCCCGCCTGTCCCGCCTCGTCTGCCCGTGCCCCCGCCTGTCCCGCCTCGTCTGCCCGTGCCCCCGCCTGTCCCGCCTCGTCTGCCCGTGTCGCTCCCTGTCTTGTACTTCTCCCCTGGCATCTTTATCCACCCTTCTCAGTGCCTCAGTGCTTGCAGAAGATGCCTACAGAACCTCGCCGGGGATATCGTGACGGGACATTAAGGAAGCTTCACCTCGAGACTGAAACAGAGCCCTGACTTTAAAAGGCGCCTCACTAGAACCTGCCGGGAAGGGGGCCACCGGAGCAGCCGCGTGGTCCAACCCGCTTAATGCTCCGCCGTGTTCCCTGTGCCTGCTCTCTGGCAGCTGCTGCTTATGTGTAGGAGGGCTGGTTTAAGAGATGCACCTTCATGGCAGGAATAACAGCGGCACTGTTGCTTTGAAACAGCATAAGAGATGGACGCTCTGTCTGCGCAGAGCTCAGCGGCGGCTCCTGCCCCGGACTACACTCCTTTTCATTCCTGTTTCTTTTTTTAGCGCCTTCTGTTCAAATGTCACTGTAATACTGCAAAACATTGATTGCCTTGTTGTCTCGCTCTGGTGGGAAACTGAAAGGCGGAGAGCCCAGGCTTTGGCTGTCTCGGATGCCCTTTCTTGTGTCAGAAAGAAAGTTTGCTCTGAAGAGCCAGACGTGTGTGCTTCTGGTAAACTCACGAGCGCGGCTTCCGGCTTCTGCTGCTGGGAAGGCACGGCGGGCAAGTTAGCGCCGGTGTACGGTAACCTCCTCAAGCACACCGTTATCTGCCATTCAGCAGGAGATGGTTGGCAGGGCCTCTAAGCTCCCTATGAGCATTTATATAGTTTAGCATCCGTTTTCTATAAACTGTTTGTTCATATAATGGAACGCGGTTCTCTTTTTAATCAGTGAAGTACAGAATCAATTACATTAAACCGCTACAATCATTTGAGTTGGCAGGCTTTGGTCCTAACAATGGCACTCATTAGTGAAGTATCTGTAACCATGGCTACGGATTCATCTCCCGATGACGTGACACACACGGACACATGTCTGCGTGTTGGCTGACCACCACGTGTCGGCCATCGTTCTCTGAGGTGGAAAGATGTCAAGGTATCCGGACGTATCCGGTCGTATCCGGTCGTATCCGGACGTATCCGGTCGTATCCGGTCGTAACCGGGCCGTGCAGCTGATTGGGCTGTGGCTCAGCATCCAGAGCCTCTTCTTGCTTCCTTATATAAAATGGGGCCAAAACGTAAAGGCTTCTTGGCTCATTATTTTGGAAATTTGATTTCTCAGGTATTTTATTACGATGACCAGAGTATCGTCTTTCATGTGGAGTCTGTAGCCCTGTACTTTGCAGGAAGGATTGTAAAGCTGTTGGGCTCATTGTGTTGGTACTTCTGGTTTGGACTGAAATTCTCCGCGTCATAATGGATGCTGTAATGTGTAGTTATTGCTTAAACCAGAAATTCCGAAGCAGCAAACAGATATGACCTGAGGTAGGGAATAAGCATTTGACCTGACTGCGGTATCTCAGCTGGCTGCCGCATTAGCGCCCCCTACAGATTTACCTGCACATTTCTGATCGAAACCCTTCAAAGCTCACAGTTTCTCCTGCATGGTGTCTTTGGGCCCCTGATAATTAAAAAATATATATATTTTAAAGTATTTGCTGGGAAAAAAGCATTTAGCTCCTCTCCAAGCAAGTGTACCAAACGCTTAAACATTAAAAGAAGTTTGCTTTGAGCAAACTGACGTGAATCTATAGAAAATAAAGAGCTCATTCTTCCAAACTTAGAGACGAGGCCGTGCACAGGAAGTAGCTCTCTGTCTTCATGTTTCCCGTCCCTTTGTCTTCACCGCGTTGGCCAGCAGTACACAGGATGCCTCCTCGTCTCTCCTGGATGGGCCACTAAATTGACGTGTTGATATTGCCTTGCGGTGTCCTGCGCTTGTTGTGTTCCGTTATTTCCTCACGCGGCCCCCTCCTCCTCCTCCTCCTCCTCCTCCTCCTCGCACCCGGACCGCGCTCACCCCGTCTGCCTCTGCCTCTGCCCATCGCTGAAGAATGTTCTCTGTAATTGAACATAAGGCCCTCAGCGCAGTTCAGGAAATAAAGCAGAAATGTAATAACTCACCCAGGTCGCAAAGAAAATTAGTTTTACTTTCCCCTCTTTCTTCCCCTTCGATCTGCAGAGTTTTGGCCATTAAGTCCTGCATTTTGAAACACATCGTTGCTAAAAAGATCACAGAGAAATGGCTGAACTGAATTTCATTCAGTTTAGACACCGTTACCGGGCATCAATTCCACTTTTGCACTCTCTGGATACATATTGCTACCATGTGTGTGATGCACTTTCATTTACATCAACAGAAATAAAGAAATTAAAAAATATTAAAACTCTGAATGTCTTACCCTTGTAATGAAATCGTATCCCACTGCTTAAAGCTCACAGTGTCCGTCTGAAGTGTCACTGTTACCTTTTGATTTTTGAACATGCTGCCTAAATGGTGCATATCTGCTCAATTTAGTTGCAGTAATTGAGGTCATATCCCATTTTAAAGGAGCATTCTGCTACGCAGATTGAAGGCGTTTAGCAATCCTGCCATCATTTTGCCGGTAAGATTGTTTATTTTTTTTTCCAGCTCGTTTTAGTTTCTCTTCCCTCATGAGGTCGGCGATGAAATGCCCGTCATGCCCACAGACGTGTCGTCTTTGCTGCGTTTGCAGAACGACTGTACAGAGTGGCAGATTGCATATACAATAGACGATTGATTCTAACTTAATATAGTTTTTGATGTGTATAATTGTTTTGAAAGTATGGAAAAAGCAATTAAACCTATTTTATTATTTATTAAACTTTATTTTGGAGTGTGTGTTAGGGACTTTAAGTCAACCAAACTCATTTTGGGGCTATTCTGCTGCCTCTTGTCCTTCCTGGAATAGACCCCTGTCTCCCAGCAACCCTGCCTTGAAGAAGCACTTTGAAGTTGGATGTACGGATGGATGGATAGATTTGGGATGAGCTTGTTTATTTTAGCCTTTGAATTGAACCTGATTAGTAAACAGTCACTGTCTAACTTCAGGTTCAGTATTGTGTGGTTTCCTTTTTCAGACATGAACCTCTTACCTTGAAGGCTGATTTTGCCCTCCTAGCCTCTCAGTTTGCCGTTTACTTTCCGTGTTTCTCTCCCGTGTCTCCGCAGTGCTCCTGTCGCAGGGACATGGTGAAGATCTCCATGGATGTATTTGTGCGCTGCCTGCAACCAGAGCGCTACGAGCAGTGGAAGCAGGGCAAAGACGTGACCGTGCTGGACCACCTGAAGCCCACCACCATCAGCAGCCCTGAGCTGGAGCTGTGGAGGGAGAAGCGGATCACGTATCGGGAAAGACTGCTGCAGAGGTGAGGCTCCCTGCTGCCGATGTGACTCTTAGCTCTGCAAAAGAAAAGGTGATGCTTCAGGTTTATGGGTCACAAATGCAGCAATGGGTCTTGGGTCTCCTCTTTTTCATGTGGTAGTTACACTTCAGACACTGTATTATACGTAAATAAGTACTCTCCCACATTTACAGTACACCTATCTTTTGACAAGACTTAGACGGAACAGAATTTATGCTGGTAACTGATCAAAGTCGCTCTCAGATAAAGAATCACAGGTACTTTGGTACAAAGGCTTTTCATTTAGTGCGATAGTGAGTCTTCAGATCTCTTGAAAGCGGCACTGAAATCTGAGGGCTGCCTGCTCTCTACAGATGATGGTTTGCAGGACCTGATTTCTGCGCCAGTGCATCAGCCGGCTCTGCAGTAGTTATATCTTTAGTGTCAGCTGCAGAATGCACTGCGCAGTAAGCTGCATGGATTTGGTCATGCTTACTGCAGGTGCCAGGTATGACAGAGGTATCAGAATCAGACGTTTAATGGAAAACTCCTGGGCGAAGGAAGGTCTGGGCATGGAGCAAAGGCACATGAGCGTAATTGCGTTAGCTAAGAATGTTTTAGAAATATTTGTAAAAATAGGATTACTTATGACTACATGAATGATTGCTTGCAGAAGTGTTAGTGATTATGAGTTATGGTGCTTTTACAAGAATGATTTCTGTGCCTTAATTTGCTTCGATGGCAGGGTTAAAGGTAACCTTTTATTAACCGTACTAGGAGATCTTTCTGAATGACATTGCTCCTATGGAGCACGTGTTGTCCTGTACAGATAGATCAGCGTGACTCTGAGGTCACCCTTTTGCCAGAGTCTTTCCCATTCAAACCTGGCTGAATGTTTGCGGAACATTTTTTTGTTGCCTCTCTCTTCTGAGGTTTATGGGTTTAACTCTGACTCTGTGTGTGTGCGCGAGTAATCCTAGGCTTCCCCAAGGCAAATCAGGGGTGTCATTTGCACTTAGCATGTGTCTGCATGAGGCTGTCTAGCTGCAGGCTATGCGTGTGCCTGGCTTCGTGCAGATTCTAACTGCCTCACCTTTGAGTGCATAGCTGATGAGTTTGCCTGATTAGGATGGATGCCTGTGTATATTAAAATCCAGCTCAATGCCAAGCGAAGACAAACTGGGAACATATCACTAAAACTTAATTAGGTTTTCTATGGTTTTTAGGCGGGATAATTTATCAGCAGGATGAGCCAAAGGTACTGGCCCCAAATTAATTACAGTCGGGCTGTATCTGTCAAAGTGCCGCCTGCCTGGCAATTTCAGGGAGGAAATGTTTGCTCAGGACCTGAGTCTGAGAGCTCCAGCATGCTGTGCTGTATTAATTCGATTCTTTCTTTTTATGACACCCTCCCCTGCACGTGTTCCCACCCTCCTCTGATTACGCGTTCCGCTAATTTGCATAAGTGAAGATAAAGAGCGGATGAGTCAATATTTTCAGTTCCGAACGCCGTCCTCTGGCTCCCGCGAATGTAACTTTGGGAACGGAGCGGATGAAATGTGCACGGCGTGAACGCTGTGTTCTTGGACTTCGGAGATCTCTCTGTCGCTTAATTTATTTTTTTGGCTCTGAGTGTTTCTGAGGAATGTTCCGGAAAGGCGGGTGGTGGCGTCAGAGGGCGGTGCTTGGGCTGGGAGGTTGGAGCGGTACAGCGGACCTGAAGCCCACTGTCCCCGAATCTTCCTTTGGCCTTTGTGTGTGACGTGAATGTGCCCGTGGTACTGATTAATGCGCATAGCCCTATCCACTGCTCCCAACACGCAGCATAAATATGACTCCTGTATCATTTATGGGTCACTGTTAGGTTAAAAAGCTTTGCTGTTATAGGACTGCATGCTGCATGCATGTATTTAATATGTAATGTTGTGTGGAACTCGTGTACCCGTGTTTCGACGTGAAGCAGCAGATTATATAAGCTATAGGGTCACATAAACATGGGTATAAATATTTATCAAGAGGTATAACACATTATAGTTTATACCTTTATAATGCAGTACAAAGCATCCTTAATTCTTATACCAATCGTTATAATGCATCATAAAGGTAGCTATGGTGTATTATAAATCACAGCTTCATAAGGCAGTCATAATGCATAATAAACATGGCTATAATGTGTTATGCCTGTATATAAATATTTATAGCCATGTTTAAAATGCTGTATGAATGCATTATTATTTGTTATGAATGTGTTCATAAATGGCTGAAACCGTGGCCTTAGTAAAGTATTACCAGCTATAGTATCAGTAACAGCAGAGAGGAACATGCAGTGGTTTGTCACTTGGCCAGGTGCTTAGTGAGTGGCCTTCCTACCTCAGCTTATCGTAGAGGCAGTCAGCCGTGAGGACGGTGAAGCCTTCGCTTGGAGGGAATACATCTGGTGCACTGGGTGGAGGCAGTCAGCCACAGCCAAGGACGTACCCTTGACTTAAAGACCAGAAACTCGGAGCGCTGCGCAAACAAAATTAACTTGTGACCTCTTCATTTGCATGCAGAGAATGAACTTAGAAATAGCAAACTGCTGGTTCAGTTCATGTCCACTTCTAAAACTCTGGGACCCAAGAATTTGTGTCTAAAGCCGCGTCGAAGGTGCCGGGCGAGAGGGCGCCAGCCTGTGCGATCGCGATCACGTCGGTCCCATAGCAAGTCACACCTCCTCTCGGGGCAGGGCGCTGCAAAAGAAGAAGCACCTCCGGAGGCTGAGACCAGAGGAGGTGAAGGTGCTGATGGAGGCGGGCGTTGAGCTGGACCTGCCAGAGTATCAGAGGCAGGTGGAAGAGAAGGAGGTGGAGAGGCGGAAGGAGAGGGAGGAGAAGATGGCGCGAGAGGCCCTGAAGACGCTGGAGGCCCTCGAGAGGGAGGAGCAGAGGCAGGCGTTGGCCGTGGCTGCAGGAGAAGGTAGAATCACAGAGGATGGAAGTGGTCAGTGATTCTGTTTTTCTCCCCATTTGCTTTTGGTATTCCTGATCTTAACTCTCTGGTGTTCTGTTCCCAGGTCAGGACGTTGAGGCAGACCCGCAGCAGCTGGCGTCAACTGGTGAGAAGAAGAAGAGGAAGAAGAAGAAGAAGAAGAAGAAGCTGGTGGATGGAGGCGAAGATTCAAGCAAGACGCTGGTGGTGTCCATGGCTGCTGGAGGGCATGAGGATCTCATCATCCCCACCCTGTTCGTCACCACTAAGGCTAAGATGGATCCGGCGCCCAAGGGGAACCTGTCCTTCCAGGAGGCCTTTGAACAGTTCGCCACCTGCAGGATGAGTGAGGGTCCGAGTGCCCAGGACAGTGACACTGAGGTGCCAGCAGAGGGCAAAGCTGAGAAGAGTAAGGTAAAAGCTTCATAGACCTTCTGCAGGATGACTTCAGGGGCCTTTATATGCTCTGAACAAACCTGAAAGTTAATGCCTGCAGCCTTTAGCCGTGCTGATCCGCGGCTGCTCCGTCATAAGCGTGTTCTGTCCACATCTTGCCACGTTACCTGGATGTACACAATAGCTTTATCAGAATGAGGCTCAACTTTATGGAAACATGTGGTTTTCAGTCTCTAACCTTTAACCTATTCCAGCCCTCCAGGTTCAATTCAAGACAAATAACTTTCTTTGGAGCTGAAAAAAATATTGAATAAGTTTATTTTCTACATTGTTCTGGTGGATCGAAGTAGAATCTGAGTAGACGTTGAGCCCCGTGTTGAGCCCAGTGTTGAGCCCCGCGTTCTCTGAGCCCCATGTTGAGTTCTGTGCTGAGCTCCGCGTTGAGTTCTGCGTTGAGTTCCGTGTTCCCTGAGCCCCGTATTGAGCCCCGTGTCCCCCGAGCCCCATATTGAGCCTCGTATTGAGCCCCGTGTTCCCTGAGTTCCGTGTTGAGTTCCGTGTTGAGTTCCGTGTTGAGTTCCGTGTTGAGTTCCGTGTTCCCTGAGCCCCGTATTGAGTTCCGTGTTGAGCCCCGTATTGAGTTCCGTGTTCCCCGAGCCCCGTATTGAGCCTCATATGGAGTCTCGTTTTCCCTGAGCCCCGTTTTGAGTCCTGTGTTCCCTGAATTGACTCTTGCTGTGTCTTTGTAGCCGATTGCCTCATCCTACACGAAGATGAAGATGGGAATGGAGGTGAAGAAGAGTCGTAGGCACCCCTTTGGGAAGCCTCCCATGCGCTCTCCTCTGTCCATCGTCAAGCAGGAGCCCTCCAGCGACGAAGGTAGACCAGTCGCTATTAATGTTCTGTTAGCGCCTCGCTGTGTCTTTTGTATGTTACATTTTAATACAATATAAAAATATTATAGTGGTGGTGTGACACATTCAGAGCTGCCCATGGTCTGTCAGAGTGTGGGTGTAGGCACGCCCCCCAATCAGCTGACATCCTGTGCAGGATGTACCCCAGGGAGAGGCTACAGGCTGCTCATGACCCTGTCCAGGATGGGGGAGTAGGGGGTGAATGGATGTACTGGCTCACATGCGTGTTTGAATACATGTGCACCCACATCATATATACACTTTATGGACCAAAGTATTGTGGCTACTGTCCATTACACCCACAGGAAATTCTATAAAATCCCATATGCATCAATATGGAGCTGCCCCCCTCTCTGCAGATATAACAGCTTCCACTCTTCTGGAAAGGTTTTACACATGATTTAGGAGTGTGTCTGTGGGAATTGTTGCCTATTCATCCAGGAGAACATTTGTGAGGTCAGGCATTGATGTTGGACCTGAAGGCCTGGCTCACAATCTCCATTCTGGTTCATCCCAAAGGTTCGGTGGGGTTGAGGTCAGGGCTCTGCGGGGGGGCCAGTCAAGTTCTTTCATACCAAACTCACCCAACCATGTCTTTATGGACCTTGCTTTTCCATATCAATGCTTTTGGATTTAGAATGGGATGTCATAAAAATTCCTGTGGGTATAATGGCCTGGTGTCCCAATTCTTTTGTCCATATAGTATATGTGCACCACAATAGCAAGGCAAAGTAAAGCAGTGGTATGTACCTTAGTGTTTACAGTGGTTATACGTTCCTTCATAATTCATCAGTTTTTAAGCATTTTTTTTTGTAAAACCCGTCCCACAAACGGTTCCACGAAGGAATACTGTCGCTTGGTTGTTCTATACCCATAATCCTCCCTGGCAGTGCTGAGCCTTGTTTAAATTTTTAAACAGATACACATGTGGCTTGGCTCCTCTGTCACACTCCTTTCTTCTGCTCTTCTTTTCTCTCTCTGATCCCTCTTTTTTATGGATGATTTACTGCAGCTGACACTTATTGATCTGAGGGATTATGACTCCAATTACCTGCTTACAGTGTCACTTCTGGCTGGTAGTAGCAAACGATCGTCAGGCCTGTGCCTTCTTGGGCAATGTCCTTGTGACCCCTCGGCACCCTAGCTGTTACCAAACGGCTCATGCCGGTTTTTTTCGGTGTGTGACTGTATTGGTTTGTTTCTCGGTCCAGTCCTTACTCTTGCCTCTCTACTCTGTTGCCCCTCAGAGCTGCATTCACCCCTGCCAGTAGAGGGCGACACTGGGCAAGAAATGAAGAAGGGCCAGTGGCCCCTGTGGCAGAACCACTTGCCTGACTTTCTGGCGGAGCGCCGGTACAATGCTGCCGTTGCATCCTTGCAGCCTTTCTGTGCCGTCTGCACGCTGTTTTCGCCCTACACACAAGTAAGGAAAAGGAACACTCACTTTTTCATACAGACATGTGCGTTTTGTCTACTCTGGTTATCTTAACTCTGATTATCTTAATAATGCCTGTAGGTTTATCCTGGTTTTTTTTTTATATCAGTGGAGGTGGAAAGTTCCGGTTCTAGAGAGTAGAAATCCAGATCCAAGATTTTATTTCAACCAACCAATTGAGCATAATGGGTCACAGTCACTTTATACTCAACTGGTTTGTTGAAACAGATTCTTGGTCTGGATTTGTAGTTTCTGGACAGTTGGTCTGCAGATTTTCATGTAACATCACGCCGAAGTAAAACGTGCAGCATGTTATTTTCTGAGAGGACTGACAAGAAGCTCCGTTATTTGATCTGGTTTTATGGCGCTTCCAGCTGCCTTGCATGTTCATTAGTGAAAGAAGTTGAGCCTGTATCATAGTGTATCCCCCCCCCCTTCTGCTTGTGACAGCCCCAGAAGGAGCCTGCCCCCCCGTCCGGGGGCCCCACCAGCCCTGCTGTCAGCTGCACCCGTCCGCTCATCCCCGAGATGTGCTTCAGCTCGGGGGCCGATAACACGGAACCGCTGCCATCCAACTGCGACGTCGGGGAGGACGGCAGCAGCGTGCTGCTCTCGTGCTCCACCTGCAGCCTGCGGGTGCATACCAGTATGTCCTGCATGCGGCGCTGGGGCACCTTCGCCTCGCATTGTCCTTGATGCTGGGCTGCTATAGGAATCACACAAAAAAAGTAAAGTTAGAGAAAAACCTGCTTCCCCGTTGGCCGATGGCCTCTATCGTCACGGAGACAGCCTCCTGCGGTCGCTGCCACGAACTGCATCGCTGCAGGTCCAGAGGTTCAGGTGTCGCATTCCTCCCTCAACGATACTGTTGCATTAATGAGTGAACACGTAGCTAGAAATGCGTCAACTGTGCCTTTCTGTGGCTCTCGGCGTCTTCCGGGAGAGTCCAGGTAGGCCGCATCCAGTGCAGAGTTCACTGCGCTAACTGGACATCCTAGATTTTTTAACTACATCACAAACCGCGGCTGCATTTGATCTCCTTTCCTTACTGCGGCTGAGTAGCGCTGCTCCCTCTTCAGTTTTTCCCGGTCGGTTTCATTGTTCACAGAAATGAGCAGAGCAGAGAAACGCAGAGCCAGCCCGTTTCCCGCCCTATTCCCCCGCAGAGTTCCAGAGCCCCGAATCCTTTCTGACACAGCGAGGTCTGTAATAGATGTCTGGGGCGCCGGGCGTGTGTTAATGAAGAGCAGAAGCCGGGAAGCTTCCTTCCAATTTGCCACACTTCCTGTTTGTTATTTATTTCCTTGTTCTGCGGCGTGCCAGCTGGCCTGGAGCGCGACTCACTGTGTCGAATGGTTCGTTAGTGTCGGGTGTGTGTGAGCTCAGGGACCATCCACCACTGTCCGCTCTATTCGGCTCCACTGCGGCTGTGTGCTTGGAGGCACTGGCGGCCTTTAGGCTTTGTATTTCTGATCCGTGGGCTCATTTATTATATCGCTGTAATTGTATACATATGACCGTATATTTTTGGTCGAAGGGTATCGCATAAACACAGGCCAAGTAGCCTGGAAAGGCGGAGGACTGACAGTGTAACACATTGTGGTGACGAGTCTCGCCTCCTGTCTGGTGTAGCTGTATGGGTCCCAGTGTGAATAGAAAGGCTGTAATCTGGCCTTGATTGAGGCTCCCCCTCCCCCCTGAGGCTGCAATTAAGATGAGATGTAGACTGTGGCGTTGCATCAGTCACCTGCTCAGTTCTGGCTGGTGTAAACTCTGTGAGGAATATGACAAACTCCGATGATCCTCCTGATAGGTCTACTGTCAGAAATGCAGGTCAGGTAAGAAAATACCATGTGTTCAAAGCCAGTGTAGCGGCATCATGTCTGATGGCGAAGAATGTCGATATGTAGGTAGGGTGTTATTGTGCTGCTCCGTGTCTTTGTGTGAGCAGCAGCTAGTATGTATGCAAATGCTATGTGTCTCTGTTATGCTACATGATGTGTATTTTCTGCATAGTAATATTTTTTGTACTTCAGCTTAAGTATCAGAGAAGCTCATCAAGCTGGTGGAGATGTCATTTTAAAGTGCTGCAGAGTGCAGTATTCAAATTGAAATTAGAAACGTGTAGTTTGGAATTTTTTCCTCATTGTATATTTTAGCATAATTTGGAAAAAATCAGGGGGAGAAGGTCTGGCTGGTTTCTGTGGGCCTAAAGCCCCTTCTGCCAGAAGGCCTCGTTTGTGTGTGTAGCAGGTGGTAATGGCTTGTGAAGGGGTTTTCTTCTGCATGTCAGTCCTCGGAAGTCCCCCTGGATTCCATTTAGATGTAGTGTGATGTTCTGCAGATGCGTCTGGTAAGAATGAGAGTGTGACCCGTGAGCTGCTCCTTTTTCCAGGCTGTTATGGGGTCCGGACCGACAAGGCAGAAGCAGACTGGACGTGTGACCGGTGTGCAGCCGGCGCGTGGCAAGTGGTGAGTTCACGCTCACACCCATCGGCCGCGGGCACGATTGCTGGCATCACTTTTTGTAAGGCCTGTGAAGATGTTGCCCACCCTTGCTTGAATTAAAGAAAAAAAAAAAAAAAATCCTTATTTTCAATAACAATTTTTTTTTATAAAACACTGGCATTGTTTAAACAGCAAAGCATTGCACATCAGCTGCGGAGCATTGAACCAGCAACACCCAAGGCTGTTTATATATCTGCCTCCAGATATTATGAGCTTATTGTTCTGTTCTTATGGTCTAACTGCTTCCCACAGCTGTAGTGGTATTTAGCCTGAATGCTAAGTGCAGTTACCAATTAGCTACCTTCAGTATAATAATAACTTTAATCTAAATGCCATAATACATTAAATGGATTTAATGTGAATAATACTGCACCATTTGGGCATCTTTACTCGGTAAATCATCGGCATGTTTACAGTTTTCGATTTTTCCGTTGAAGTGGTGTCTCACAGAGCCGTAAGCGTTAACCTTCCGCCGGGACTGGGATACCCGTCTGGGAGTGATGGTGAATGCTGGTTGCCGTGGTGATGTTGGGCGCTCTCCCCAGCCAGTGTCTTGTGCTCTTTCAGGACTGCTGCCTGTGCAGTCTGCGCGGGGGGGCCCTCAAGATGACTACGGACGGCAGGTCAGTACGAGTGAAGCCGGTGGCTTCTTCGTTGTCGCCTGACGGCCTGAGTTCGGCATGCCGTGGGAGGCGGCTTTTGGGCCAGGTGCCGCTGCTAAACGCGCCCCCCTCCCCCCCAGGTGGGTGCACGTCATCTGCGCCGTCGCCATGCCGGAGGCACGCTTCGTCTGCGCCGTCGACAGGGGGCCCGTGGACGTCAGCGGCGTCCCAGAGACTCGGAGGACCCTGGTGAGACCTTGGGATGTGGGGTCCTAACCGGGGGGGGGCGGGGGGGGGCACGTGCCTCAGCAGCGTGTCCCATTGGCTTGGGCTGCTCCTGAGATGGAGGGGAGGGGGCAGTCCCGCTGTCCCCGTCTACCCGCGACTCGTGGCCCTTTGACACAGTATCTTATTAACCAGGCTTTTCAGCAAAGGATTATCTGCCTATTTTGGTGTTTTCCAAATACATTCTAACAAAAAGCTTTGATAACCTCTGTCGGCATTAAGTTTTTAATCCAGTTAAATATGCGGAAACCAACCCCCCCCCCATCTCCTTAGTTGAAGTTGCAATCACTTGCCTCGACCACCATGTTCTATGGTGGCACTTTGTACTGTTGGATAAGCGGTTTGTTTGCACCCTATAGACAGACAAACTCATTGGTTATGTATGCACCAGATACGCCATATGAACAAAAGTATTAGGACACCAGGCTGTTACACCTACAGGAACTTTTATGACTTCCCATTCTAAATCCATAGGCATCAATATGAAGCTTTTTGATGGGGTTGAGTTCAGGGTTCTGTGCAGGCCAGTCAAGTTTTTCCACACTAAACTTACCCAACCATATGTTTATGGACTTTGCTTTGTGCACTGGAGCACAGTCATGCTGGAACAGAAAACCTTCCCCAAACTGTTCCCACAAAGTTAGAAGCATAGAATTGTCAAATGTCTTGGTTTGCTGAAGCATTAAGAGTTCCCTTCACAGGAACTAAGGGGCCTAGCCCAACCCCATTCGACGCCACTCCATCCGACGTTAGGCATTGCGCTTGGTGATGTGAAGCTTGCATGCAGCTGCTCGGCCATGGAAGCCCATTCCATGAAGCTCCTGGTGTTGGGGTTAATGGCAGAGGAAGTTTGGAACTCTGCAGTTATTGAGTCAACACAGCTTTGGTGACTTTTATGCATTATGGCAGCCCCGCGTTGCTACTTTACATGGTCTGCCGCTTCATGGATGATTTTCTGTTGTTCCTAAATGGTTCCTCTTCGTAATAATACCATTTACAATTGACCGTGGAATATCTGGCAGGGAAGAAATTTCACAAACTGACTTACTGCAAAGGTGGCATCCTACCATGGTACCACTCTTGAATTCACTGAGCTCTTCAGAACCACCCATTCTTTCACAAATGTTTGTAAACCTGACTGCCTGGCTAGGTGCTTGATTTTATACACCTAAATTCATTGATTATGAGGTGTGTCCTAATGCTTTTGTCTATGTAGTGCATGTGCTCTGCCTATGAGTAAAGGAAATTTATATTTTAAGAAATGTCACGAGTTTATATTGAACAGAAAAAGACCTTAATGGTTAGAATGAAAAACTCAATTAGTGACTTTCTCAGATAGGAGAAACTTTGACATTGACAGCGGCCCCTGATTTGAGTGGGTTGAAAGTTTTTCTGAGCGGTGGTTTGTGAGGTTAATGGTCTGGTGAGCGTTGGTCCTGTACCTGGTTTTCGTGAGCGTGAGCTGACTGCTTTTAATTTGCTGTCTCCAGGGAGATAAAGTGAAATGCCTGGCAGTGCTGCCGATCTTTGATTTTGGGGGGAGAGGACCTGCGAGGTCTAGCCTGTGTGCTCAGGCAGGGCTGCCTGAGGTGGAACCAGGCCCATGCTGGGTTACTCTGATTTTTGCTCATGCAAACCCACAAAAACTCTGGGAGAATATACAAACCCCAACCAGAGCCAGGGGCAGGATCCAGGCCAGTCACTAAACCTCTTTGTAAAGTACTTTCATACCTGCTCATTGTACATTTAGTTTAGCTCTGCACAGTCTGAACTGAGTTTCCAGATCTGACCCTGAAAACCTCACAGCCAGACGTAGCGAAACCCTTTCAGAATTTTTCACCTTTAGTTTTAGTTCTAAGGTGAGAGGTGCCTGCTTCGCAAAAGCAGCGTTTCCCTTCACGTGTGGGGCTGACGCTCGTGCTGCCCCCCCCCCCAGCAGCGTCTCTGACCCTGGCCGACCTCCTCCGCCTCGTCCTTCGAAAATGCAGAGGAAACAATTTAGTTTAATCGGAAATGGTTTCGGCTATTTATCTGCATTCGTGATTTTTTTTTCGCGACGAGTTGTAATACGAAATGATGTAAGATGTGGTCATTTTAGCATTCTTTAAACGAGGGAAAAAACAAACCAGGTATTTTTGTGGCCGGCAGGGAGTGCTTCTCCTGTGTCTGCAAAATGGGAAGGGAGTAAATGAATAAGGAGGAAACAAAGAAATAGCGGTAATAAATCTCTCCATGCTCCTGTTTTCCCTCAAACAATTCCCCCGTCCCCGATTCTCTGCTCTCGAATATAAAATCAGCCAATGCAGCCAGCAGTGAAATATTTCAGTGCCAGGCCAATATTTAGTGCCATTGCACATTTTCATGCTTCTCCACAGGGGACAAAATGAAGTATTGACAATTTCATTAAAAAAAAAAAAAAGAATTTAAATATTTTTATTGATTCATTCCAGGCCACAGCTGGACGTGTGGAAAAGGGTTGCAGGAATGTGGGAGATGGACAGTGAGGGATAGAGAGAGAATTAAAGGTAAAGAGGAGGTAGGCAGTGCACACTGCAAAGATGGAAACGATACATTGGAAACAAAAGACGGTGAAGAAAATGCAGTCTTAGGCTTGCAGATTATATTGGCCTCTGGTCAGAAACCTGGCCATGCAGTTAGTGCTTTGGTTTGACCGCAATTCATTGTGTTTTTCCAAATATACTAAAATACAGTAGATACCACCATTACGACATCTGAAGACGTGCATTTGCTTATTAAAAACCGTCTGTTCATTGCTGGATGAAAAGGCCATGGTTCTTCAGAACCTTATCATCAGATACTCTACGAAGTACAGACGCTCCTCTACTTACGAACTTTCAACTTACAAACTTTCAGACATGAACGAAGAGTTAGGACTTTGTATCTATTGTCTGTTTAGTTGGGTCGCAAAGTATTGGGTTATGTCTTCGGTTGGGTAGCTTACATGAAGACATTTATAGGATCGAGAAACATACCTTGGGGAGTTAAGGTTACGATTTTCCCAAGCATAAAATTGTCTGCTCCTGCCGATTGTTTGGGCTAGTGGCAAATGAGGAGTACGTTCTTGAGACCACTGGGGGTTCTTAAGCGTGTGTCTGTGTTTATAGGGCTTCAAAGGTTTTATTAGGAACAAGTGAAGCAGATCAGGTGGAGACTTAAAATTGGGCAGCCGAATGATTTATGGAAGGCTGTGGCTGAAATGTGTCTTCCTCTTCTGGTTCTTTTTTCTGGGTATGATTTACTGCTTCATAGGTGAGCATTTTTGGATCAGTGTGATTATTGGACGTAGTGTTTTTTTATCGTAAGTTTTCAAGTTGCAGTCTTCATTTTGTAGATGCGACATGTTTCTGTGGTCATTGGCTTTGTGCCCCCCGTTAAACAAAGGGGTTGCCAAAGGAGGGGAATTTACATCATTAAACTAATTGGTTTAAATGTATTTTTCAAATCATGGCATGCAGGGAGGATTGCATTATATGCTGGGTTTGGGCAAGACCTGCTCAGTGCAAAACAATGAAGTAAAACTACATAATGGACATGCCTCTTCGCTTCCTGTATAAGATAAGATTTTAGATGAATATGAATCCATGTCACGTGAAAGATCTGGCTTGTGAATATCGTCAAAGAATGCTCATGACCGAGGCTAGGAAACTATAAACGTAATGCTTAATGTTTCCATCCTGAATCAGAAGGCAATCACTATATGAGTTATTTTTGTATACCAGTGATTGATGTCCGATCAGTAATGCAAGAAGTGAAAAAACTACCTTGTGCTTGTACTGTGTTTGATTTTATATTTCCAGAATCCAGAAGAATGTTGTGCAGTATAAAAGGTTGCATATGTAGAAATTGTCCATCACCTGTTTGTAATGGGATTGATGAAAACTGGGAGAAGTTCTACCGGGATCTAAGAAGCGTTTAGATGTTAATTATCCAGCTCCTTGGAATACTGATGTCTCTATTAGCAGACAAAAAAGAGCATTCACTATGTGAGCACCAGCAAGTGCTGAGTAATTAGACTCATGCCTAATTGTGGTTTTAAGGTTGATTTCTAATTTATTGTCTAACTGCTGGATGTGGACAGTATGAATGAGGGGAATTAACTGTATGGTTAAAGAGAGTCTAGGGACTTCAGAAAAAAGGACCTTCTGCCTTTTCCATCGTGCCGTGAATTTTTACATCCGTTGTGTTGGGGCGATTGTGACAGCAGCGTTAGGTGTGGGTACAGTAGGAGAAAATGAATTGGTGATGTGGTTCATGGTGAAATTTAGGGATGTGTTTTTGGAAAAATGGTAGGATCCCTTTTCTGATTGAGCCAAAACAACAAAGCATCGCCTAATCTTGGGTTGTGAAATGGAAATTGCAAACTGACATTTAAACGATTTCTGAGGAATGTGGGAATGAATTTTAATTTGTAAACAGCTAAGAAGTATGTTCTGTTTCATCCTGTGGATGTCAAGAGATAATCTGCAGTTTGTCAGCAATATGAAAAAGATCACAAAGAAAAGATTTTGACCGTGTACTGCAGAAACGGAGCGGCACTGATAATGGGTTTCCTGTTTTGTATTTGTGTGTTCTAGAAGTGTCTTTACTGCCACAAAACTACAAAGGGAACCCGTGGTGCTTGCGTCCAGTGCTCCTTTGAGAACTGTTCCACCTCCTTCCACGTGACTTGTGCACATATCGCCGGGGTACTCATGAAGCCGGCTGATTGGCCGTATGTGGTGTCCATCACCTGTCATAAGCATAAGCTGACCAGTCAGAAGGTAGGTGGGTGTGTTGTGACGACACAGTTTTGTATTTTTAGTACCCCGGAAAAATTGAATGTTCTTCCGTATGACTTTTTAACATAATTATTAACAAGTTAAGTCAACAGAGAATACCTGATACTGTGCAGGATACTCCAACTATGCTGTTTTGCAAAACTATTCCTACCAACATCTGTTTTTGGGTTTGGTGATGCAAGCCAAAGTAAGACTTCTGATCAGTGTAAGAATGTGAATTGTTTTATCAAGTTTTTACAGTCCATATGCCAGCCTGATCCAGTTCATTTATGGATTGGTCTGGAGATGCACTTCAGCAGGTGTTTAGTCAAATTGGAGGGTGCATCTTTATGGCTGTGTTCTAATTCAGGGGCCGCGTCTTTCGAAGGATGTAGTCTTTGAAGGCATCGCCTTGTAGGTTGTTCTTTGAAGGTCGAACAGGCTTGCTGTCACCAGCTGTTCCTGCCCTTACCTTTGGGTCACGAAGCGGCGACCCTGTCACCTGGCTGGGACACGCCCACTTTACCTCCGAGCAATGAATCTTGGGATATATTGGATTATGAATTATCCAGTGGGTGGATCCTTTACGACTTGGCAAAAGTAAGAAGCATTACTAGACCGCATGTGAAGGACCCTCCCAAATGGCACAGCCTTGTCACG
The DNA here is from genome assembly GCA_026777045.1 of Hyperopisus bebe. Classification (NCBI taxonomy): domain Eukaryota; kingdom Metazoa; phylum Chordata; class Actinopteri; order Osteoglossiformes; family Mormyridae; genus Hyperopisus; species Hyperopisus bebe. Next base: position 3,396,553 of record JAODJW010000033.1, on the reverse strand, counting down.
CCGCTGTGACACATTCAGCTTTGAATGCAGCTCTAGAAGGATGTAGCGCCTGAATTCATACGCAGCCAATAAGTATAAGAGTCCTGCCCAAAGCCATAAGCTTTTAGCGGCATAGTTGTTGGAGTTGCTTGTAGCTACCGGGTGACTGTGTCTCCACCCTCATGTATAGCTAAATGAGTTACATTACTTGTTAATTAAGAATTGTGTCTTTATTTTTCTTCTTTCTTGTCACCTAGTCACGAACACGGTCCCGGGAGCTATCCTTGGGCCAAGAGGTGATTGGGCGGCACAGTAACGGCAGGTACTTCCCCTGCACCGTTATCGGCCGGGCCGAACAGACGTTCTATGAGGTCAACTATGACGACGGCTCCTACTCCAATAACCTCTACCCGGAGAATGTTGCTGTGAGTGTCACTCATACCTGTATACCGTGTCTTCCTTGTTTGCCGTGGCTGTGTCAGTAGACACGGGAGTCTGGTTCAGCTTTGGCCTAATCACAATCCGTCTAACCATCTTTACAGAGCCAGGACTGTCTCCACGATGGAGCCCCTGAGATCGGAGAACTCATCCTGGTCTACTCTATAGATGGTAGTGTTTTGAATGCCTCCTTTGTGAGGGAGCATATCCACAAGTTCTACCAGGTGAGACCAGGACCTGTCCTCCCTCTACTTCTTCATGTCCTCACTATCTCGTCCTGCTCAACAAAATCCTTCATGTTGCCGGAGGTTATCAGCTGGGGGTTCAGCTCCGAATTGGTGGGAAGTAGAATGTGGTTTGGCCTGAAAATGATGGACTGGATTTGACTTGATCAATCGACAATCCTCAATTGGGTCTTAGCTGTAGTGCAGTCGTACAGGTCTGAATCCTGTCAGTCATTGGCCTTGTACTTATCCAAAGTAGCACACTGTGGATTCTGCAAGTGTATTCCAGGGATTTCTGATAGGGTTTGTTATGCATGTTTTGAGGTGGTTGCTGCGCCTGTAGCTAAGAGTGTAGCATGTGAGACTGTGTAAGATAGATGCGTTTACCTGCTATAAATGTACAAGGGGCTTGAGGAGCTCATGACTGTAGCGTGGGGATGCCCCAGCACAGCTGTGCTGATGGACACTGCAAGCCCTCCTCTGCTGAGTGGTCTGCAACGACGTTTCAACATTGCAGCTGCTCCGCAGACCCTGTTTTAATCATTTTTTTCTTAAAGTTGTTTTGGTTTGTTGCTTTGGCTTGCAAGACAGCTCGGTAATGAACACTGTTGCTTCGTACCTGCAGGGTTGGGAGTTCGAACCCCACCTCTGCTGTGTGTGTGTGTATGTGTGTGTGTGTTTTGGGTTTTTCTTGTATGGTTTCCCCATGCTACGTGGGTTTCTTTTGGTTTTCTCCTGCATCTGCACCTATTATTGCTGTGTCTGTCTGTCTGGGCCTCTTATTGCTGTGTCTGTCTGTCTGGGCCTCTTATTGCTGTGTCTGTCTGTCTGGGCCTCTTATTGCCGTGTCTG
>JAODJW010000033.1:3314524-3354577 GCA_026777045.1 Hyperopisus bebe | reverse complement strand
CCGCCCCGTTCCAAGCCCCGGGTCAGCAGAGCCGAAGCTCAGGGCAGTCGGTGTGGGGAAGCGGTACGATCGAGCTGAAGGATGCTCTGTAGCTCTGGCCTTTCCCGTTTTATAGTGTCAGAGACTCGTCTGGCAGGTGTACAGAGGTGTCTTTTGTTTTAGCGGTTCTTGTCTTTTCAGTATTTCAGAAACTTGGACTGCCATGAACTTTCCTCTTGTTTTGTTCAGCACTTTTTAAAAGTTCAATCTCTGCAAGGCCTCCCATCCTGGGATTTCCTCGGTCAACCACAAGTTATCTTGTGTCTGATTATTCCTCACCTGCTGTGCTGTATCCTCTCAGTCACATGTCGTTATTCAGCAGGAAATGATAACAGTACAATATCAACCCCAAGATGGCCTCCTGGTTTTTCTTTTCCTGCTGCTGTGACATTATAACTGGAAGACATGTGAGGGTAACGCAGGTATAAACACTCACTCAAGCATTTGGGCCGATTTTTCAAGTGTCCTGCTTAAGTGCTTTGGCTTAAATTTCAATGTGGACATTTCTGGCTCTATAGTACATTGAAATATGCATTTAATTGACACTGAAAGGATCTTCGTTAAGTATACATAAGTTAATGTTGACTATGCATTCAGATGCACATAATTGTGGCAAAAGATAATCATGTTTCTGAGAAAGCTATAGCGATTTTCAGCTGGCTTCAAAATCAACCGATGTGCTGTGCTTAAAATAAACGCCTTTTGACTGACTTAACAGCTACGTGCTGTTTCACCATTTGCACCAGCTAAACTCAGGACCTTCCCAACCTCCAGCACAACCCAAGAGAAAAGAAAACAGGGAAAAAGATCATTTTTTTCTTACAGAAACGTTATATCCATGAATGAAGGCATTGCTATTATCAAGTGAGCGCTCATGATTTTTGGATATATGGTGTCCTTGTCTGCATGTTGTTTGAATTATATATTAAAAGCATATCATAATAACATTCGGGTGCTTGTCCTTGGAGCCGTACATGATGCAATAACAGAATGAGTTTCTGCTGTGAACCACATCAAGACCCCTTTCTTAGTAGTTTCAATTCTCCACCAATTTGGTCTGTCATTTTCAGCCTGTACATCCCCCTCCCCTCAGCTCTAGTGCTGTCACACCAAAGGGGTTTTATCCTGCCCCTCCCCAGCCATTCATTCCTTCATCAGTTTGCTGATGTTTTCTCTGAGCTATTAATGTCACACGTGGAGACATAATGAAATGCAGTGGCCTTCAAAATCAAGACAAATAAATGTACAAAATGTACGAGGATTTGGTTCGAGTGGCTCCTCTTATGTCCTATAAGTGATGCAATCTTCCGAATGCTACAAGCTGAATCACTTACAGAAGGAACTGCATCTTCTGTGTGCAGAATTTCAGCCATTGCTACTAATACTCTAATACCTAAAGAATTCATACACGTCTCAAAGGATCATTTCAGCGCCAGGCTTGCTTTTGCACGTTAGATGTACTGGCTATTATAGATATTGTGTGCTTCTAAACACAGATAATGGATAATGTAGCTGCTAATGTCAGACACTCATCTCTCTAGCTCTATTCAGCAGTCGCTGTTTTGAAAAACACGCCCAGAAATAAACTTACGGGTGTTTGCTTATGCTCATTGTCCTAAGATAAATTGTCATTCATAGGCAACTCTTAGATAAAGATAAATCCTTTGTTTGCCATTTGCACAAGTATGAGTACAAGTGCATTGGGATTCTTCTTTTCGCCTCCCCCATCTTGCTCTCAGTAGCTTTGGGGTCAGATGTGGCGTCCCTGGGGCTAGGGGTCGAGGTCCTTCCTGGGGGGCACCCAGACATGTGACTGGTCAGCCAAGGTCGGGCCCTGAACTGATGATCTTCTGAGGCTTACGAAGCACGGCGGACGACATCGGTGATTCAAAACAATTAGTAAATGTTCATCCTAACGTAAAAAGGGAGACAGAGAGTAAACCAGACGAAAGGCACCCATAGACGCTTCCAGTTCCCCCAATAATGTGCTCTCGTATCTTGCAGCCTGCGATTGCTCATGAATTCATGAGCATGATTTTTCTTGGAACACATGCTTGACAAAATAGAATTGTTTCGGCTCCAGTAGAACAGCAGAACGTTGTGCAACGAGGAGGTTCAGTCTGGCCTCGTCTCCTGGCCTGGCGAGATGCTACTCTCTCCCACTCACCAAGGCCATCTGTAGGGCTCCATCTTCTCATTACAGTCGCATTTCCATGTTGCGTAAGGCACTGCCTTGAACACTCATTACAACGGAACATTCCAATAAAGCAGATTTCGTAGCTGCTTGGAGATGGAGGCTCATCGGCGTTGATTTGGAAAATCTCAGATGTATTTTTTTTTAATACAATTCTGCCAGCCGATAAATGCTGTTTCCTGTGGATTAGCCATATGAAGTCATTTGCCGAGGGCCAGGAATTAGCTTCAGACTCCAAATGTAATGGCGCACACCAGCAGGGGAATATTATTCCCGTAATCACCATAAAGGATCTTGCTTCTCTGTAATCTGTGTTTCATACACAATTGCCAGTAGGACTAAATGCCATTTTGCCCACCACAAATGGAGGAGTGAGCTGTGAGAGAGAAGTTTTTCTTAGTGTCGGATTTATTAGGGTTTCAGAAAAAGAACGACTCCGGGCAGCATGGTGACTCAGAGGGAAGCAGTGATGTTGTACCCCTCTAGGATTGTGGGTAGTGGGAAGCAGTGATGTCGTACTCCTATAGGATTGTGTGTAGTGGGAAGCAGTGATGTCATACTCCTATAGGATTGTGGGTAGTGGGAAGCAGTGATGTCGTACTCCTATAGGATTGTGTGTAGTGGGAAGCAGTGATGTCATACTCCTATAGGATTGTGGGTAGTGGGAAGCAGTGATGTCGTACTCCTATAGGATTGTGGGTCACATTTCTGCCCAGACTCTGTGTTTGTGTGTGTGTGTGTGTGTGTGTGTGTGTGTGTGTGTGTGTGTGTGAGTGGCTTATGTATATATGCCCTCCACAATGTCATAAAAAACCTGTTATTTTGATGTTATGGGGACCTATTCTTCAGTCTCTACATGGGGAAACTCAATTTATAATAATCTGTGACTGCAATAAAAAAACAGAAGTCTATATTTTTCTATACTGTATATGCTATAGTTTTCTATATGTTCACAATATATCATTTGTCTATTTTGCACAATTTGTATGTTCGTCATGTTGGGATCAGAGTTTTCCCCATAGAAAGGAATGGAGAGTCCCCACAAAGATATAATTCCAAACCTGTGTGTGTGTGCGCGCGCGCGTGCGCGGGTTTCCTCTGAGACTTCCAGTTCCTCCCCCACTCTGAAGACATGCAGTTCAGGTGAATTGATGTGTCTAAATTGCCCTTTTTTTGCGATAGTCTGTGGCGTGGCTTGATGGGCTGGCATCCTGCCTGGGGTCACCTTCGCTTCCTGGGATCGGTTCCAGGCTCAGCACAGCCCTTCATCTGATGAGCAGTTACCTATAATGGATGCTCATGACAAGTGCTGTCAATGACTGAATGTAACACTGTCTCAGTGTCAAGACACCTTTCAGGATTTAAGATTCCTGCAAACTATCGGAAAGCCTGCGCTCCTATAAAAGTGTCCTACGGTGTTTTTCGGAAACAACACATTTTTCTGGGCAGTTTGTGACGAATGAGGTGAAGATATCTGTAACCAGTTCAAAACTGTGAGTGACAGAAAAAGAGGCACAAAAAGTGAAAGTGGCTTCTAGATTGTTATTTTGGGGGCAGCCGGTGTATCTTATATCGCCTGAGGTAAGTCCTCTATGCTCTGTAATGTTGTTTTCTGAGTTGGCCCATTGGCTCACCTGATCTGCTGCCCATCCATTGGCTCACCTGATCTTCTACTGCCCACCCATTGGTTTGCCTGTTCCTCTGCTGCCCACCCATTGGCTCGCCTGATCTTCTGGTGCCCACCCATTGGCTCGCCTGATCTTCTGGTGCCCACCCATTGGCTCGCCTAATTTTCTGCTGCCCACCCATTGGCTCGCCTGATCTTCTGCTGCCCACCCATTGGCTCGCCTGATCTTCTGCTGCCCACCCATGCTATGATTTCTGGCTCCGCTACTGATTTTAAACTGATTTCAATACCATTATCATGACTGTATAACTACTGTTTGTCATAGTTTTTACTCAGAATCATAATTAAAATGTAACAGATATTCTTCCATAGCGGCTATATACTTCCTTACAAAAGCATCATTGCATAATTTTTATAAATAATTTAATATTACCACTCCTCCATAATACCAGAAAAACAAATATAGTTGTGCATGACATCCAGTTTGTCTTTTTTAGATTTTAACTTGGTGCAATCAATCCTATGCCATAAAAAAATGCAATAAAAATTGATTTGTCACTCGCAGCAAGTTTGCTGAGTCACTCTGGCCTGGAGAGATTTTACCATCTTCCCAAAGACTCTGTCGATTGGCTCTCCTGCATGTCAGCAGCAGTACAGAGATCCTACTGCCAAGTCCTGACCTCCTTTGCATATATGTGGAGAGCATATATGTATTTGTACAGTGAGGCCTACGGTGCGCGTGATTCAGGCAGGGTCTGCTGACCTGTGCACTGTTGCTTCTCTCCCAAACTGCACCCCTCCCCACCTCCCACTTCGCAGTGCGCAAAATACAGTCAAACCTCCCTTATCTGGGCAGAGTGGGACCGAGGGGTGCCCGCAAGTAAGAGATGCCCGTAACTTAGAAATACATGAACAGTACAGTACAGCGTATATATACATGTGTACACATACAAACTGCATGATATTCATGAGGTGCAAGGCTTATAATAGGATGTTATTTCAGTCTAAGCTGGCGAATCGTCCCTTTTTATTCTTGCAGTGGTCATCCAGTTTTTAACCAGCATCAAGTGAGCTGGATGATTTTTTTCTGTACTCTTCCAAATATCGCTTACAGTAGCCACTCCAAAATGGTCTGCAACACCTCTGTGTCATTTTCCTTTTTGTATCTCTGTAATGATATAGAGTTTCTTTTGGAGGGACGTGACACTACGCTTCCTTTTTGCCACGTGCAGACTCCGCCCACAGCCTCGTCCTCTAGCTCGCGCTCCATTCGACGTTCGCTCCGCCTCCACGTGCAGACTCCGCCCACAGCCTCGTCCTCTAGCTCGCGCTCCATTCGACGTTCGCGCCGCCTCCACGTGCAGACTCCGCCCACAGCCTCGTCCTCTAGCTCGCTCTCCATTCGACGTATTAACGACAGATATTGCTTGGTTTTATTTCAGTCAACGCCATCTGTTTGCTTTTGTATGTCTGTACAATGAGCATTTCAGTCCATCCATCCATCCATCCATCAGTTTTACATACCTGCTTGTCCTATTCAGGGTGGGGGTGGGGGGCTCTGGAGCCTATCCAGGAAACCATGGCAGTAAGGCAGCGGACACCCCAGGATGGGGCCCCAACCCATCGCAGGGACATCCTATAGTGACATTAGCTTAAAACGCTGCGGAGTAGCTTAATATAAGGACAAATCCCAGTGAAGCTCATTGTCATGATAAGGAAATTTGTTGAAAGTGATAGAATTATCCAAAACTTTGCATGAAGTGTATTTTCCCAAGAAGTTCTATTTTTTTCCCCAGCAAATAAAGTTGCTACCAAATGTCAGACTTTAGATGACTGCCACTTATAAATATCACCTGACTGATGCAATACGACACAGACATGTATTACATACCATGCAACACATACTGTAAGTCATTACAAGTCCCCTGGCTGTGTCCTCCTTTTGGGTATCATCTTCTCAAGGTTTTGGGGGAAAGACAAATGACCAAATATGGGCATGGACATTCTCCCGGGTTGGGAAACGTTGCAATAAAAAAGCTTTTGTTAATTTTTCACAATTTTTAATACCCCATATTACTTCGGACAGCACGGCAAGCAAAAGCCTTTGTGGCATTTCTTTACATCCAGCTCAGTGGGACGACGTTCATTAGCTGTAAAATACACACTTTCTGTTCGGTCCTCATATTTTCCTCTGTGTGGCTCTGGGCGTCTTTCTATTCCTGCTGCAGCCTCCATCATCTATATATATATATTGATTGCCTACTAAAGCAGAATATGTCCTCCTTTGATACATATTTATTTATTTTCTTGTGGGAAGGCCACGTGAGGAATTGTGTGCTCTCCGAGGCCACAAAACAATCTTGCCCATAAAACACACTGGAGGAGTTTGTTTTCACCCACTAAGCGGATTCGGCAATACTATGGATATTTATTTCGTATGTAGAACAAAAGAGAAACCTTAGACAAACAGTATTATCCCAGGTCTGCAATCTTTCTTTGGGTTTTTATCACAATTCAAATTCCATTTCTCAGCTGTGTTATATTTTTAAAAGCCTGCTGCTTTCTTATAATCTGTGACAAATATCTCTGCACTTTGCTTGCAAGAATGGACAGTATAAACATGGTTTCAGGAAAACCACTCCTTGTTCCATTTCCCTGTGCATCCCGTAACATACTCAGGTCTGGCAGTACAGAGTGGTACTCTGAATTCATATGAGATCTTCTTCCCGCATAAACATTACTTTGCTTTGGAATGGGTCAGAGGGGAGTATTCATGAGCTGTTTCCCAGAACAGTTGTCTGCGAAAGGTCACAAGCTTCTCAAACCACCAAGGGACATTACAGAAGTCACTGGCTCACATGCATACATGATTTTCACTAGTCTTCATCTGACAGTTTTTTTAAGCCAAATTATGTCGTTGTTGGATTTTTCTTTTTTTTTTTTTGCACATGGAGACCTAAGGTTAATATGGTACAGAAGAAATGTAAATGATCTGGGACCCAGACAGCAGATAAGGATAGATGAGAGGACATTTCTTGATTTGGATGTGCATTAAATGCACACACACACACACACACACACACACACACACAGGGCACAGGGAGAATCCTCATTTCTTATCATCCATTCAGCATCTGTCATGCACAAAATATCATTTCATGTTTATTTGCTCAGTTCATAAGAGGAGAGAATAAACGATTAACTTCCAGCTTGATCCTGTCACCGTTTCGCTGAGTGTGCGGCGTCAGGCTCCCCAAATGCGGCTGAGAGGCACAGGGGCGCTGGGACTCGGCGCGCCGCGGGCAGACTGGGACTCGGCGCGCCGCGGGCAGACTAGGACTCGGCACGCTGCGGGCAGAGGATTTCATTTATTTGTGGATGCCTTTGGTTTAAAGGTTCCCCTGCATGCACTTTTTCTCCATAAAGAAATGTTCCTATAATAGAATAAAACAACAGAATTATGAATTTTTATTGCCACAACCAAGTTGCTGCTATTTTTTTTCTATATGTTCATATTATATCATTTGTCTGTTTTGGACTATTTGGATGTTCGTCTGTGTTCTACATCTCGTTGCTGCATATACGTGAATTTCCCACTGGGATCAATAAAGTTCATTTTGATCTTAATCTTAAACCAGGGGTCTCCAACCCCTGTCTTAAACATAAGAACAGTGGCACACATATGGACATAAGTAGATATGTTATTTTACTCCTCCAATGGACTGGTGTCTTGTCCAGGGTGTATCCCGATGCCTGTGCTGACTGTCATGATATATCTCCCTCTGTCCTGTCCTGTTTCCGTTTGGCCAGCAGGGGTCTCTGCTGGCCATCCTGTGTCTTCCTCTATTGTTCTTAATCACTCTCACCTGTTCCCTACTACATGGGTTCCCTGGTATATAGTCAGTTGTTATGGCCTGCAGCCATCACTCATGTAGCCCTTGTTATTAGTATATATATGTTCCTGCCTGTGCTTTATCCCTTAGTTTGGTCCTTGCAGATGTGAGTGTGTCTTGTGCTAGTTTGTAGCACTGGTGTACTTGCAGCGTTTAGGTTCGCTCCAGTTCCTCTTGGTTATTCCTCCCTGCTTCTGATTTCTGATTCCCCTTATGGTCCTTTTGTTTCTGTTTTGTATTTTGATTCAACAATAATCCCTGTTCATTCGACCTGAAAGCGGCGTTTTGATTGTCCCTTCTTTCCTCCATAATACTACCTGGGATGGGCTTCAGGCTCCGCCCATTCCACCCTGACCAATTAAAAGATAAATGGAAGGATGGATGGGTTTTTAAGTGTGAAGATATAGGAATGGTATATACATAAATGTGTATATATATAAACATAGTGGGTTTCGACAAACAGATGAGCAGGAACACTGAGCAGACAGGAATTTGAACATGCTGGAATTCCTGTATGAAAGTATATGCTGAAGGTAGGGGTCTGTCTGTGGTGTAGTGAGGTAGCTGTCCAATGGCAAGTGTGGTGGTGCAGCAAAATGTTTATTGTCCTCATAGCAACTGGTCAAGGATCTGTTCACAAAAACTGGGGGTTTTTGTCAGCAGGGATGTAAAGGCACTGGAGGGAATCAGCTAGTCTTGGTACGTCTGCTGGCGCCTTAGATGCTGATGTATTCTGCATGAAAGATGATGTGTGCATCGTTTGCTGAACTATGAACATGGAATTTAAAGTGAAATATAAAGGAATTTCTTCCTTTTATAGAAATAGGTCCCATCTCCTTGCCTCTTGGCATTAGAGTCTGAAGAGTGTCACTGTCTCAAGATAAGCGCATTGTACACCTGCTTAGCTGTGTAACGGCACGTTGAGAGGTGGTGTCATGCATCGCTGAGTCGCACTGCGGTGACACCACGGGCCAGTGTCCTCCCGCACTCCCTCTCACGGCCCTGACAGCCTGCCTCGCCCTCCCCGTCAGGGATCCAACACCGCTGCCATCTTTCTGTCCAAGGCTTGGGGGCGAGAAGCAGAGGCGGGGGCGTGACGGAGATTAATCACATCAGAAAGGAGGGGCTCCTGCCAGGCCCAGGGATAATGCCACAAAGAATATCACCCCTTCACCCAAATACATTTTTGATGTTTTCACAGTCTTGCCAAAGAAATGTACGCTTTCAAAAACCTTGAGCGGAGAAAAAAAACGGAATAAGCCCCTTAAGACCTCAGCTCAGTTGATGGGACCTTTCACTCTTTTTTTTTTTATTAGTAGTGCTATTATTATTTTTATCATTATTATTTTTGGTTATGCAAAGCTTTTTGGAATCCTCACAAAGCGTGAAATGTGTTTCGAAAACAACTCCTCTTTGCATCAGGATAGTGAGCGTTACGTGTTATTCTGAGCATGAGTTGTTCTGGAGGGTGTGATGCCCGGGGTGGTGGTGGGGGGGGGGGGACATTCTGTTGTTTACTGGTTTTAGCCGCACACACCCAGACAAACGCTCACCTGATCCAAAAAGTGTAGTTTTGGCTGCACCTCTGGTCTATCGATGACCCCTCCTCTTTTTTTGGAGGGGGGGGGGGGAGAGCAAATGCATGACTTCTTAAGCGGATACATCATGACGGAATGTCCTGGCGTGAGCCGTCCACATGTCCCCGTCCGCTAACGCCGACTCCCAGCAGTCAATAAAACCCTGCTGAAAAGACTCCGGAAAGATATTGCTGCAGCCCCAGCTTTGATAGCAATATGAAAGGCCCCTCCCACACATGCAGGCTCAGTCCACACACTCCCTGCCTGGTAAAAGCTTTCCCTTTGTCAGAGCTGAAAGAGGTCAGCCTCATTGATACGAGCTTCCCCTCTTGGATGGTATAAATCACGTTATCACGCGGGAACACGCGACTCCTCCATTCACACTCACCCAGGTGAGCGGCTGCCTCATTTCAGTGGAAATAAAAGTGCACTTTCTTTTTTTTTTCTTCTTACCGCCGCACTGGATTCTTGCCTCCAGCGGGACATTAACATGTCCGTGGCATAGCACTGGACTGAGAGCATTTTCACCCTCTCTTTGTGAAGGAGACCCGCTTTTGGCCGATGCTCGTGTAAATTCATACTGCAGACAGGCACCGCGTAAGAGCTGGACGAGTACACGCTCACCCTGACTTTCCCAAGCACGTGTGTGTACAGAGCATACAGACCGATTACTCGAAATGCATGTGTAAAACGAATAAGTGGATATTGCTAATATGCATTAGCGACACATTCTCTGTGGTATTCAAATGGTACTATTAGCATAAATATGATATGATTTTATACATTATAAATGGCTTACATAATGCAGCGTGATTCAGCATGGCATAGTTTAGACTACTTAAGGGTAATATAGAGCAAAGCAGAGGGTTGCAGGTCTGGCATGGCATGCGAAGGCGCCCACACGGACGCCTCCGAATTTCCAGGCACCGGCATGCAGGAATGCGTCACCCCTCTGCAGGAACGCTGTCACATGACCTGCAGTGTGTAAAGGAAACAGTGCACATGGTGGACAGCAATAGAGCCCAATCATTAGCCTACCTATAGAGGGGATTTAGGCAAATAAAAAGGTGCAAAAAAACAACAGAACAGTAAAACCATTAGACTAATTAGTGTCCCTCACTGAATTTTAGACGAGGGCCACGCTTTCCAGTGTAGTGGTGGGGGGGTTGGGGGGCACGGTTTACTTTTTAAAGCTAGCTTGATCGTTAGTTTACTACATAGCTGCACATTACCGGGGAACTTGTGTCTAGATATAAATAAATCTAAAAATAAAAGAATAATGATTAATAATAATAATAATAAATCTGATGGTGAGGGTAATTTGCTCGTTTTTTTATTTAATCACGAGAAGCTACACTGGCCTCTAGGGGCCGCCAGTGGCAGTGGGCCACGCAGTGAAGACCACTGTGTTAGAAGTTTGCTTAACGTTTTGTTCTGTGGTGCCCTTAATTCTCACAACCCTGTCTGCACCTGGTTTTAAAATGCTTCTTGGGTGATCAGATCATTAGTAGCCAGCGCTAAATACAGGTGTAAACGACCACCAGGACGCGTCGTGATCCAATCACTCGATCCACTTGCAGAGGTGCATGGTCTGAGACGCACCGGACCACATATGCTTTGTTGTGTAAACGCTAATGCATTCTGATGCGTCCCCGACAAGGACATTACAATAACTGTGCGCAGCACAATAATGAAATCTGAACACAAGTGGTCAGTTGGATGCATTGGGAAGGCATGATAGATGTAGGTATAAATGCCCATATATCTCTGCTGTCTGCTCATGATTTGATCACCCAGGATGCATTTTAAAACCAGGTGTAAACAGGGCCTCTCTCATATTTGATTATCGCCCATTTTGTGTGATTATAATAAATGTGTCAAATATGTATCATATATTTCTGCTCTGTTCCCATTTATTTTTATCATTGGCGGACAGGGTTTCATTAATCCCCTAACTGCTAATTAGCAAAGCTAACTTGTTCGTTAGCAGCTTATCATTTCCCCTAACTTTGTAAACCGTTAACAAACCAGGTAGCTTCCACAAATTTTGTTTCCCTAACTGTAAAATCTACTAACTTATTTGCAGGTAAAGTGAATAAGGTTTAACGTTCAAAAACGTTTGTAAACTCATACATATTTGTTCCTGTCTGTTGTGAGCATGCCTGCAACAGTTTATCTGACACACTGTTAGCTGACTACATGTAAACACAAGACGTGATTAGTTGATAACTTGTTGGATTTAAGGTAGTCTGGGCTAAATGTAAGTGAACGAAGATAAAATCAATTTAAACTGGGGTACCCTGAATTAAGCAGAGATCCGTATCACAAAGTTGGACTTCTTGCTTAGCCAGATTACTTGTTGGATCTAAGGTACCCTATTTTAAATGGACATTTTCTTCATTCGCTTACATTTTGTCCAGACTACCTTAAATCCGACAAGTTATCCAGCTAAGCAAGGAATTCTGCTTCATGCTTCTCGTCCCTGGTTGTATTTCCCGGGTTTTGACTGACAGAACTATAGACCAATAAAGAGCTGAGAACCTCCTTCCTAGTTCCCGGTAAACACCGCCATGTTTGTAGTCCCCGAGTGGCTTAGCAGGGGGTCGGCATGGGCCAGTCATGAAATAGGGCTTCTCTGACAAAAATGCTTACACAAACAGAATATCACAGGAAGAAAATTTCAATGCAGAATTATTCCGGAACCTGTACAGAATCCAACAGTTCCCAACTGGGTGAGTCCTGTTAATCATTCTAGTCTGACAGATGGGATTTCAGTATTAAACAAGTTAAGCATTTTAGTTCTCTAGGTATGTTTCAAGCATTTCGGGGCCAAGAACCAAACCAAAGCTAAATTTATATAATAAAAATTAATGGTTATTGTTAGCTTCTGCTTAGTTTTTGAGTGGTTTATTAGCTTAGCGTCATCGAATTACAGTAAGCTTTGGAGTTAGTGGATTACCGGTTATCGAAGTTAACTTTTCAGTTAGCTGTACCCACCACTAATATTTCTATGTTTATATGTTCGTCACCGTGCATGGCCTTGTTAGTTGTGTGTAGCCTTTTAACCTTTCCAATGCTCTATGTACCTAAAGCATAGCAGCCTTCATCTCCGCTGCGAATGTGTTATTAATGCCCTCTCCTCTTTCTTTTATCTGCTTTCTGTGAGAGGTGGGAAACACGGGGCGTGTCTGCCTGAGCGGATGTTGCTTCGGTTGCACGGTGCTGTCGGTCCCTCGTGACGTCACATGACGGAAGCAACCAAGGCGGGAAATAGCACTTTAACAGACAACAGAACAACTTCCACCATAATCAACGGTTTCCCAACCATGATCAATTAATACCCCTGCAGATGGCTGCAACCTGTATGTCTCTCTGCTTGTGTGATGGTATATTTAAGACTGGCTTATAGTGTATCAAAGTACTGGATGAGTTACGATGCAAGGGGCTCAAATTGCTACTTGTAACCTTCATTTTCATCATTGGGGGCATATTTAAGTGCACAGTCTACCAGCCTTTATAAATATCCGAAAGCTGTATTGTGCATGTCTTACATCTAAAATAAAATGCAGTGTGTCTGAATCAGCGAGTGCTTTGCTGGCCTTTGTGAGTAACAGAACCTCAGATTGCAAATTCCATTGTGGGTTGCCAATGCAAGCATCTGTCCCCTGCTGTCGCTCCTATCTCTCTGCCTGCTTCCGTCACCCACGTTCCCTCCCACCCCATCCTTGCCATAATTCTGCCGCTTTTTTTTTTTGCAGCCACTGTCTGGACTGTGCATGTAGCTCCTCTATTAGATTATATACCATGTCTTTTTAGAAAGAGAGATTTATCCATTTCATTATCGGGAGAAAGCATTTAATCAATAGTGGTGGGGGGTGAGGTATTTATTGTGTCACATCCTATTTAAAATCTTTGAGAGGTTTGATTTGCAGTGATGGGGGAGTGTGGGTGGCAGTCTGGACAGGGCCTCCTCGACGGTCAGTGACACGCCGTTTTGATTGCCTATTGCAGTGCAGTGTTTGGTTAGCCTGTACCTCTATCTCATGGAAAGCGCGGAAAGCGTGTGCGCCCGCGTGGAGGGCGGAGCCTATGCCTTTCGCTTTCCACATTCCCTTTGAGTTATTTCCCCCAAACTCCACCACGTGTGACCCGCTATCTGGACCACGCTTGGCTAAACCCTGCTAACATTTCTCTCCGACACTCTGTCCGGCACCCCACTCCCCCAGCCCCAAAATAAATAAATAAACATATAAGCCTAAGAGGCTTATAGCTCCTGGAAGCTGTCATTTGGCTAAGGCCTGTGTTCTGCTGTGGAATTAAGTCGCTGTGCCCCCCCCAGCCCCCTGCATGCTTTCAAGCTGCAAATCGCTGCCACTTTGCACGGTTGCTTTCGGCCGCGATGCTCCACTGACCAGCCTCATCCTGAACTCGTCCGAAGAGAATGCGGTGTCTTCTAATTAAAAGATGCCTATCTGGATTTATTTTCTCTTGAGTTGTGCACAGTCTTACATTGAGATTTCCAGCTATTTTTTTCCTCTTCCCCTGCCCCCTCCATAGTCATTAAGTTATCCAAGTCAGCTCTGACAGTCTCCCCCTCTGGGCTCGGAGGTGAGCTGGTGACAGCAGTGGTGACAGCAGTGTGACCTCGCACAAGGTGCTACCGTTCCTCAGGCCGCCTTCGAGTGGCGCTATGTAGACTGTAGGAATGTGTAAGAAGTATCTCAAGTGGATTCATATCCATCCCTGAAAACATTTATTACGCTTTAGTGTTAGGACCACCAGTGACTCCTCCCACCCGGCCCATAAACTGTACAGACTGCCCAGCCCTTAGGACCACCAGTGACTCCTCCCACACCGCCCATAAACTGTACAGACTGCTGAGGTCACTGAAGCCTATGTAGCCTCAAAGCCTGGACTGAATGCTTCAGAAGAAGCTTTTATCCACAAGCAATAAGACTTCTTCACAACAGCACCTAATGGATAATGTACTGCTGCACAATTCCCCCTAATTCTGTCTCTCTCCTTGTATATCTCCCCTTCCCCCTTTACCTCTCACACACTGCCTTCATCTGCACCACTCACACAGTGTTGTGTTTTTTTTTTGTCTTACTGTTTTTTGATATTTTATCTGCCAGACCAAGCATCTCACTGTATGTTGAATGAGTAGAACTGTATGTGACAAATAAAAAACTTTGAACTTATAAGTCAAAACACACACACAATCCAAAGTGACTTACGGTGGAGGGAAAGGTTAAAATTGTTGCATGGGATTTGAACCATGCACTATGCGGTACTTGCAAGGCTACGAGAGTTGTATAAAACACACTTCTACCAGTCCAAGTCTGTATGTCCCCAACAGAGAGGACAGATTTCTCAGTACTAATTTTGTGCAACATTTCTTACAGGATTTCTTACAGTATTTCATCATTTAGCTTGATTGGCAGCTACTGTATAATAGACCCCCCCCCCCCCCCCCCCCCCCCCCCCCCCCCCCCCCCCCCCAATGGGCTACATCCTATATCCTCATTACTCTACCGAGGTGGAGGAATTTCTCGCTTCCATTGGGACACAAGTATTTTTCCTACTCCGGGGTTTATTATGAAATGTTCAAAACCTTTGGAATACTACTGCTGCCAGCCCCCCCAAGTTGGGTGTGGGTGTGGAGATATGTAGTGAAGGGGGTCGCATTGCGTCACATTTATGCCGATTCCGTGAGGACTGAATCCAGGACTGGTGGTGTGGGCACAGGGGCACTATGTGGCGGACAGTGATTATATGGCATCAGTCAGATCTGGCGGGAACTCAGTCCCCAAAGAACAACAGCTATCTGTTAATGGTGAACTTAAGGAGGGCAGGTTTCTCAGAGAAAACAGACGTGATGATGAGGATGCCTGGAGCCAATGCGGTTTCCTGGCACTTTGTGGGCCTTCCACAGCTTCTTTTTAAATGTCAACTAGTGACCTTTTCAGGTAATTTCTTTGCAATGGAACCCCGATTCAACATGGGATTTAATATATTTCTTTCATTGCTGTAGCATCTCTCGCCGAAGCGATTGTTCGAGCTGCACCATCGCTCCCTGTCATGCACACTTCTACACCAAAATAACGCCGCGCAAAATAACAGTTTTTCTATATGATTTCAGAACTGTATCTTTTGATATCTGAAATTTAGCTACAAATTGCAAAGAAAGTTGTCCACCTTCGTTCAAAGTGTAGACAAAACTTTCGGAAGCTGAAATACTATCGTTGATATTTTCCCGTTCCGCCTAATGTGAGACATCCTGGAAGAGGTCCATCATTTTCCAGCACATTTGCTCGCCGCAGGTGAACGGCAGCGGGATCTCCTGATGGAAGGTGAAACGGTGTCAAGTTTCGGCAGTGCATATGATTATCATGAAAATTTTATTTGGTTGACTGGCTTTGGGGGTGGTGGGGGGGGGGTGTTAGCTGTCTTTCTCAATTCGCTAAATGCAGAGTTTTACTTAGCTGGACATGTGATGTGTAGGATTTTATTAATTCCAGACAAAGGAAGTTCATGGACAGCCATGGATCTGCTCCTTGTCCATCACATTGTGACGCCTGCATCACCCATCACATCCTTTGCTTACCCAATGATTATTCCATCGTGATGCATAAGCTCCTCCGGTATCAAACCATCATTTAAGGATCCTGAAATTAGCCTACCGGTGGCCCTGCTCAGTATAGATTGGTCAAGGATGTATGAAAATTTGGCTTTGACCATCAAAGCATCATACTAAGGTAAAAAGCAGTTTCATCTCGGTCTCAGGATAGCAGCATAAGGACTGATAATAAATGCGGCATTATTACTGGACACAGGGATAGTAAAATCTGAAAGGATAAAGACAATCAAGAGACCACTGTACATTTTTAAACAAAACTGCATTTATAAATCCTGGTTTAATCCTGGTTATGTTGTCTGAAGGCTACGCTGAGCAGCAGTTTGCTGCCAGGCTCAAAATTTCTAAGACTAAGAATGAGGTGAAGCAGGAGACACTGGGAACGACCAAAAACCAGCCAGGTAAAGGGCGGAAGCGACTTTCTTCATGGCAGAGATGACCGTTAACTTATCCGACAGTTTCTCATCAATCGGAGGATGACATCAAGTGATCAAGGAACGGGAAACATTAAGTTGTGTGAAGTGCACTGCTAGGACAGTTCATATCAGGCTCCTACAAGCAGGACTGAAGTCCCATAAAGCAAGGACGTCCTTCATTAATGAGAAACAGAGAGGAACCAGGCTGCAGTGTGTAAAAATACACATATATTATTCATAGGCGCACACTCAGAAATTGAGAATTGAATGACACAAAAATTGTCCACTGGTCTCTTAATTTTTTCCGTGGGTGTTTATATAAAGATGACTGGTTAGTGCAGCAGAGGCTCTCCTGTCCGATTCTAAATTCTTATTATGCATGGAAATTCCACATTTCTGTCATATTGCCTAAATGGCAAGTTCCAGGATCATGTCTCTCCAACATTAGCCTTTGATTATGATAAAACCGTTAAAAATTTTAATAGCAACAACAACAATACTACTACTAGAGCTGATACTACTACTACTACTACTACTACTAATAATAATAATAATAATAATAATAGAGAAACTGGGGGATTTCAGTTGTTCTGCCACATAACAGTAGAGGGCAGTGTGTGCTTTATATTTTTGTATAAAAAGTGGACAGATGAGGTAATGAGAGAATGGCCTTCACTGTATTACGTCCAAATTTGTAGGCTTATACCTCTAATCTTCATATTCCCCAAATGTAACACTTACTCATCCTCCCCTTTTCTCTTCCTGTTTTTTCCCAGTACTGGCTGAGCAATTCCACTGGCCTTTCCGGCGATTACTTCTTTGTCCAATGAAAATTCCTTGTTTTTCCTCAGTTACCATTGGTTACCGTAAGTTGTACACAGCCAGATGATATTCACCATAACAACATGCTTGATGAACTACTGTCAGTGAGTTTTATGTTTTTGGCTTATTGTTTTTATTCTTGACAAATAGGATGGGTCCTGAACATTGTTGTGGGATAAATAGCAAATATTTCTGAAAGAGGGGTTGTAAAAAACACCTGTACCTTTTTCTAAAAGCCTGTATGGTTTTGGTCTTTGATGCAGTCAGGTTTAGTGCCTTTCTTCATTTTACCCACACGTGAGCTTCCCCAAGCAGCCGTAAACACCTGACTGGTCGCTCCACAGTGTGAAGGATATTGTGGCTGATGCTTTGAACAAGCATCTTCACATCTTGATAATACCTACAGAAGTCCATGACGGCCGGTTCGCTGCAGTGGGAAACAGAGAGACAAAGTGTTATGGACTGGAAATGTCAGTAACACTTTCAATGAATTCCATGTATATAAGAACCTATGAACACATTCATAACACATTATAATGCATTTGTAAAGCATTATAAACATGCCTATGACTATTTACTTAATGGAACAACACATTATAGCCATGTTTATTATGCATTATGAATGCTTTATGAAACTCTCATCTATAATACACTATAGATTCCTTCAAAATGCAGTACAAAACATCTTTCATTCTTATACCAAGTATTGTAATGCATTACAAAGGTATCTATAGTGCATTATAGATGAAAGCTTTGTTGAAGCTTATGAACTATAACAAACACTATAATGCATTATGACTGTCAATAGATGATACAGTAATGCTTTATTAATTCTTATACTGACCATTACAATGCATTATGAAAGTATCTGTAATGCATCATAGATGACAGCTTCAAGTAAAGTGTTACTGGAATTTCAGTAACACTTTCTATGATTGCCATGTCTATAAGAACCTATGAACACATTCAAGACACATTATAACGAATTCATAAAACATTATAAACATGGATGTAAATATTTATAAAATGGCACACATTTCAATCATGTTTATTATGCATTATGAATGCTTTATGAAGCTTTCATCTATAATGCATTCCTGAATGCTTATACTGACCATTATAATGCATTATGAAGGTATCTGAATACCAACAGACACACTGTAAATTTTACAGTACAGCTGAACGACAGAGATGAACCTGCTAGTGACCTAGACCTGTGGGAAGATGCATTTATTTCCGCTAAATTAAACCATACATTTTTAGTACACAAAAATGGGCAAAATAATTTAAGGTTAAATGCCGAGTACAAAAAAGAAATGTATTCAGGCTTTTAAATTTGCCCTTAATTTCATCTGTCTGTGTCAAGGGTACGCAGACTTGCCATTTGCAAGGCAATGTTGAAAGTTTATTGCAGTTACGTAATTATGAATATCGTCTGCCGTGGCTGGAGAGGACATCTGCAGTGTGTGTCCGTCTCTTATGTAAATGCAGGCCTGCTTCTCCACAATCTACTCTGGAAGTGGCTTCACAGCCGAAGAAAGAATAGAGGGAAGGGATAGAGCAGGCCAGGCGCCGTTGTTCAGGTCTGTGTTCTTCATATAGCAATATATATGACAAATGCTATTCCCTGCAGGGCGTAATGCAAGAGCAGCATAACGGTGACGTCTTTGCATGTACTTTGCTTCCTCCTGCGGTCTCCTGTCTCAGCACTGTGTGAGATTGAACAAGGAGTAAGTGCTGCACTGAGTTCTTTATTATTATCCAGAACATTCTATTATTTACAATCAATACCCAATTACTTTGCAGGCGAGCTAAATATTTATGTCTTATAATTTTGCTGTAATGGTTTTGCTTGGTCCACCTCAGAGACGTGAAAGGAATGTTGGGCGCGTGATGGAAAGCTGTCGTACCTGCAATGGGGGGGGGGGTGACCACAATCAAGCTATGAGAATGACGAGGGGGGGCACTCACTTGGTGGCCTGCTGGGTGACATGGTGGCCTTACACCTCTGTGACTGTGGGTCCCTGGGCTGTTTGCATGCTTCTTGGGCTTCTGTTGATCCCTTCGTCATTTTAATAATAATAAATTCCTCTAGACGGCAGTCTGGGGCAATGGCTCCCAAACCTTTTGTCTGGAGACCCCACACTGGTAAAGTTTTGTGACTCTTTCGATGGCAGAGGGAGGGGGCTTCCTCCACAATAAATTTTACAACCAGATGATAAAACTATAGCTACTGATAAAATTTCTTGGGGGGAGGTGGGCAGGAATAAAGAAAATAAAAATACTATCATACTCCGAAAATCATCTCACGGCCCTTCCAATCTATATAACCACTCCACATATGGGAACCAGGATATATAGCAGCACTGTTATTTTATAATTTTATTTTATGTATCTGAGAGCATGCTACCATAACAGAGAATGCTAATGTAAGTATCAGTAAAATTTAGTGAATCAGCTGAGCCAAGTGTCATCAATGGCAGTATTTCAGCAAATGCCCTGGACTTTTGTGCACCATTTTGTAGAGAATGAGTGCAGATCGTCACCACTTACGATGCGTTGAACTGATGGTCAGATATCAGATAATGCCGCATACATTTTAAAATGCAAACACTAGACCTGCACCTGATCGGATCCACGGTGTTAATAATTCATTTCACTTATAGCCTGCTTGCTCTGAAATAAAACATGAAAGTCTCATTTTTCCTGTAATTAATTAAGAGTTGTTTAGGGGGGGGGGGGGGGGTGTGTCACATTTTCAGTGTTCAAACAAAACAACAAAACTGTTTCACAACAGAGGAATAGGAAATATAATGAAGACGAACACTGCTGGCTGCTTTTCATGCTGCTTCAGTTGTATGGAAGAGGAAGGTGAAGACGTTGGTTTGTTCTGTGTTGTTCAGAGAGTGGTGGGTGGAGCCTGAACCCTCCAAATGTTCCATCTACATTCTTGCCGGAGCTCAATTAGCACCAACCGCAGACTTCACTGACTCACTCGACAAACATGAGTGAAGTCTTGACTGACACAAACACACAAAGGTGCCAGTTAAGATAATCATGTTTCCTGGAAGAGATACATTGGCACTCTGTTAGACCTGCTTTTTTGATGGTGTGGTTAGTTAGTAGTTAGTTTAAAAGTACTTTGTTGAAAGTAGGCAGATACAAGGGCAAGCAAGTAAACTCTAATGCAGAGCTGGACAAATTAAGTCCAGAAAGTAAAAATCCAAACCAAGATTTTTTTTCATGCAACCAATTGAATACTCTATGAATGTGATTCTTTATGCTCAACTGGTCGGTTGAAACAAAATCCTGGTCTGGATTTTTACTTTCTGAACCTGAACTGTCCACTGCTGCTCTGATGATCTCATTCTAATGTCCTTGGAGGATGTTAAGCAATACTTTATAGATCCACTCTATGAGTTGATTTATTTGTTGTTCTCAAGTCACTTGGTAATTTAAGACTTAAGTATATAAACATACTAGATTTTTTTCTTAAGCTTTTACATAAATTGTAATTATTATAAATATTTACACCAGGGCACATATAAATTTTAGCAGAACCCACACAATTACAAGATAGTTATAAGTAGTTCCTGTAGGAGGCAGAGTTCCATGCCTGTGTGTTTTGACATATGTCATGACCTGCATACTGTACATGCATGTGCATCTAGGATTGCTCGCCTACAAAGTCACACCCGCGCCCAGCCACACCACCACAGCAAATCATTTTTGTGAATATAATTATGTTGTCAGGAAAGCAGCTCAGTTCTGAAGATTATTGACATCAGGGAGGCACAGTTCATGTTTTATATTCATGTATTAAATTTACGTTTGCTGAACCTGAGACTCTCCTTTTGATCTTTGTCTGGAAATAGTTTAGGATCCGGTGTTTTCCGTCAATCATCTCAAAACATGTTACTGACTTTAGCATTATTTTTTCGCCCTAAAGCCAAGGAGAACTTGCACAATTATGTGTTCTACTAATGAGGCAAGAGTTAAACAAGAACATACAAAAGCAGCTTCAGCTACTACAAACACGCTTTTGATGTTACTGCTGCACGTTACATGAAGTAAGCAAACAGGATGGCGTAACACAAGTCATAATGCTCTGTTGAAGCTTTCCGTCTAGTTAAAATGTTCTAATCTCGGGATTTTGCTTCTTGGTGCTTTTCCTCTCTTTCAATGGCGTTAGAACCTTTAATGTTGGAATCTTAATCACCCTGATTACTGTAATGTGAACACTGTAGGGGAAAAAACTCACACAAGTTTTACCTGATATTGTCGACTTAATTGTCTCATCTTTGCTTTTCGACACAAACATGATGCAGCCTCACTGCCTTGCCTGTGTTCAGCAGCACTGCAGAGTAGAATCAAGCAAAAGAGGGAAAGATTCTACTCATTTTTAAAATATTTATTTACAGTGGAGAATTTCTCAAGAGCACAAAAAGTAATAAAAACTCAATCAAAAGGGTACCATTTAAAAGGGCAAAAATAATGTAGTATTATGACATTACTTATGTACTAAGGCTAGTTACGTACTGATATCATGTTCATTAATGATGCATTTATCTCAAGCAGTTACTATATCTGTAAACCTCTGGAACTACTGAAGGAACAAGTCATGAATAACACAAGTGAAATACTGACTTCATGTTTGTTCATCATTAATGAATCATTATGCATCTTTTATCATAAGTAGCGACTATATATATTTACAATTTATACTTTGGTAGTAAGTGAGTTGTTACTATGTATTTGTGCCCCATAAAGTAAAGTTTTACCATCAAAAGCTTCAGTCCTCCCAATCTGTGTGAACAAAGATAATACATAAGTAGATCTCATTCAGAGAGTTTGACCAAAGGCGGCTTGGTGAATTCTACATATTTCTGTCGTTCGTCTACTCTTCATGATTGTCCATTATTTGAATCCCATTATATCAGGCTGTGGCAAAAAAACCCAATTTTCATTAATTGATAATATAAAATTGGAAATGCATCTTTAGACATTATTTAAGAACATTTAGAACAATCTTTAGGTTGACGTACTATTTAATTTAATTCAGTTAGCCACTTTTTGTCGCATCGGAAAATGTCTCATTAGATGCCTTGATGTTACAATTAGTGTTCATCTATTGACTATTCATTCAGATTTGCAGTGCTGTCCCTGGTGCTGAGCACGAAGAAGGTACGCTGCAAGGCGAAACTCCTGAGTTCCTCAGTGCCGTGTCCATCAAGTTCACACAATGTACTATGTGACAATTATGCCACAGGGTCAATTTGAGTACTTACATTCAGTCCTCCACCTAGTGGTTCAGCTTACGGTCAGGACAATTCCAAGGGCACTGAGAAATTTGGAAAATAACTGGATTGGTCTAGACTGGGGGGCCCATATGATACGCTTTTATGGGGCCCAAAATATTTTGCAATACCCCTGGTGGTGGGGAGGAATAAAAATCTCTGAAAGGCCATAAAGATTTCTAATGCATTATGAGAATATTTTTTGATATAGTAGTATTCACATACTAATATTTAATAATACTGAAATTAATTAATTCATTCTTTTATTCTTTCATTCATTTTCAATCCCCGCTTATTCTGTGCAGGGGTCGGCACAGTGGTGCAGTGCTTAGCACTGTTGCTCCACACCACTGGAACCTGGGTTTGAGTCTCTGCCAGGGTTCCATGCGTGTGGACTTTGCATCTTCTCGTGTCGTCATGGGGTTTCCTCCAGTTTCCCCCCATGGTCCAAAAACATGCTGAGGCTAACTGGGGTTGCCAAATTGCCCATAGGTGTGTGTGAGTGTGCCCTGCAATGGGTTGGTGCCCCATCCTGGATTGTTTCATGCCTTGCGCCCACAACCTCCAGGAACCCCCGTGCCCCCCCCCGTGACCCTGAACAGGATAAGCAGTTTCAGAAAATCGATGGATGGGCTTATCCTGCGCAGTGATGTGGGTGTCTGGATCTTATCATTCAAACAAGGCAGGAAGTACCCCAGGATAGAGCACCAACCTGTCGCTGACACCACTCCCTGATTAGTAAACCAGGTAACTGTGCCTCTTCTGGGCTGTAGGCAGTTACAGCCCATTGCTCTGGGGGCAGAGGGTTCAGTTGGTTCTCTGTCACAGATTTGTTTTATAGGAACTAGAGTAGGTCTATTTTCTCTGTGCCTGTCAGTTGTCAGCAGGTACTGGCTTGGTGCTTTGGGTGACTTGGGACTAATGGTTCCTGTTGAGTGGCATTAACAGGCTTCTGTTAGTCAGTTTCTGGTTTAGCAGCTGGCGTTCCACAGCTGATCTGCTGTTCTGCTGGTGTCCTGTCCAGTGGAGGAAAAAGTACTCAATTTTCATACTTAAGTAAAATTACAAATACTACCCAAAAATGTTACTTAAGTAAAAGTAAAATACTATTTATGTCAAAGAAAAAAAACCTGGTTTGAAAAGAACTTAAGTATCAAAAGTAAAAAGTACTATACATTGAACTCTATTGATCTTACAAAAAGTAACTTATTATTTTTAATTTAGTCAAGACAGATTTGAATAGAGTATTTCAAGTTACAGTGCATTACGATAAGAAAAACTGATTTGAAAGAGGATAAGTGGATATTTTCTTTTTATTTAGAAAAAGTGGCACAGATTAGTGAAATGATTTTTTTATCCTGTGGAAAATGAAAGATCGATCGGTGGGCTAGATTTTATAATGAATTATAAACATTTCTAGGGCCAGTACTTTTAGACCTCTTGTAAGTGGTAAATGAGCCGGCAAAAACCTTTGTCCTCCACTCCGGAAAATGGCTGATACTACAATGCAATCACCACCATTATTTCCGTAGTAGCTCTAGTGGTGATAACTTTGAATGTTGATAAAGATTAAAATCTCGGGCAATTTTGGTTTTGGTTCATGTTAACTGACACATCTCTACATACACATGCATGCATTTCTACATATTGTTTGTTCCACCTTCACAAAGACAGTATGTAATACAACATAATAATTATAATGAAACAAATGCTTTTCGTGTGATCTTGATTCTGAGTGAAAATTATCGTGATTCATATTTTACCCAGAATCATGCAGTTCTGATCAGATGTGCAGCATGCAATAGTATCTAACGTATTTTTAAATGTTTTTTACATGTTTTTTAATACCAGTAGCGTTGGGACTGTTGGTCACAGAAGTCAGAAGACCTGGAATGATGGACGGGCACAAAGAAAAATGTGTCATTAAAATCATTTATATAAATTTTCAGTTGCTTTTGCAATAAATGGCCATTTGGGCTAATAAGTGAATAGATGAACAGTAATTGTAACATTAATTGTAAGGAGCTAAATATTTAGCGTACATTTAGCGTGTATTTTGGCGTACAATGGAATGGTATCCCATTTAGGCTGTTCCCTTGCTTACCTTGTCCTTGGTGAGATGGACAGATAGATGGATGGATGTTTTACATATATTTTTTATCATTACAAATATTCCTAGCACTGTTTCAGTTTAATATTATTGGACTAATATTACATCATCAGGTCTGCGAGGTCTGGAAATGCCCAGTGTACTATATAAGTCCTAAAAATGATGTTCTGAGACACTGACATTTTTCATGGTGTTTTGAGGCTGGCAGCGTGTTAGCCTGGACGCGATGCCTGGTGTGGAATCTGGCATCCGGGTGATGCGGGGGGGGGGGGGGGGGGGGTGTCAGCCAGCTAGTCTGTCACGGCGTGAGTGACTCTTCCTCGGGAGGGATGCTTGCCTGACGAAGTAGCTGGAGCATTGGGCAGCACAGTCTGTGTGGGGGAGGACTGTGTGTGATCACTGTCAGGAAAGTCACGACGGACCTGAGGAAGAATCTTTGGAAATGAGACAATGATATCATGGTTTCAGAACCAAGGACGTTACCTAAACGAACAGTGCCGAAGCTGTAGATATACCCATATCATATTTTACTTTGATATTGTTCTTCAGGGGTTTGAAAATGTCATGACTTTAAAATGAATTATCATATTAATCTGGTACCGTCTTCAGTTGCATTATAGGTATGCAGACCATAGTGTTCCATGTTTCAGAGTTTTAATATGTTTCATTTAAACAGTATTCTTATAATCATCATTCATCAATCCATCCATCCATCTCTTCATCCATTTTCTCTCCCTGTTTGTCCTATGCTGGGTCGTGGGGTCCACAGCCATCCTGGTCCTATGGATATAAAGTAGGGAAAATCCCAGGATTATTATTTTGATTATACTGTACTCGAGTCTTAGATTTTTGCTTCTTTGGATGAAGAAAAACAAAGTGAAGCAATTCAGCAGCTGCTAATGACATTCAAAGGCAGGATCCACCCATCCTTCCAGCGGCCGTCTGATCATCTAGCCAGCAAATCTTTATAAGTATCGACTCGCCTTTGCTGTACTTCTAATGGAAATGTTAATGCTGTGTTGCATTAGTGCCGTTTATTTATGGTCTGTGGGAAGGTTTAGGGTTTCCCAGGTTCAGTCTCTGCTTGCTGGCTTGTGGGCACAGTGACTTAACCGTTGCTATGCTGTGATTACAGAAAAAAAAAATCACAATCTGTAACCAGGCACCTGGTCTGATTTCTGGGCCCTTAAATCAGTAAACACAGGAGTCCTTTGTTTTTATCATAGAGAATAAGGTAGACAGTTTTTGCGTCTCAGGCTTAAGCATTACAACATAAGGCCACATGCTAAGTTGAGTAGAAGAACAAACAAACCTTATAGGGCAATTTCCACGGTTAAGTCTGTTCTGAGTTCTAGTGGGGGTTCCTAGGCTGTAAACCAAAGTAGCTACGTGTAGTAAATAATGGACAGAAACAGAGGACTTGGCTGGCTGGCATTCAGCTGTAGAGCCGTCGAGCTGTAAGAGAACTGGCTTTTAAGGTCAGCTGATGCTCATTATTATTCTGGAGGTGTTAATTACAATGAGGTGGACTGGCTAATGTTCTGTAATGTCCCATTCTTGCCTCCAGAGGGGGACACTGGTCCATCCCAGAGCAGTCCATCATCAGTGTTCTGCCTCAGACATTGTTTTTTGAAGCATGGTAACTCATTCCATGTATTATTCTTAGATATTAAGTTTAATCTTCCTTCTATCCCCCTTCAACTTCACGCACCACTTCTTCGCGGTACATGCCACGTCGGATTAAACATCAGGTAATAGGCTTCTTTTACCATGTGATGCTACCGTTCACTCCCTTTGATCTCAGATACCCAGTTACTTTTTTCCTGCAGTGTCTGTCAGCACTCATGAGAGAGTCTGTTGTTTGATTATCAAGGAGTTTTGGTTCTGTTCATAAATTGCAGACCGTGATAATTCACACAGCAGATTAAGGCCACCGTCTTTCGGAGATGGGCTGTGCTTGACACAGTGAAGTGTTTATTAGTGAGAAAATAGTATGACTCAGTGTGCTGTTCTCTTGGCTTTTGGATTGAGAAATATCTACCAGATTTCATCCATGAGACCCATGCTCTTCTATACAATTTGTTTTAGTCCTAATAAATAAATTGCCCTTGGCTAAACACCCTTTTACAACATTATGATGCAATGGTCTGACACGCATTCACATTAACACTAGACTTATATAAAAAAGCTGAACAGGTCTGTGGTGAAATGGCATATTATCTCTGCTCTGAAACGACAGTTTTTTTTTGTGTCCCACCCCTAGAACCTGGTTATATTTCACTCTCCATTAAGCTCCTCTATAGTAAAAAGACAAAACATCTTGCCTTGACTTACTTACTCATGCTTAGTAATAATGAGGGAGAGAAGAACCTTTTGGGACCACACATAGCTATTAGCCACCAATTATCCCGTTCAAATGACTCAAATTTCACATGGCTCATGTTGTTTTAATTGAGTTACTTAAGGATTCCACTATGGTGTACTGCTTGCTCTTGGGAGTTTTACTCACATAAATTTGTTCGTAGGGCAGAACAAAAAATGATTGGTTCAGAGAGATAACCAATCAGATTGTAGAGGACATATGGTTAGCTGGTCCCGCCTCCTCTACTGTATATGCTTGGACCTACCTCCTCTATAATCTTATTGGTTATTTCTCTGAACCAATCATTTTTCTTGTTCTGCCCTCAGGACAACTTTTGATGAATAAAACTCCCATGAGCTCACTGTTCTGCCTGGCACTGCCTGGTAATAAATCATGACTATTCCACAATGGGAAATTGTCTAACACGGGTTCAAAGAAATAAAGCTTTAAACTTTTATCTGTACATTTCTACGATACTTTTACGTACCATTTGACGTTAAAGAACTTTGATCGAAACAGACACAACTGGAATGGTATATCTATGAAGACTCATAACTGCATGTTTTTTCTGTTATTTAATGACCTCGTTCAGCTTGAGACCTGGATGCAGGGGTGCAATCCACCAGCCCCTGTCCACTTTGTCAGATGGACCTTCTTTCATTAGAGCTGTGATTGTCGGCCCTCACTTCACAGCATTTCATTGTATCACTGCGCTATTTTACATGACATATTTACACATTGCGTTTCTCTTAAAACAATAGAATGTCTTACGCTGTGATTTATGTCAAAATATCAAAACAGGTTTATCAGGATGAATCGAGTAACACTACTCCTCATTTACATGATGTCAAACATTTTTTGATTGTTGCTTTATTTTTTCAGTTAAATAAGTTGACGAGCTGCTAGAAGCACGTGATGTAAATCATTTATTATGTGTAAAATTAAGTTTGACAGCAGTAGTGATAGTTTTATTGCCACTGCGCCACTTGAAAGCCTCCACTGTGGTTTTATGTGGGTGCAAGTTTGAGCATGAAACTGAAGGTAGCTAATCAGAACCCGTCGACCCTTCATCACCGTCCCAGCTTTGTCTGTCAAAATGTGTTCATTTGTTGACTTGTTGATTTATTTCATGTCAGCTTTTCTGAAGGTAAATATGCAGCAAATTCATTTCCTGTCATCATTTCACTGAAAACATAATTACATGCATTATCAAAGCTCGCCTCCGTGAGATAAACAGTACTATGTATTCTCTGCACATAATCTTTAATTTTCAAGATGTTTTCTCGTTACTCTCTGTTGACAGCAACTTGAAACTTGCAGTCGTTTGGGAAAAATGAGATTTATGGTGCAGTGTGAGTGTCCCCTATCCACGGGACGCCGGGTTGGCCGGGGTGAGAACCAGAACTCCATGCCCCCTGAAACCATATACTGGATGAATGGCTAAGGGATGCTTCAGAGCGCAAGTTCAGAAGGTCATTCCCAGATTTTTTATTTTTCTCAATCCCATTTCAGTGCAGGGAGAGCAGAAGTCATAAAAGCACCTGTGCAGCATTTCAATTAGCAGCTTTGATCATGTAGCCTCCTCCCGCTAATGGGAGGACCGAGTGCGGATATTATTGAAGCTAATCTTTACGGGGCTAGAGAAGTTATCAGGTCTGGGAAACAATGTCAGCGTTTGGGAACCTTGGAACCTTATGTTGAATACCAAAGAAGGTTCCATTGGTCGAAGTCAAAGCAGGTAGAGAGTAGACTTCACTGACGTTTCAGTCGGCAATAGGAACGCACATGTCCGCATTTTTATTCTCTAACATTTGTAAAAGTAACAGCAGTTGTAAAAGTCTTTTTTGATGTCACAAGGCTGAGGTACTGTACTACGCCACATGGTACCATGATGACCACAGTGTTAATTGTTGCATTTGTAAGATGATGTCTGATCATGAAAGAATAAATGCAAAAAGAATGGCAGGATGTCAGGTTGACTTTCTTCTATTGTAATGACCTCAATATCTTTGAAACTTTTCACTGTTTCTGTGCAATAAAATATTTTGGTTTTTCTGTTGGGGAAGATTTAGCGAATGTCCAAGGGACCTTTATGTTTCATGTAGACGGCTATTGAGTTTTGTAGGATTTTTTCTGGTATAAATTATCGACTTGCTGTCTGTGTTCTGTGCGAGGTTCATTCCCTACCTCAATATCTTGCTATGAATTACAACTGCAGTACTTTTTGGCAAACAGCTTACTCAGTTCTGAAATAGGCCTCCTGACTTTAAATTTCAAACCTGTGTTGTAGCCTTAAAAACATTACTACAGTATATGTGCATCACAAGTTCTAACAGTGGCACTACTTGAAAGCTGTCATTTCTTTACAGCTGCAGATTTTCAATGCATGTGCCTACATTTGAGGTTTAGATGTACGTGTTAAAACAAATACCTTGAAATATTCTTGAAAGTAAATAACTTGAAAGTAAATATCTCGAGACATTCTTCATCAGTTGATTAATGCCTAGATTGAGAAGCATTTGATGAAGACAAAAACACTGATAATTACTGTCACAACACAATGTCACTCTCATTTTAGATCACTAGCCCATATGTCTTAATTTTTAAATCTGTCTTCATTATTTAATAATTTCATCTGTCTGAATGGTAGGTGGGGAAATGCAGAGTACCTAATTGCCTTTTTCTTCCTATTGCAAGATGGAAAAACACAATTAGCACTTTATTCTATCATTCGGTTTAAAAATAAGATGCTACGGGCAAGATCTGAAGTGTGAAAGTATTAACTATATGCAGAACAAACCCTGATGATTGCTAATTATTACCTATTAAGATCACGCTTAATGGGACTTTTCTGAGAAAACTCGAGTCACCTGTTTCTTTAAATCAGTGTTTATTAACCCAGTGCTTAGGGAGCTCCAGTCAATCCCCATTTCCTGCCTCCCGGCTTCCAAAAATACCTGTTTCAGGTATTCAGTGTTCTTGATAGTTTAGTTCAGGTGTGTTAGATGCTGGGCGGGAATTACATCATAAGCCAAATTAATGGCAGTACAGCATTGTTATGGCATCAGTTTGTCTGCTCTGACATCGATCACTGAGGTTTTCTGCAGCCGGTTAGCCACACCGAGGAAGCAGGCTCTGCGGATTACCGCTTGTATACGACAATCAAGCTGTTTTTGAGGTGCTTACAGCAAAATAGTCTCTATTGAAGAGGGACGTTCACTGCTACTTCTGTGCTGTCCCTAGGCTTATTAAATATGTGCATAATTATAATTCACTTCTTAAGGCAGCGATTGACAATGATTAAAATTGATGTGACTGTATTTAGCCTAAAAAGCTGCTTATTATTTTTCGTTTAGCTAGTTAGATAACAGCTTGAGCATTTCGGTTGTTGACAGCCCATATTTAATGGCCGATTGATTTAGACGGAGATTCAATCAAACTGCCACACCGTTTGTTTTGTGTTTAGTTTTCTAATGATTTCAAACCAACAGGTGTTACCATTTTCAGAACTAAATATACTTCTCTTCATTTTCAGTGGGTAACATTAATTGGGTTGTGTATTTTTTTTTTAATCGAATCAGGCCCTTAACTTCTTTCAGAATTTGTCAAAAT
The DNA here is from genome assembly GCA_026777045.1 of Hyperopisus bebe. NCBI lineage: Eukaryota > Metazoa > Chordata > Actinopteri > Osteoglossiformes > Mormyridae > Hyperopisus > Hyperopisus bebe. Next base: position 3,323,991 of record JAODJW010000033.1, on the reverse strand, counting down.
GTTGCCTTTATGTTTTCCCGTCTAAATTGGGACGACATGAAGCTAGAAAATAAATTTGTAAAAAATTGAATATTTAGCCTGCACGTAATTTCCATGTTAGGGTATATTGGCATTACATGTGATTTGTCTTGTCCCCTGGCTTCTGGGGAATATTAGTCTAATTTTGAAGAGATTTTATTCTGGCAATTTTTTTTTTCACGAACTCATTGGAGCATTGATGCACGTATTTGCACGTATTCACTCGTGAACTGAAGCTGACTGACAGCTTAGTACTGTTTGATCTGGGAATGGCGTGAACTTTAAAGAAAGCCTCATACCTTTTCCTTCTTATTTGATCATCCTTCACTCGTGATCTTCTTTTCCTACATGCAAGTGAGTGTCTGAAAACACTTGATCTCTAGTAAATATTAGGGGGATCATTAATTATGAAGGCCTATGTATTACATTGCAGATCTGTAATTCTGCAGGCTATCAAGCAGAAACTACTGGAAATAGGCAATGTTTAGTTTTTTGCAAATTATTAATCTACCATTTAAGTTAATTGGGCAACACCATCTTTTTAAGTTAGAGGAATAACAGAATTCTCATCTGCCATAACATTTAGATCGCTATACTTATTAAATAATATAACTTGAAATGAAGAAAACACTTATCTCCTTTGTCTGTTTATTAATTCTAACTAGAAATCACACACATACAACACATAATTAAAAATTCTTTAAATTTACGACAGAAAATTTACTTTCTTTTAAATTGAAAGTAACTGACTGGTACATTTTTAAAGCGATTCTTTAAATGTATACTTTAATTATGCAAATGTAAAATTGTCAAATAATACCCACCCACCTCGTATGTTTGAATGAACTATGAAATCAAAGTAGATCAATGGGTATAATTGATACGATTTCTGGGTCACAGCTGATAGCCACTGGCATTGTGCTGGATATAATGAATCATTCTCTGTTGGTCTAAACGAGACAGAGAAACACAGACTCCAATGTAGGAAGAGAGCTGTAGTGAAAAGACATTTAAATAAACAAGTCTGGAGTGGCCTTTGAGAAAAGAGTGCTTGGAATGATAAGCTATTCAACTCAATTAGGAGATATCGACGTTATTGTCCAAATCATCATCGCCTAGCAACATGCGGAATGTGGGCTTTTAGACAGCATCAATGGATTTTGCGCTTCAATGCCCTTAGCAGTAGCACAGAAAGGAAGTGGAATGGAAGTTTTTCTGAGTAAATGTTTCTCCAACATGAAATAGTGCCAATGAGCAGATATGGAAGCAATAAGAAACAGACAAGTGGAAGATTATTATAAAAGGATATTTTAATATGAGGCAGCTGCATGAGATTTTGGTGCATATGACACACATTTCATTCTAAGTTTAACAGACCAATGCTAAAGTAATGCAAAACGGTGATGTTTGGTTTCATGACTATGGCTTAAGTACTAAAGTGGTGAAATAGAATGTCTAAAGTCTTTTTTCTCAACCCCCGCCCTATTGAGTGCAAAAATTCATCCATTTATGACTGCAAGATTCTCTTTGTATCTGATCAAAGCAACTCTTCACATTGATGATTTTTTGCATAGTTTCCAGAGACTTATTGTGAACGTTCGTCTTCTGATTTTTTAAAATTTTCTCCCGTGTTTCCACATGCCCTTTCTCATTCCATTCACCTAGAAAAGCAGCCATCAATGACAGCGCTGAGCTATGCTGATCTTCATCAGTGACAGCACTGAGCTATGCTGATCTTCATCAGTGACAGCACTGAGCTATGCTGATCTTCATCAGTGACAGCACTGAGCTATGTTGATCCTCATAATTAATGTGATAGAGGTAGCAGAAAAAACTGACCACGTTGTCAAATCTATCAAAATGTAGGGCTTCAACACTGATGTGTCACACAAACATAAATTAACAAAATAACATGCCTGTATCCTAAAGGTCCCTCTTTATTACTAAACAGCTTTATTGTTTTGATTATGGCAGTTGAAGTCGTGAATGGAGACTGGCGTGACATTGCACGACTGCTGGGATTCAGTAATTAAATCATCTTGACTTGCTGATTCTTTATCAGCCCTGAACTCTGAGGGCGGGACACCTGCATGATGTCACATGATGTCACTGATATCCCTGCGTTAATGTGAAATGCAAAGCAAAGCGGCAGAGTGACTGTAGATATGTCGTTTGCAAATGTCAACCTGTTTCCTGAGCGTCCAGTTTCTTTAAAAATTTTAAGAATTGACCTAGGTAAGTGTCTTAGAATTTTTGAAAGCGCTATGTAAATAAAATGTATCATTAGTACTATATTATTCATATAGAAAATAACTTAGGTTGTAATGAATAAGATGTTCATTGTATCTGGACATTACTATTTGTACAGTAGTGCATAGTAACTACTTCAGCTTGATATAAATACATCATGGAACATACACTGCTCACTGAAAGTCTGGGGACGCTTTGCTTAATTCAGTAATAATGTTGCAAAATTTACTGGTTTCATAACAAAAGTCCATTGACAAGCAGTGTTTAACATATCTGCATTTATCTTCCGTACGGGCATTTTCTTTTTAGGTGTCATAATTTTTTGACTGACTCATTCAGTTGAGTTCTTGCCGTTTTGCTATTCATTGCAAGTGTAGTCATCGGCTGCCAAAGGGACACTAAAGACCAGTGTTGGGTGTTTTTATAAAACATCCAGTGATGCTTGTCAATGAACTTAATTTAGAAAAGCCCTTTTAAAACTATAATTTGGGTTTCACTTTATTAGTACTTGAAATGATTGTTGGTTTTTCTTTGTAATTTTTTCTAATGTGATGCAGACCTTTTCCAGCTGTCTTTCACAGACAGCATGTGGACATCCAGAGCAAGCTGGTAATATCCTCCATGTTCCAAAGCCTTTTGAGCCCCTGCATCTGAACCGAGTCAAGCATTTATGGAGTATTCAGAACAAACATCTCTCAATGTGCCAAAAGCCATTCTGCTTGACTTGTTTGACTGAATATTAAAAAACTAAAACAAATAGTTTAAAATGTCGGTATGATTACCTCTAATTTTCATTTTAAATTATTTCAGAATTAGTGCTACCCCCTACATCACTCAGAGTGTGATTATGCAAATTTCCTGCAATTGTTCACTTTTGTTCTGAGATTATTCGGCACATCAACATTTTTGTGTGTGTTCAAATTTTACTGAACGAGTAGCTACTAAAATATTAAAATGTCTCTTCCTGTTCCTATCATGTTGTCTTATTTGGAAAAATTTTAACATTGTGCATGGTGCACATACCATCTCAATGCAGATATGCACACTAAACAAAGCACTCCATTCCATTCCACTTCATTCCATTGTCTGTAACAGGATATAAACATGTTCGATAAAAAGTATCCAATTACTGATTATTATAAGGATTGTCCTTTGGAAAATAAGGTCCTCTTTGAGACAGCGAGCTAAAGCACGTGCAAGCATCTTGTGTAACTCTGACTGTAACATCCCTTCGGGGGAAAAGCTTCTCACATGTTTATATGTGTGTGTGTGTTTATGAACCTGAGCCAAGGACTGTGAATTCTTCACCGAGTCAGCAGTGTGGGAAGGACCCACCGCTAGCAGCAAGACCAGCCACAAAGGGCTCAGGCTGACACACGCACAGTCAATAGACCTTTACAAGAGATGCAGGCACAATGCTAATCCCTCTCCAATTGATGCATTATATAAATCTAATTTTATTCCTGCCAAGACAAAAACCATTTCCGCAAATGTGCTTTGTGTTTTTTTTTGTCATTCCCTAATAGAAACACTTTTGTTGCTTCGAAAAACACAAAATTATAATGTATTTCTTATTCTGAACGTTCACACGGAATACTGTTACTACTTTTTCTTATTGAAAGTGACGTATGGATTGTAATGCATTTATAATGAAGAATGTTTATTATTTCTAGGGCTCTTTATGGTACAGGAACCTGAGACATTTTTTTCCAAAAAGAAAACTAGGAAATCATTTTTATTCTGGCCTTTAATCGGAACGCCGTAGATGTGAGAGATCTGTGGCTTTACTGGCATACAGGTCACTTCCAAAATGATGGAAAAATAACATAACAACAGAACTGCCAGTGATGCTTTAATGCCCCTTGGCACAGACTTGTACGGCTGTCTGAAAGTATTTTGGAAGTATGGCACACCAATCACTTGTGAGGGATGACAGTATTTGTTTTGTTGATGGGGTAGGTGGTGTTAGAGAAGAATATCTTGTCTGCAGTCTCAAAAGTTTCTGCAAATGCCCCCTCACCACCATAGCTAAAGTATGGTGAGAGTACTAGTGCAGAATGGCTGCTGTCGCATCATCTGGGGGGGGGCGGCTACACAGTGGCGGTTGAAGTGGCTCCCTGTTGGTTTTGTTAAGTGCTTTGGGTGTCTTGAAAAGGTCCATATAAATGTAAGATCCATCCATTCATTCATTCATTCAATACAGTTGACATCCGGGTAACTAGGATGGCCATTGTCATGTGTACAAGATGTTTATGTGTGCTAGATCATTCAGTGATCTCTTATTATCTATGAATGGAACACATTTTTCTCTGGAACATTCTGCTCCTATCTGGATATAAATGTTTCAGTATAAAGTTAACACAATCACTCAGAGTGGCTTAGTATTTAATTGGACTTTGCCTTGTCTTCTAACGCTGTGAATGTGGTAAATCCCACCCTGAAAATGCCCCCCATTCCAAAATAGAGCTGGCAGAATCCTTCAGCATGGCAAACGGGAACTCAGTTCTTCCTTTGGCACGTGACCCCCAAATAAGCTTATTTGAGTAGACTAACGGGAGACTCGACACATGACTCAGGCTTCCTGATACGCCGCACTTGAGAAACTCCCTGCTTGCAACTAAATTAACAAAATAAAATTGCTGGCAGCTAATTCAGAAAAGTTGTTGCTTACAAATTGAACCAAGGCGTGTTTCCCCTAGATCACCGTTTCCCAATCCGTCCACGGCCAGCCACAGACAGTCAAGCATCTTCTTGTTCCCTCCCAGCTAACAAAAATGTGGACTGTCTGGCACGGAGCTGGGAGGCAGCAAATACCTGGACTGTCTCTGTTTCTTCCTGAGGACCGGGTTGGGAACACTGTCCTAAATGATGTCTTTGTAAATGTCAGCATCACTTTGGACGATGTTCCTCAAGAAATGTTAGTAAACTAGCAGTGTTCAATAATGAAGCCTTTGCCAAGGATTCTCAAACACAAACTCGTCTCTGAAATCTGGTCATTTAAATCATGGTATGAAAAATAATGAGTGAACCTGCAGAATGAGTTAATTGCTTAACTCCTGGTTTCAGCAGATCCATTTTAATATTTAGTATTGTGGCAGATTTGACCATCTTTCATTTCATTGCAAGTTATACTCTCACTGTATACCTTGCATGTGAAAAATAACACCCTCTAATCCTTGGTAGATACCAATATTTGAGAGCTGGGGTTTAATATCCAAGGCAAGTGGAAGTTTAGTTTGAACTTTTAAAACTTGCTTAGCTTGCTTCTGAGAAACATGCTGTGTTTTATCAGAACTGTTTCAGAGCTTTCTGTTCAACTACGCATTGTCCTGTAGATATAATATATCAACCTAATACATCAGCATGTACTGAGGAGTATAGGTTGAGTGCAAAAGTACCTTTTGTGGAGATACTGTGTAATGAAAACTCTGTGATTGCTTTGCACTTGTTCTGAAGACTAAGACTCATTTGCATGAATTTGTAAATATTCTTAAAGGTTTTCATAAAATCCGAAGGTGTAATTTAACCAAAACATTGGAGAAATAACTCAGAATTCAATTACTATGTAATCTGATTTGTTCATTTTTAGATTGTGTGCTAAAAGGGCAAATGGGCTTTGAAGAGGCTTGATTCTGCAAATTCAGTCACAGTTCAGCTTTGGGAATTTATTTCTTGGGTCTTACGATCAATGGGTCGGCTCAGTCGTGGTGATTTAGTTTGTTTTGTACTTCCATTGATCTCCCCACCAACCCTGATAAACGTATGCCTTCATAATCTGCAAATTCCTTGTCCTAGTAGTCAGCTTTAAGCATTTTAAATGACAGAACCATTGTCTTGATACATTAAGATACCATCATTAATGCATCAACTTTGCTCCACAGACTAGAAACATTATTTCTAAATACTACTACTACTACTACTAATAATAATAATAATAACAATAATAACAATAATAGGAGTAGGAAGGGGTGCGACAAATGGGAGTCTCTTCTTTTACAGTGTCAATTCTTAAAGCTCAATGTAAAATCAGGTCCTTGTACAGTAAATTGTATATTACCAGATATAACGCTAAATGCTAGCAGACTCCTTTGGAAGCATGTTCTTATGCCACACTTCTGGGCCTTGAATAGTCTTATTATAGGTTCTGGTGTCGTGTAGCTCCTGCTCCAATCCTGCTGACACCTGGACATTCACTGGCACCTCAGCCTAGCTGCATTTCTGCCTATTTGACTTCTTGGCGGCACGTATGTTTGTAATGTGATATTTGCTTCAGTTGTTCGTTCCCTTGGGAACAAAAGCATCTGCTAAATGTATAAAATGTAAGTGTAAAATGTAAAATGAAGGCTGAGGCACAATGAATCCCATACACTGTAGTGAAGATGCAGACAGCTGTCTCTTTGTGTCTTTATTTTTTTCTGCGTCTGTTTCAAATAAACTGGAGGACTGACTAATCCAGCCAGCAAAAGTACGAGAGTTTGTGTACCTCAAGGCTAATGTCTTTCTTATCTCCTAATCAGCAATACCTTTGCTGGGCAGAGAAATGGGTTCTATTGTAATTGTCATTGTTGTAACCCTGGAATAGTGACAAGGAGAAACATTCACCTTTTCTCTTTCCATGTTAGTACTTAAAAACAGATGAATATTTCACAGTCCCTGCTGGAGGACAGGAATGAACAGCAGCTGTGATGCTGGGACCTTTTATAATAGATGGATATGAAAGGCTGGACCTGCATCATTGAGTGTAAGGAATGGCTTTTTAGGAATCCCTCTCTGCTGCTTTATGGGCCTCCTGGACAGTCGGTATTTATAGCCTTGGTATGATGCCACCCTTCCAGTAGTTTGCCAGTGACTGATGGCCTTTTTCTGGCCTGAAAACCCATGCAGACCTGAACACGTTTACAGCTTTCAGGGAGAGTGGCAGTGGCACTTCAAACCCAGACTTCTTGGAAATGTTGATACTGAAGTAATCCAAATTAATAATCTAGATTGATAATCCAGATTTATAATCCAGATTGATAATCCAGATTTATGATCCAGATTGATAATCCAGATTTATGATCCAGATCTTGTTACTCGTGTACCTACTTGTGCAGGGTGTCACCTGCAACTTCTCTAGTTCATTTTCTCAGCCTAAAGAGTGTTTCCCAAAATCTCTCGTTAGCAGCTTACATAGCTGGACCCCTTCAGTTGCATGGTTCCATAGTTAGGTAGTTAGCAGCTATGCTTTTGGGAGACGCACCCCTGAGCACTGATATTAGTTTAAAATGTTTTCTCCATATTGGTGTGAAAGGATGGTCTTCAGCCTAAAGGAGATGAATTTTAGATGTGTACTTTGCTAGCTGGAGGCCAGGTGCTCTTTGCTGTGATAAAGGACAGAGCAAACTCAGGGATTACAGACAAACTTAATTTTAATTCATGAATTCCCATTAATTAATTACGTGTTTAATGGCCATGGAAAGTAGTGGTAAAGTCATTGGATGCTATGTGGTAAGTTAATAGAGAAAATATTTTAAAATGGGGGGGGGGGGGGTTAAAAAAACTCATTCGATGTCCGAGTTGGTTGAGTTAGGAGGCATTACACTTCCAAGGTTCTATTGTATTATTATTATTAACTATTATTATTGACTATTATTATTAGGAGGAAGAGGAGGTGTGACAAGTGAACATACATGTAAGAACATAAGAAATTTCCAAACGAGAGGAGGCCATTCGGCCCATCAAGCTCGTTTGGGGAGAACTCAACTACCTTAAATGGGAGCCTTTAAACATTTATATTTGTGACTGGTCAGGAATGAGGGACAGTGTTTGCTGTTTATTCAGCCCCTGCTATCTAATCATGAAAGGCCGTGTTATGAATGAATTCCAAGTTTTCACTTCTGTGATATTTTGCAAGGGTCAAAGTTGCTGAGCCTGCGGAGGGAAAGTGCAATATGAACCAAAGTATTGCTGCAGAATTATATCTGTACTTATCAAAAGAATTTGGCGGTAAGAAACTGCACCATCTGCTTATGAAAGGAGACACTTAGAAGCATGTTTACACCTGGCCTTTCTGAGTGCTGTCATCACATGACACAAACGGTCTCAATTTGTCCTTACTTTCCTCCCTATTAGTTGTGGTTGCTTCTCATTGGACCAGGAGAAAATATAAACTGAAGAATGATGCATTCTATCAGAGAAAAAAGGCTTTCCACTTTGCCTGAGCACATTTTGAAACATGAACTGGCTATGAAGTGATTAGTTATTAGGTTGTATTACAGTTCAGTCTCTACAGTGAAAGTACTGTATGCAGGAGTGTATGTTCTGCATGCCTACAATATAATTTAAATGTAAACCATTTTAAGGTGTATCTAGTATAATCCACACAGTACGGGCCACATTTATGTGTGTAGCACCCTTCAAAGTCAAACGACAATCAGGAGGTCCTGTAATTAAACAATTTAGTGAGGATGTAGCAAAGGAGACTTACTGCAGATAACCAGCGTCTGACTGATATGCCACCGACGGCTTTGTCTGAAGCACTGATCGCTACCCAGGAGATTGCTTTGATGGCTGGGGCACAGCAAGGGGAGCCAAGTGGATGAAAATCAGGCTTCACTTTTGATTCTGCTTGTAGGTATTGATTTCGTCTGGAAACCTGTTGAGAGAGATGTGTTTGTGTCTGGGCTGTGGAAGGAGGGAGGGATGGTAGGAAAACTCCCAGTTTGGGATTGATCAGTGCTGGAGCATAGATGCGGGGAAGCTTAACCCCACCAAGATGCATGCCACGGGTACGGGGGCAGTCATACAGTATGCTATGTGGCTATTTCTAATACACTGGATTTGTCATGAACTCAGTGACCTTGTTTATGTAAAAGAAAGATGATGTGGCAAGTGAAATAGTCTTTGATTAGTATAAGGCTTACCCGTCTTAATTCTTACTAGTAAAAATAATCTTCTCACTAATAAAAATGCAATTTCTACTAGTAAGAATATGAATTCTACAATGGTCATTTTACTAGTCATTCATTTAGTCTTTGGTTGCCTTCTTTATAACCCATGCCAATTGGGGTAAGTAACCCTTTAGTAACCCATGCCGAATGTGAAAAACATGGAAACCAAGGGACTGACCAAGCTGACAGGACAGCTTAGTATCAGCTGAGCTCAGGTGTTGCACACCTGAACTTTAATCACATTTTAACAATGTCTGTATCAGACACCCA
>JAODJW010000033.1:3292960-3305167 GCA_026777045.1 Hyperopisus bebe | reverse complement strand
GTGATTTTCCAGGGGTGTTTTGAAGGACCTATACACACACAGAGCCTTTGGCTGCCCAATAGGATTCTGTCATTGGGTCATTTCATATTACTGAATATTTCATTGACGTTATAGAAATGTCTGTTTCTGTTAGCAATAACGCGTCAATAGAGACCCCTGTGTTGGGACTCTTGGTGTGAATCCCTCTGTGCAGAAAGACCCATAGTCACCTGTGGTTTTGGTTGGAAGAAGTGAGTTGGATGGAAGTAAGGATTTTAGAACCACAGAGCAAAAACAGGTTTTTGACTGAACTAGTGGAGATTGTGAAACTCTCTCTTTTTTATTTTAAGATTCTGTAAAGTGTATTTTACTTACATTTATAGGTAATGATTTGTTTGTTGATTTTACCGCTTTGCAGGTGTCTTACTCCCTGGAACGCTTTATGGACGGCTCACATACTGCATCTGTCGCCGTAACACCAGCAGCTGTGATACTTGTTACTTTTGATGCCCCATTGTTCCCATTCTATGTTATATCTGTGTCCATTTCAGCCCCTAAATTTTATAGGAAATTTCAATAACTCTCATCCAGCACGGAGTGTTTCTTAATTATTTACAATGGAACATCTGTGGCGTTATGTGCGGCCCGGTTACTTATAGACATTTCTTTCTCCATTCTTGAGTTTTCCCTTTTCTCTGGACGTATTTAAACTCCCACCTGGACACCAGAGTGACTCATTTAGCAATTACCGACTCTTATGCAGAGCAGAGTCAACCCAAAGCTTCGGAGAACTGTAATTGTTGGCATATTTTGTTTACCCTCTTATTTCAGCAGTTGTGATGTGATTTCCACCCTTCGTATTTTTTGAGTGTCAGGCCAGATTGTTTTTTTTTTTCCAGCGGAGAAATAAAAATTCCAAACAATTCTGAAAATTATTAGGGTGTGCAAGAGGCAGGGGTCTGTCTCATCGTTTTAGGATATTGCTCTTTTTTTTTTTTTTTTAAAAAAAAAAAAAAAATGAAATCAGGAAAGAAAGGGATATGCTGATAAAAACTTGTCAGGCAGTCTGCCGTGCACAATGAGAGTCTCCAAGGAGTTTGCTGTAACAACCTGGCATGGACTGAGATCAGGAGACCATCACATGGACCCATCTGTGAAGGAGGAGAGAGGTTAAATCAAAGCCTTTGACTGTTAATAAGAACATGGATCACGCTATTGTGAGAATCTTTTTATCACATATATACAACTGCCCCCTGTTGTCGGCCATCCTGCAGACAGCCACATGCACCCTCATTGTTTCAGAAATACTGCATCATGTTGTTTGTGAGACACATGCAGAGCTTTTCGTTTCTTCTATGACACAGTATCCTCAGCATGGGCTGATGTTCTCATTTGGAGCCCATTATTCTCTCTTCCGTGGCTCATGGCCTGTTAGCATGATCCTCAACTCATACCATACTAGGGGCCATCTGTAACGTGTCCGTCACATCCATCCATCCAGGCACAGTGGTGGGGGTGCTAGAGGTGTCAGTCATGTGGTTTGGTGTCTCCAATCACAGCTCGTTCATTCCAGGTCTAGATCTATCACCATAGTTATGAAGCCATTGGTTATGTAGTGGGGTGACATGGTGGCTCAGTGGGGGGCATCGTTGCCTCACACCCCCAGAGAAGGGGTGTGGAGTTTGCTCGTGGGAGTTTTACTTACAAAAGTTTTCTGAGGGCAGAAGGAAAATGATTAGTTCAGAGAGACAACCAATCAGATTTTAGGGGAGTGGTCCATATACCTACAGGAGGCGGGACCAAGACATCTGATTGACTGGTAATGTAGAGGAGGTGGGTCCAAGCAACTAGAGGAAGCAGGCCTCCTCTAGTTACTTGGACCCACCTCTTCTGCAATCTGATTGGTTATCTCTCTGAACCAATAATTTTTCCTTCTGCCCTCAAAATATTTTTGTGGAAATAAAACTCCCATGAACATGTTTGCTTGTTATCCCTGTATTGTGTTCAAAGACATTCAGATTCATGATTCAAAGTATGATCCTTGTGCTCTTGATATTGAGAAACACTCATGGCGCTTCATAATGCTGAGGCTACCATCTCTGCCCACATTAGCGCTTTTTCTGTACTGCTTTGGCTCACGCTACTAGCAATCTAGCAAAATTCAACCAAGATACCAGAAAGTAACTTTTTTGCCAGTCTGGCATTTTATTATATGCATTGGAGTTATTGAGGTGGATGCTGAACTATGTTTTTTTTTATATGTTGTATTTCATATTTTAATATTAACATTACCTCTTTTTTTCCTTTCTTTCTGTCTCTCTTCTGTGAGGGATGGTGATGATATTCACCTGCACGGAGCCAAGGGTGTGATTTTCCTGGATAATGGGAAGTAAAGTTGGCATAGCTAGTCGATTTCATTTGCCTGGTAATTGTACATTTTTCTTAAAATTGGAAGAAAGATGGTCTGGAGGGCTGGCTTGCCGGAGGACCTTTCTGACTGTGAGGAGAACATTAGTCACAGAATACTAGAACTGAGGTCTGGTAGCAGGAGACACAAAGATCCTCAACGTTTTTCTTTAATCTGGGTTGAATAAGCGCCTTTGGCGGATTGAAATTTTGCAGTACTTTCATAGTGATAATGCGCTTACAGGGATTGATATTATTATGGGAGCCTATTCCATGTGGTTAGATTTATTGTGATATTATGCATAGCTTTTTGGCTGTTTTTATTTACTATCTGAATTATTTAAATGTTGAATTAATTGTGGTTGAGCGTTCCGTACTGTACTGGATGTTACTGAACGTTTTGCGCCTGGATATGAGTGAAAAAACCATCGACGGTGTCTGGTTACTTGCTGATGGATTTCTGACCATGCTGGCATGATAACTGGCCTCTCACTTTCACTGAGGATGGTACAGTCCTATTAGCTAATAGGATTCTTCAGAGGCAAGGGATGAAATAACAAAAAAGACAGAACATAAAGATCATTCCTTTATTTCCTGCTTCAACTAAAACTAGATAAGAAATATAAAGCAGTGTTTCTCTGCCAAACCTCATCTGAACAGCGGGTACTTTAATCAGCTCACGTATACGTACACAACAGTTGTTGGGGGGCTAATTTGCATGCACTCGGCCTGAGGTCTTTTATAAAGATTGAGGGAATCATAAACTCCATCAAGTAAAAATGCATTTTAGCCAAAAACTTTGTTCCCATTGCCAGTGAGTTGGAGCTTAGCCACAAAGGAACCTTCCGGAAAGACGATGATCCCAAAGGTGTTTCTGTATATACATTTCTATGAAGTGCTTCTGCTCAATAAATCTACAGCCAGACTTTGAGTAATAATTCTTAAAGCCATCCATCCCTGAATTAATCTCAGGCATATTTTTAAGGAAATGGTTTATTAAAAATTAATGGTTGCAAAATAGACTCGTACATTTTGCTATGGGATAGCATGGTGGCCCAGTGGGTATCTCTGTTGCTTCATCTCCTAAGGGATTGGGAGCCTCTGGTAGCCCAGTTTGCTCCCACGGCTCAAAGATGTACAGTTACGCTAATTTGTGTCTCTGAATTGTGTATATGCCCTGTACTGCATGGTATAGGCTCCAACCAACCTCCCCCCCCACTCTGACCAGGATAAGTGGTTAGAAAATGGATGGATGTTCCACTGAAAATAAAATGACAAAATCGGGTATCTATGTTTCAGCTTGACAAGAAAATGTGCTTAACTTACTGAGAACCAAGAAGAACCTCCTGCATTAGACTCTGGACGTCAGTGTCAAGAATAGCTAATGTCCTACTGACTCTGCACTGGATTTATCAGGCAGCTACCAGGGAAAGTCAGCGATGGAATTTGCAAAGAACGGCTCACTGCATTTCCTGGAAGATGAGAAATGTAAATGTTACATTAAAACCCCATCATGAAATAGTAAGTAACTGTGGGTTGCTTATCTTTCAAATTTGCCTTTTCATTTTCTCAACCCAGCTGATTTCATGGCGGGTCATGGAGCTACTCCCAGAATGCATTGCACACGTGGCAGTATAAACTCTGGATGGAAGGCTAGTTTATCTTAGGGCAGAAAACACAAGTACCCGTGGGTGTTTTTGACACAGGATAACATTTGGTGAGACCTGAACCTTGGGAGACTCATCACCACATAGAGGGTACACAACCCAGAAGGCAGGGCAAGACAGGGCCCAGTGATACCCAGCAGGCAGCCAGTTATTACAGCCAGCTGAAGACAACTGGCCTGCCTTTCCCTGGATCTGTATAGAGACCACCTACACTAAGGTAACAGAAATTACCTGCTATAACCAACTGTGTGGACAATCTCTCCAAAGCCTGACTCAGACTAACAGCTTCTGGACCCAACTGTTGTCCTCCTGCTTGTGCCTGGCATCCCCCTGGAGACTCTGCCTGGGGACGGCACAGCCCCCCACGACTGCCGCCGAGGGCGCAAATCGACGCAACAGACTGCACCTTTTCACCCAGCACCCTCACTTCACCGCCCCCACTGTGAATAAACACACCCCTGTGGGGGCTAAATGGCGCCTCCTGCCTGCGGCTGCGTGTTGCATGTGGCGCATATGTTTAACACCATGAGGGATTCATACAAGAGATAGAAAAGCAGGGATACTTGGAAAAAGATCAGGTAAGTAGCAAAGGAATTATCTGCTCTGCTGTCTGAACCCAAATGGGTTATTTTTTAGAATCATCCTTCCTAAAAGTTCATTTCTATCTTCAGAGGCAGTTATTACCAAACTAGTCTGAATGAAAGGACTTGTGTGTCCGGTGTTTACTGCATTGTCATTGCCTGGGACTTTCTCAAAACCGGAAATCCCTGCTCCATGTACATAAAGTCTTGTTGGTCCTAGAGCTCAAGGAATCAGTGGTCCCATCTCGGATGTCAGTGTTTATAGTTTCTCTTTGTTTGTTTTTTATCTCACCATCTTTCCGCTAACTGTCCACACTTGAGTCTTCCTCGTTTCGCAAAAACCCACCCATCCAGTGCTCCCAAGCGGCGGTCAGTACCCACTTCCTGTGGGTTTCTCACCAGGATTTACAGGTTCCTTTTTCTCAGAGATTATTTAAGTATTTTCCGTCTTTGAAACCAATACTGACCTTGAATCCATATGGTCTGTCACAATTAAACGGATTTCTTAAATGCATGTACATATTTTTTTATCCTCGCCTAAGAATGCATATTCTTTGTGCTTGTAATTCATAAAGTTCTAATCGCTAATATTTTATTCAGGTGACATGTCATTTCTTTAATGTGAAAGTGACCATTCGCATGTCACACCTCTTAGGATATGCAGTGTTACCGTTCGGCCTGAAATGCGTAACGTGAGAATCCATACAAATGAGGCAGAATTAAACGCACATACAGAGCACAAGCTGCCAGAGTTAATATTACAGTAACTGCTAGACAAATGTACCTCCCTACCAAAGGGATAGTATTAACAATTTATTTTATTTTTGCTTATGATGAAAGAAAAATATAACTATAGGGCAAAGCATATAATTACAAATAATTGTGAAAAAAGTCTCTGTGGAATCCTCTAGTCATGTGTCCAAAGACTTCCTATCCATGGGGGATATGAGTGCACCCCTCCCCCCCAGCTGCTGTTACATATCTCAGTGCTACCAATTATTTTAATAAGATTCCAGGTGAGAGGCTGAAGGGGGCTTGTCCAATGTAATTACTGGTAGGCAGCTAAAGATAAAAGGCACCATTACCCTCAGCAAAGTAAATGTGATTCATGCGATTAAAAGCCTAAGCTGATTTATGTTCATCGGTACAATGTGTACCAGCATAATAAGAAAATATCTAAATACACAGAGCTGCAGCACAAACTGTACATCCCAGTCCACGTTTAATGCCAGTCCTGCACCACATTGAGCTGGTGTCTGTGAAAGACAGCAATCCACACTTTGTCTGTTCCTGAGAGGCTGTTATTGAGTCTATCAGACTATGACATTATTATAAAAGCATACAGCGTTTCCAAATTACAAATACTAGCACAGATCCTTGTTTGGTCCATGATAATTAATCTGAAAATGTATCATTTCTTATAGTGAGTTACAAAGTATTAGACTTTTAATTTAGTGCAGGTAAATTATGGAACTGTTTTATAAATTTAGGACCTATTACATGCATGTTAACCATACAACATTTATAAGACATTGAATGTGTAAGAAAGGACACATTACGGACAAAGGCTTATGGCTTTCTGTTGTGCCCTTAATCTGAATTGCTCCAAGAAGATATCAAGCGGTTTTCATTCATTTTCCATTTGACTTTGCAAATTGATGTTTGTGGTGATCAACAGCTTATCTCAGGGATAAATAACATAAAGTTGGGTACATCTTGGATTGTAACTGGAGGCTACACACCAATCTAATGCAAAATACACACAAAGAAACCCAACAAAGACAATGACGACATAGAATGATCTCATAGAAAAAGCGCAATGCTGACTAGTACTGCCTTGCTTATCATATTTTAATTTTTCATGTGTCTTGGGACGACCTCATTTCATTGTGCCTGTGAACAACGACAGTAAAGTTGACTTCAACTACAACTGATTGATTTTGTTTGCTATTCCCTTTAAACCAAAGGATGTGTTTTTTGAAACCTCACATCCTTATCCATTTTGAAAGAACTGTGTCTTTCAAGAAGTACAACTTCTTGAAATTGTTTTTTTATTTAGATGCCAACTCATCCCAATGTTTTCCAACCATCCATTTTCTCAACCTATGGCTGCAGGGCAGGGAAGAGCTTAGGATGGGGTATGAGCCCAACACAGGGCACAGTGATTCACTCACACAGGCACATCTACGGACGATTCATTAACTCCAATTAACCGCAGCATGTTTTTGGACTGTGGGCGTGGGAAACTGTGGCACCAGGAGGAAGCCCCATGACGACACGGAGAGAACATGCAAACTCCACACACGTGGAGCCACTGTGAAGACCCCATAGGTGTGAGGCCACAGCGGTATTACCCACTGCTTCATAAACTGTAAAAAATACAGTATCAACTTGACCTAGTTTAAGGTCAGTTCATTCACCGATTCCGGGTTTCATTTTAATCATCGAATCGTGACATCCTCATGTCACAGGGTTGTGACTTCTATATACAGTAGAGCTTCACTCTCTGCAGATTTGCCATTTTCACACTAGGGTGCCAGCTTTGTGTTTTCATGTAACAAAAATATGAGCACTGGAAAGTAAAGAGGGCGCATTGTTTTTTTGACATAATTGTCAGCGACATACCCTGCAGTTTCTTGTGGATATCAACTTGTCGAGAGCTTTGTGGACGATATGAAGCCCCAACAGGGACCACATTAATATTTTGTTGGAAAAGAAGAAAACAAATTTGCAAAGTGTACATATAAAAGATCTGTACGGACTAAATACTAAGGGTGTACTGTAGGAGTAATTATGATTAATCTAAGGTGGGTGTGCGGGGGGAGAGATTTAGGAATATGGAAACAGATTATTTTTCTTTTAATTCGACTGCTAATTTATCCTCCCTCATCTATTCTATTTGCAGGTAATTGCAGATAGAAAATTAAGTATTTTTAAGGTTGGAAGAATTTTGTTTGGATTTACATTCACCTAATGAACTGTGTACATGTGATTTTATTGAAGTTCATTGTCTTGTTTGTTTGTTTTTTCGTTTGTTTTTCTGGAAGATCTTAGAAAGTCAGTTGAATCCAGTAAGGTATTTACTGACATATTGTACAAGGACTCTTGGGGCCTGTATTATGAAGCTGCATATCTTCTGGGATTTAAGGTATCCCAGTTTAAATGGACTTTATCTTCGCATGTTTACATTTAGCCCAGACTACCTTAAATCCGACAAGTTTTCCTGCTAAACAAGAATCCTGCTTTGTGACACAGGCCCTAGTCAAAGACAAAAATTATGTTACAATTATGTTCTACACTAATATTAGTGTTTCTCTGAATTAATTCAAGTGATTAAAGGTTACTAATTCCAATATAACATCATGGAGGGTGATTGTCGATGCAAAATGTTCATTTTTGTCGAGATTTGTTTTTTCTCCGTTAAACAGCCTGTCATCAGATATAAACCGGTCTGCTGGTTTGACCAAGCACTGAACGAAAAGACAAAATGGTTCAGCTCATAACCGAAAGTAACATGTACCAGGCTCTTGGACCCAACGCATCAACCCACCATACCAGATGCCACACAACTCCAGCCATCTGCTCACTCTGCTACTGCACTCCTCCAGTGTCACTCACGCTTATCACAGCGAACAAACGACAGGCAGAGCCCAGGCCGACACGCATACGGGTCGTGTTAAGTTATGAAGTCCACGTTCAACAGACAGCAGCACAATGCAATGCAGGGCTGCCAACTCTCACGCATCTGGTGCGACACTCACACTTTCAGATTCTCACGCTCACGCAAGAAATCTTACGGCAAATCTATATTTTCCCATTATAAACCCTAAAATTAGCGATAGCAAAAGCACTGAGGAAACCCTACAGACTATTTGCAAGGTAATAAAACCATTACATACATGTAAATGCGTGTGCATGTGTGTGTAGACTTGTCTCTAATTGAAAATCCCACTCCAGCCAGCTGACCATAGTTGGCAACTCTGGCAATGATTTCTGGGAAGGCAGACAATTTTCCCTCTCATCGTGGCTGTGCCACTTTCTCTACCATGTGCAGAACTTTACATAAGAAAGTGGAGAGATGAGCCAGTATTTACTGGCCAGATTCCCATCTTGGAATGTGAAGCAGACATATTTACATCTGACAATTAACTACTCAAACCTCACATTAACCTACACAGATACCATGGTACAGTTCTTGATGATATTCTCTGCATACCAGTTTAATCCACGTTAAGCAGGAACCTCTCACACTTCAAGTCTTCAATTTACTGCTGTTAGCTTGAACAATGATTCAGAGAGCTGCTGTTAATTCTCTGGGTTGTTATTTTTATTTTTTTCCCCCAGTGGCATGAACAGCAGGCGTGGGATGGGGGGGGGAGGGGTTTATTGGGCAAACGCGGCTTCCCACCGTGTCGTCGCCTTCTCAAACGATGAAGCGAGCCCTCCCCCCACCAGCAACACATACAGCTAAATTACTGCATCGGGATGAAGGCGTGCTTGCCAATTAGAAGTGATGACAATTATGTACCGATTACTATTATACACTTAGAGCATATCCTTCATGCTTCTTTCTTCCTGATTTTCAGTTCCCACTTTTATTTGGACATTCATAACACTCAATATGTGCATAAATGCAGTCTAATATAGGAACAGACAAATGCATAGTTCTCTCATACTTATCTTGCTGAGACCTTTCTTGCCGAATGATGGGTTGATTATACCAACAGCACAAGTCATAAATCACGCAGGTAGCTTGAGCTGCCTTTGGTAACCCGTCCAAAAGTCTTCTGAATTGTGCGGCATACATTTCCACCCAGAGAAGTACAGAGTGCGTGTGTCCCAGTATCCTGCCTGCATCGTTCACAGACAAGCAAGCACGAGCTCTGAGGAACTACGACTCCTCAGCTGGGGCTGGCATTAGTGCTGCTTGCTGTCATACTTTCTGGCCTTCGCTTATTGATGGTGTGCTTCAGCTTTCTGCTATTAAAGTGCTAGAGCATGATTCTGACCACCCCAATTCCCAGAAGATGCCTCACCCTATAAAGAAAATGTTTTACTGTTTGTTAAATGACTTATCCTTGTTTTTGTTGTCTATAAAACGACTTTGCTCACAGCTGAAACAAAGGAAAAGCAATTAAACTCTCCATTAACCTCTCCTCAGTTGCACTGAAAATGGACATTTCGGCTGGCTATAATCATGCTTTGCTCCCAACCTGTGATTACCGCTAGATGTGTAAAGGTCACATTACTGCCCAACGCTGTCACATTCTTTGAGAACAAAAATGCATTTGATTTATGTGCAACAGTCCACATTATCTTTGTCGCAAAACACACTTAATGTGTTCCGCTTCAGCCATTACCAAGATGGAAGGACCGTGCAGTGCGGCAGTCTTTGGGTGTTGAACTCACCTCATACAAGATACATCAATGTGATAGCTTTAGCCGCTCACAGAGCACACAGAAGGAGAGGTAACCAGGACACCATTCCACCTTTGTGACTAGGCAGTCTGTACCATGGAGAAAGGGGATCATCTAAATAATACTAAATACATTATCTAGAGCTGTGAGGGTCCTTGGTTGAATCAGGACAGGGTCCATGTTCTCCCAAAACTGTTACTGCTACAGTAAGGGCTCCCCAGTTCTGGTCCCGGGGGGCCAGTTTGCAACATAGTTTGCCGATTTCCCTGCTCAGACGTACCTACTAAACCTGGTAATTAGCCAATTAGCTGGAAATTAGTGGATTAAGATGTATTTGAGCAGGGAAGTCTGCAAACTGTGCTGGATTCTGCCCCCCCAAGACAAGAACTGGGGAATCCTACTATAGCAATAACGGCCCCATGGAATGCCTGCGTCACAGAATGTCTCAGAACAAACAACGCAATACAGCGCTTCTCTATTCCTCCGCTAGCAACGGCCAGAGAGGTTCTGTGTTCTTTGTGGTTCTTGGGTTATGAGTTATGCCTGTTCCAGCACTGAGGGTCCACCTAGGTCCAGCGTGCAATCCTGTCCGAAACACATCAGCACCGGCAGATCTGCCAACAAGTTGTCAGTAGTAGCATGAAGTGTCACACGGGTGCGGAAAACTGCTCAATGTGCAAAGACTGAGCGCTACGTCATAGTGTCTATTAATACTTTATACACTGCAGTGTCCCAGCTTCTCACTTTTCAGAAAACTCCGAATTCTGCCGAGTGTACAGCATACTTCACTTCTGATATACTCTTTCAGGCATTTTCAGCTTTAAAATGTGATTAAAATGTGATTAACAGCTAAGAATGTAGCCATCCTCCTGCTTGCTTTCGGGAACCAACCTACCACTAGCTAATGAATGCGACGCTAATGAATGCGAATGTGAACGCATGCCTAACTACGTCCGCATTCTGTCATTTTTACATCCTGAAGGGTTCCTGAAGTTTCGAACACACAGCCTAGCCCCAAAGAACCTTTTCAGACCTCCTCGACCAGCCACCGGATTTTAAAAGACGTTTAAGTAATTATCAGCTATCCCACATTTTTCGGCCCAGTCCGTGCAGACGGGGAGGCCGGTGGCACGCGGTCTCTCACATGCAGGTCCGATCAGCACCGATGATCCGCACACCCTGGACGCTGAGAACTTCGTGCCAGAGCCAGTCTGACAGGATGCCTTTCACACTCATAATTAGGACTGTCAGCAAGAAGACTAATTACCTCCTGTGACCATTCCACTCACAAAAATCCATACATCGTCTTTTTTAGCTTATCGCCCATTGGTCATTATAATTTCTATATTATTTCACATCTGCTTCTGCTAAAACATATGATGACTTAAATTCTGTACGTGCTAAGAAAATGGCTTTTGCTCAAGATGGACAGTTTCACCTGTTACCTCTTTCAGGAGAAATACCACCAGCAGACTATAAGAGATGCTGTGTAGTTTCTCAGCGATATATTCCACTGTAATCCTAATGACAACATACCCATTGGCAGCCTTATCAGACATGTCAGACGTATTGGCATGCAGAGCAGACTATATCTAGCAGAGCTTCTTGTGCATACTTCAGCTCACTACCACAGTACCACCTGTTACAGTACATTGGTGCAGTCAGTTGGCATGTCAGTTGGCTGAGGTTGCTGTGGATCTAGGGGAAGCGAGAGTGTACTGCCTAATATGAGTTCATCTCAGTGGTGATGTCAATCCCGGGAGTAGAGGCAAGAGATTCATTGGTTCCCTAAACTGAGAATGTGAGTTAGTATAATGACGGATTATTTACTCTTGGCCCGGTTGCCTTGTACATCTGTATTCACCATTGCGCTTAATGTTCCATGCCTGAGCACACTTTTGTCATCACCATGCGACTTTTAGAGTTGAAGAAAGCACAGGAAGAAAAGTGCCATCGCACAGCACAATGGAATTCATGATTAACCCTCTGGGGCCCAGGGGTAGAAAACACACTTTCACTGACTGTGACATGATCACACATTTCTTTAAATATCATAAACTTAATTCAAGGCAAACAAATTATTTGTTTTGCCATTACACTCATCTTTATTTTAATGTATATTGTAAATATGTCAGATTTTTGTTAGGTTTGTAATT
>JAODJW010000033.1:3260140-3276193 GCA_026777045.1 Hyperopisus bebe | reverse complement strand
CCTGGCCTTCCTGTCTCGAGAAGGCTTGTTAAAAAACAGACCACATACTGTAATCACCCCTGTTAATGCACAAAGCTAGTATTCCTTGCATGCACCATTGCTGGCGCTTGCAGCTGCTTGACTGCATGTTAATGCTACCATCCAGATGTGTGTCTGGGGGATGGTGACCTAAATTATCCAGCCACGAGTCTCAGAAACATCCGCGGCAGGACCCGGCCACTTTAGATGTGGTGTTCCGTCGGGCAGAACAGACGCCAAGCTGCTGATCGCGGCGCAAACTAGAAGCTTCTGACAAATCGTCACAGGCAAAGCCATTAGCTGGAGAGTGCTTTTCTCGTGATTGATCCCTGCTCCAGAGAGACTCTACTGCTGTCTCTCTATGAACATTTGCCGCTTTGCCGTCCTGCAGATTTGCATCTCGCTTCAACGTGCTTCTGTTCTCTCACACCAACCGTGCTCTGTGTCTCCCTCCCTCTGCAGAAAGACATCTGACATGCTTTCATTCAGCCTAATGGCAGCTTTTCCTACATCTGGGAAAACAAACTGCAAAGGAATCTCTGCAGCAATCGTGGTATCTGGTTGAAGTGGGAATAATGAGGACAGTAAATAACATTTCCACCGATTCAGGATTGTCTGAAGTACAGCAAAGGTCATTCTCTGAAAAAAAAAGAGATTGCACGTGAAATCATATCAATTTACACATAAATTAAACAAACATATGACAATGAACTGCATATTTTGCAGTTTTTTCAGTTTCATTAATTGTAATCATCAACATCAAGATATTTAAAATATTTCACCATTAAATATTAAAAACTCTCAGAGAAACATTTTACAAGTGATTTCTGCGTTAAGAAGCAAAAATTTGCTTCTGCATGTTTGAACAGGACACTTTAACTGGGATTACCGTTGGTATAGTACATAGCTTGGTGGTGCCTACAAAGGAGACGGCAACATTAAGCTAAGCCTTCGGATCAGCCAAATGGTTGTTAGAGTGAGGCCCAGGATACAGAGACTTGGATACGCTGTATGATTATTGAGTGATGGTTCAGAACCCTGAGACGCTCTCATGATGCAGTTGCTGTGCCAAAATGAGCCCCGTGTTTAAATGACTTGCAGTTGCTGTGCCAAAATGAGCCCCGTGTTTAAATGACTGCACTTACAACATCGCTTAACTGATTAATTATGCTGTGTATGTAGCTGAACCACCTGTAACAACCGTCAGCGACTCCTGCTGACCCCACACTTAATTGGCTTTGGTAGAGGCAGGCAGATACCCTCCCTTCTCCCCTGCCCTCCCCAGTTATCAAGCCCCCCCCCCCCCACTAATTTCCTCCCATGATAGCCTCTCTTTTTCCCCTCACCTCCCTCTTGTAACCTTACTGTTAGTATCTTCATTACCCCGTTTCTGTCAGACATTACTTTTGTATTCCCCACTATGAGATGCTCAATGCTCCATGTGTTCTGTATCTCCAGACGAGCACCACTTGGCAGACGCTCCTCAGTCTGCACGAACCTCGCCGGTTCCCCCTTGATTGTGCATGAATGAATCCATCTGAAGGTCACATGATTTGCTATAGTCAGCTTTTATTCATTAAAAGCTGCACTTGGACTGCGATTACGCTGTTGTGTTCATACCCTCTCCCTCCACCTGGCCAAACTTCTGTTTCAGGCTGTATTATGTGCTCAATGGAACCATTGAAATTGTTCTAGTACAGTTCCGCTGTGGAATACAGAGCTTCTGCTCCACAGTACCGGGGCTGTGTTTCCTGGTTATGGAGAGTAATTCTCTTTTAGTGAAGGCAGTCATGAGAATACGGTGGGAGGCAATTAATTTGCCAGACTGCGGGGACTAGCAAATGGTAGTTTTTTGGTGCTGCCATACTTTCAGCTAGCTGGATAACCCCAACCCTTTGCTCTGGCAAACATTTCAAAGTAGTTCCATCGGCAACGGTCTCCGCCATGTTAATTCGCATAAACCAGCTAAAGGTTCCTGCCAAGTGTGGGCCCGCAAAGCCAGCTCTCAGCGCGCCTTATCTGCGCTTTAATTACAGCTCTAATCACCATGTATCCTCAGGTGCCCAGGAACAGGATCAAGCCACGCTGACAAGTTTTTTTTTTTCCCGATAATGGCGCCGTTTCCGTGGTGCAGGAATCGCGGCTTTACTTGGTGGGCACGATGTCACAGTATGTTTAGGGTTACACGGCAGTTACGCAGTAAATACGGCGTGACTAATGTGTTTGTAATGGAGAGCCAATCTGTGGCTGTGCGTTCCGCTCCCCCAACCTGCATACTGTCTCGGGCTCGTGCAGAGGAAGCTCCGCAGTCATCCAGCCTTTTGTCGTCCCGGATTATTTACAACTCACCCCCAGATATTTGTTTATTTATTTGCCCCATTATGACTCTGTTGTGACTCCTATCGCCCCTCGCAGAGGGTGCCGTGGGGACGGCCCACTGGCTAACCCCACTTATCTGGCCCTGACATGCGAACACGCTTCAGAAAAGCTGGAAATATCTCCCCAGCGTAGCGGCGCTCGTGGTGTTTTTGGTGCCAAGTGTAAATAGCGGAGTCAGAATGGTGATTTTTTTTTTTCTTTAATGAATTAACTTTGTATTTTTCAGCACAATGCCCAGGCTGTGACCCTTTTGGTTGTCACCCTATGCCACAGTCTGTACAAAATTAGATTTCAATTTCATTACCAGCAGTGGAGAGCTGCCAGTCTTTCTGATTTACATACAGCAGGTGTCTGTTAGATGAATGAAATACGGTGCTTTCAAAGTAGGACTGAAAGGATTTAAAGAAACTTTTGAGTCTTAGAAAATATCATAAAAGTTTAATATTACCAAGTATAACCATCTTTGTATGATGATATATCAGTATCTAGTATTCTTCAGAGCACATTAAACTCATAAATCACCCATCTATCCATCCATCCATCCATCCATCCATGCATCCGTACACAGTGATGGTAAACCTACATCCTATCCCAGGAAGTACAGGGCACCAAGCAGGGGCCACCCAGGATACCAGGACATTGCAGCATGGATGATTTACGACGTCATGGAGGAAAATCCTCTGGAAAAAAACACATAGTTCATTGTGAACAATTCAGTTGCAACTGGAAACTAAATCTTTATAGCTGAATACATTCCATACATTACAAGAGGAACATTAACTTTTTGTAAACAGAACCGGCACTGCTGCACATCTCCAGGCTGCTGGATACTTTATAACAGCTCAGGCTCATACATTACGAGCATCAACTTTCCAGATGCTTGTTTTTTTGTGTATCAGAGTTTATTATTAAAGGTATATTAAAGGTATTCTATCTTCTCTATGTTAAGCAATGAATTATTAATTTCATTAACGAGCTGACATAGCTAACAGAAATAGCTATAGGAAGTTTATTGAAATATTTTTAAATAGTTTAAGTAATCCATCCATCCATCCATCCAGCTTCCAACTGCCTGTTCTAGCCTGGGTCACTGAGGGTCTGGAACCTTTTCCAGACAGTACAGGGCACGAGGCAGGTGAACACCCTCGATGGGATTCCATACCATTACATGTAGTTTAAATAATGCCTTTTGGATATATATCCTCAGGCAGAATTGAATGAAATTAAACTTATTATCTGGAAACAAATTAGATAAAAATGCATGCATATGTCCCATGTCTGTAGCAAGCATTTATAAAAAATGCATTTGATCAATCAGCATCATCGGTCACTCATTCTGACCTACTGGTAATAAACCTCTCAAATATTCCCCTGTGGGACAGTTCTCTGTACTTCAGAGTTAGTTAGATCTGAAATCTGAATTGGGTTGTTGATCTCCAAAACATTCCAGAATGATCAGAAGCTGCGGCACAATTTCATGTGTCAGAAACTGTTTTAAATCATCGTGTTTTTCACTCACAATTCATTACTGCTTTGATATTGATATAGATGTGTATCGATATCAGACATCAAAGTTTAATACTGAGGCAATGTGCGCGAAATCAATCAACTTGCAAGCCCAGGCATCGTGAGTATATTTAATAAAAAACAAGATGCATTTCATCAAGCCCCAAACATCGGTTCTGTGGGGAGTTCTTGCCTTATTTATTGTGTTTTTTTATTATATACATTCATTATTATATGTCATTTACAGTATTTATCTTTTAAAATTAGTGCTGGCAACAATAAAAGTAATTTGGGTATAGTATTAAACTGAGCTTGTTCATGATTTTATTCAACTGAGTTTGTTAAATGTGCATCAACTTTTGTCTGGGATCATTTGCTGCAGGTGGCTGCACATGGTCTGTTATGGCTGCCACTCACATGGGACATGTACGCAAACTCCAGCAGGCCATGTGACTGCAGCGAGCTGTGCCATTGGCCCTTCTCCGTATCAATGACAGGTGGGAAAGTACTGCATATGCTGAGGAACAGGGGTAGCTGGAAAAAACGGAACTGGACAGTTCCCGGCACCCGATTCTTATTGCTGAGACATCTGGCGACCACACCCCCATCCGCCAAGGCCTCGTTACCATTAAACCTTGAAATAAGAGATACAAAGGAATTGTTGCAGTGTACAACACCGTTTTTGCAATGCCCAGAATGAAAGGTAGAGTTAGAGTGACTACGTTTGTCAGTTAATCCTAAAGTTAGCCTAACCATCTGCTAGCCAAGGTAATTTTAGTCTTACGTTAAGAGTGCTGCATGGATGATGCCATCTGTCTGTGCTTATGGATGTCTACCATATGTCAGCATCAAAGCTGCATCGTTCTGTGTTTCCTTCGCTCTCCATCCACCTGAATGTTGACTTAGGATATGCTGAACCAGATACATCACCGTAAGCCACTTTGCAGAGCATTAGTACCTGTCCAAACAGGAGGAAGCCTGAAGAACCACTCTTAATGTTCGCTGACGAAAAAATGCTGACATGGTACTTTCTGACTGGCCATTTGGACTTAGGGCACCAGAATTTTCTTCCACTTTCCTGAGAAGTAATTTCAAATAGTATAAAGAGCCAATTAGGTGAACAAATGTGAGTGAATCATGCTCTTTCCAAAGCAGAAAAGATATTATATACTGGCAGCAAACTCTTGTGTTTAAGCTCAAGGGAATTTTACTTGCACAAAAATGATCTGAGGGCAGACCGAAAAATGATTGGTTCAGAGAGATAGAGAAGGTGGGTCCAAGCAACCAAATCAGGGGGGACCAACCAATCGAATGCCTCTTCTATAATCTGATTGATTATCTCCCTGAACCAATCATTTTTCATAACTATTTTGTATAAGTAATGCTCCCATAATCTGTGTTTAACGGCAACACGTATACTTTTGAAGTTATATCCAGCAGGACAATCTTGACTCATCCCAGCCATAATTTGTGGATTACATCTTCAGTGGAGCTGCCTAGGTGAATCACTTGCAATATTGCTTTATGGCCTGCTTGTGGTATTAAAACTTTTACTGTGAGGCCCAGCTATCTGAAATCCTGATATGGGTCACCATCAGCTTTGCCTGCCTCAATGAGTGGATGTACAAATCCGATATCAAATAAACGGTAGAACTTTCGAAAAAAATCATAAGCCTACAGGAGTTTTAAAGACCTGTTGATAGAAACAGTGCAAATTTTCACAGCCTAGATAGAGAAATTGGCTGGTTTTCAGTAGGTGAGTGAATTGTTTGGGCTGTACGACAGAAACATCTGCCACTATTCTGTCGAATGGTGCCAAAATTGTTGAATAGAATCACTTGAGTTCAACTGACAGCTTTGATTTGGAACTTCGCTGTTGGGCTCTTCATTTTCCCAGAAGATGTTGTGTGTCTCTAGCCTTTGCATGAATTACTAAATCTATACGTTATCAAGGCCTGTTAATGAAAACTGCAATGCATGCTGCTGCTGCAGTCAGGAAGCCTAGATTAGATGGACAAAGCGGCTGGTTTTTATTAAGTGAGGAAATTGTTTTTTTTTTTGTTCTGTGCTCTTGATGGATAACATGGCAAGTGCGAGGAGGCAAAGAGAGAGAGCATCTCGGCCTGAGTATGTTCCATTATTTTCATATCTCATGATGTGCTTTGTC
Source organism: Hyperopisus bebe (assembly GCA_026777045.1). Classification (NCBI taxonomy): domain Eukaryota; kingdom Metazoa; phylum Chordata; class Actinopteri; order Osteoglossiformes; family Mormyridae; genus Hyperopisus; species Hyperopisus bebe. Next base: position 3,270,123 of record JAODJW010000033.1, on the reverse strand, counting down.
ACTGGGTGCAATCGCTCTGCTGATCTTCTGCTGATGATATTATACTTGCTAACCAAAGAACAGATGATCTTTCCTGAGCTGGAGTATCCTGGAAGTAGAGTTTGTGTAAGTATAGGAGTCGGACTCCTGGGAATGGGGAATCGTTATGATTTGAGTGTTCACACATTAGTAACTGCTTAGTCACTGAAGACCACTGATGTATTGCTGGTCTTGCTGGACATTTCAGCAACTATGATGACTAGATGCGTGCATTCTTAAACATGTTGGAGTTGCAGCCCGTTGGTCAGCACTGTTACCTCATGCCCCTGGGACTGGGGTACATGGCTCTGCGTGTGGGGGGGCTGCACGTTCTCTCCGTGTCGTTGTGGTGTTTTCTCTGTGATTAATTGAGGTTACCAAATTGCCCGTGGATGTGATTGGTGTGGGTTTTTCCCTGCTAGGTGCCCATAGACTTTGGACCCCCTATGACCGTGAATGGATCACACTGGTTTCAGAACATAGATGGATGGTTGTCGTGTGTGGCCAAGGGGGTGAGGAATCAAAATGAAATCTCTGTCTCCATGCAACACACATTTCAATTAATTTACCCGGCTGCACTTCTGCTCCCGTTGCTTAGCTGAGTGCATTATGCAGAGCTGTCACAGGAATTAGTGAAAATTGTGCAAATGACTCACTTGAAATTCAGTTGTTTAGCCTTCAGTTCTGCGTTTTCTTTTCAGAACAATCCAGGCCCTAGAATGGCTTGTCCTGTAGGTTAATATCTTCCTGGTGTACTGCTTTGAGCACCGTAAATTATTTTTACCCAGTTTGCTGATCAAGAGGAAAAACTTTACAAAAACCTTTAAATAGCAAATCATTTCAAATCAAGCCTGACAGACACTGATAACAGCAGTACCTCCGCGATGCAAGTCTTTTTTTTTTTTTACATCAAACAGTCTGGCCCCAGTGATCCACTGGCAGCTTTCACTCAATTTTTCTTTGGTCTGTCTCCATTCTCTCTGTAAGGCAAGTCAAGTGTCTCCTAGCCAGGCTATTACAGGGATCAAGCGTGTGGAGCGGAGAAGCTCAGATTTCCTGCTACTCCCATGGCTGTAAGACTGAAGGCATCATGTCGGGGAGATAGCGGGACCTTGCTAAAAATAGCTGCACATTTGACCCCCGTTCGTATGGCGCCCGTGGGTTTGTGGATGTGCAGGTAATTACTCTGATGATCAGAAATGATCTTTAGACCCCAGCTACTCAGCCGGACGGTATGGTTTTGTTTCTTGAAAACAATCAATTCTGTGGCAGAATTAATCAGACAACAAAAGCACCCCCCCCCCCCATGATCTCCCACAGCACTCCCATTTCACTGCACGCCTGTTGTGCCAGTGAGGGTGGGGCGGGCGTTTTGTTGTGCGCGCCAGTGTGCAGACTGCCTGGTTTCCTTGGCTGTCACGCTTGTAGCCTAAACCTTGTAATTTTCCCACGTCATGTGGCCTCACAGCTCGGAGCACCATTCTGCTAAATTAGACTTAAGTGGAAAAACAAACACGTCTTAAATCCTCCGCCTATTTACTGCATTTATTAGTTACCTAAAAATCAATATTTAGCCCTCAATTTGTCGACGACCTTCTAATCTACTTGTGCACACATGCCACACTGCTGCTCTATTATTTATTTCAAAGTAAATGCTTTAAATTGAGGCTAATTAGAATTATTCAAGTATTTATTTACATATTTTAATAAGCAAATTAAAATGCAATTTGTAATATATTTCCATTTGTGAGTCCTGAGTGAATATAAATGAAATTAGCTTAATTTAATGGAGACAGTTAAGGCTGTGGTGTTACAGCCTAAAATTCCCCGATCACTTCCTGTGAGGGTGGATGATATTGGACCCTTGAGAAAGAGGTAATAGTGGATAAGTGTGGAATGGGTGGGGCAGCATGTCCTCAAGTCTTCCCACTTTGAACACCATCAGGTTCCTCCTGAGTGGGTCTGTCTATTAGTATTCTCTTTTTCTAGAAGCAGAGCCATTATCTTTTACTCTGGGAACTGCCTGAAATTATCTGCTGAACCTCAGTGCTTTACAGTAGAAGCATCTGCCACTGGCCTGTCAACTTGTGGCCAAAATCGTTAACTTGAATTACATGAAATGGGCACTTTGGGCTTTTATTTGGAACTTTTCATTATTCCAGAAGGTACTGTACATTTCCAACTTTGCATGAATTACTAAATCCATAAAAAGTAGTCATACTCACTAATAAATTAACAAATTAAAAACTCCCAAATAAGTTTAAATTCAACTGATTCTTCCACATGTAGCAATAATACTGACACGGACACACCTGCCAAATTACTGTAGCTTGAAACAGGGCAAAGAAATTTATTGGCTCCTGAAAAATTTTGGGCCCCACGTGGAATTTGAATGTACTCCCCTTGCAGATTAAATGGACGAGGAGGAGGGTGTGCACATGATAGATCGAATTCCTTACCCCCGTACGACCAGCCCTCCTTTGGAAGTCAGTTCAGAATCATCAAAACTGCATATTGTGCAGTAGAGGAACGCTGTGGGTCTGCTGTCCCCACGTGGGAAATGCCTGGACCCCCCCTGCAGGAGGGCTGGATGCTGCAAAGACTTGTCAAAGTTTATTAAACCTGCACACAGACAGAAATGGGATGGATGCACTGATGAGTTTCTCTTCAACTGGCATCAACTCCCAGAAAATGCAAGATCACAACCTAAACCTCTAAAATATTTGAGATTTCATATATATATATATATATATATATACTGCAGCTTGTTACTAAACTTGGCAAAGAGAAGGTCTGTCGCGACTCATTATGAATGAAGGGAACTCATGTTCAATAACAAATGACAAGTACTGTTGGCTTGTTTCTATGACCCTCCTCAGGTTCCTGTTTGTAACTGTGCTGTTTTCATTCTTTCTCATGTCATTACATTTCCAGTTTCCATCTGTTCAGATGAAATATGTTTGGCAGAGGAAGACTGCCCCATAGCTCAGAGGGATAATATATTTTAAAACATATCAGCTGTCTAGAGCCCTTTATTTAATATTTATGAAGAGAGTTTGATGGGATTGTGTGGAAAACGCCTACAATGCGGATATCGCCATGCAAGCGACATTCACTGAAAATTTGCATTGTCAACTTTTTTCTACCGTAATATGGTATCATCGTACACCCGTTCTTCTAAATCCTTTTATTAAAGTCCTTTCCCATCTGCTGCTGCATACTTCAGCAGATTTGACCGGCTTCAACTCGCTTAATCCAATAATCCATGTGATTCAAAGGGTTTAATTGAATAATAATTAACTTTTGTGCCAAGATGTGTGGTTGATTAAGATTTCTATTCCAGGGTTTAATATTTTACCTTTATTGTCATCCAGGGCCCTGCGAATTTCCCACCTTAGACAAACTGTGACAGTCTGTCCAGGTCCCCATGTGGACCCACCTGGACAGATACAATCTGAATATTTCATGCTTTTGAATAGACTTCACCTCAGCTAGCTTTTATATGACATCCACAGGTTCTTCTGATGTTGCCTGTAATGTGAGATTGTGTGTGTAGCTGTTTACCAGTACGGGCTGGTGGCAAGAAGATAATACATTTTATGATATTACAATAGTGAATTCTTCCAAAGAAGAGAGGAAATGTGTTTTTGAATGACAATAAAACTATAGTATTGAGTTATATCAAAGTCACTTGTTTCATAATCTAATCTCGGAAATAGAGGAGGTACGTCTTCCTCTACCTCCACAGACCCACCACCTCCAGCGAACGCCCTGTGCTTCTTATGCCTTGTCTTTCCTTGGACAGTCCTCAGATCCTCTGTAACCCCTCCAGGATAAGTACGTGAAAGATGGATGGATGTATTTCTGTCTCTTGCATTATTTCGACTACATAGTTTGTTCACTTTTGTTCCTGTTCGCATTTTTCTTGCCCTTCCCTCTGCTGTTTCACACTGGCCACAAGCCCGTCCTTATCTTCTGTAGTGTGCTGCCATTTTTGGTGAGTAATGCCACAGCGAAGGTACAGCGGGAGACTGTGAGCTCAGGGGCCAGTGAGGCTGGCAGGCTCTGCCCCTGCATTGTGGAGATCCTGAGGGATGGGGGCCCCTGCCAGGCCCCCGGTCTGCGGGGCTGCATCTCCTAAGAAAGCCAGATGTCTTCTCCTGCTGACCAGGCCGGCTCCCTTTGTCTCCGCTCTGTGTCTCTGCTGAATGTGTCTGTCTGGACTTACTTGCCCATCATCTGGCTGTGTAGTGGGAGTATTGGCCACACTGGCCAGTGAACAGGCCACCCAGCCAGAAGCAGTCTCCTGAGGCTCTCGCTTATTGACAGCCAGTGTTTTCCAGTGCACTGCACCAAAATCAGCAAAATGCAGCTGCATTATACAAATATCTTCCCTTATGTACCAATTGTATATGAGCCCATTCCCATTTTGGAAATAGGCATATTAGCAGAGATGGGTGCATTATTTGAGTTAATGCCTTTTAGCTTCTCAGTTCAAAATTGAGCCAATTCGCTGAATTCTCATATTCAGTGTCAAACGATAATTATTTATTGGCCATGTCAGAACCACGTGTCACTTTAATCTTCTGGAAAACTCTCACTGCAGATATTCACTGAGAAATTAAAACGGCCACTTAGAAGGATATTTCGTATAGGTCGTTAAGCTTTAGAGGAAGATTAAAGGACAGGGGAAAGAGAGAGAGAGAGAGAGAGAGAGAGAGGGAGAGATAGAGAGAGAGAGGGAGAGAGAGAGAGAGTATGTGTGTGATTAGGTTTTTTTTTACATTGTGGGGACCATTTTTTCAGGTCCCCACAAATATCTGTGAATGCAATAAAAAAAAATTAAAATGCCAGACGTGTCATATTTTGTTTGGTTCCTTATGGTTAAGCTTAGGGCTGGGTAGGGGTTAATGTCTTCCTGTTGGGAATAGAGTTCCCCCATAGAAGTGAATGGAAAGTTCCCACAAACCTGTGTGTGTGTGTGTGTGTGTGTGTGGAAGTCCCTGATCGGTTTACCATGAACCATCAAAACACAGACACGCTTTGTATTTCAGGGAAATATATTGGTACTATTTATCTGCAACAAATTCCAGTAAGCAGTAGATAATATTGAAATAATGTAGTGATGTAATACCATTGCCCACTCCTAATTGTCTTAATTAGGAGAGAAGGTGTTGCCTCTATCCAGGTCCACTTCCCTCTGGAATGAAAGAAAATATATCAAAAATTAAATTATTCCCTGTTTGTGAATACCAAAAGCAGTTTTTATATGTATTTTAGGCTTCAAAAGCCAATTATCTTGTTTATTTGTGTATGGCACTGTAACAGAGAAAGACCTGTCAAATCATCACCTGACGCATTTAAAACCCCTTTGTGCCCAGAGCCTGGAACAGCTTCCCCAATTTTTCCCTCCTTCATTTTTTTTTCCCTCTCTCTTTGTACTCGTCAAGAGCTGAAGATCAAAGGCAGGGCCTGCAAAGCTCCCAGGCTTAAATTAGATTCATTCTTCCTTGAAAGAGCCAAGAATCACTAGGACAAAATCCGCAGGTCAAAGTGAACCCCAGGTGTGCAAATTGCCCCCATGTCTGGGCTTAACTCCCTGTGCACTGGTTCCAGGTCGCGGTCATGAGAGGCTGGATGTAAGTACAGGTTTTGTACTTGCCCGACATGGTCATACACGTGTCCAATTACAGACCTGTCACATGTGCATTAAATACAGTGTTATGTCACTTTTGACAGCCAAAAGCTCAGGTTGTGCATAAATCTTATGAGTAGCTCTATTTGAAGAAACATCTGCTTCATTTAAATATATTTCATTGTCTTCTAATCAGTTTAATTTATTTTTATGTAGCACCTTTCAAAACAGAATCAGCAAAAGGTACTTGAATTTACTACATCATTTAAACAGATTAATACATGAATCAAGAAAGAAAGAAAGGCAACATAGGAGAAGACCCAAAATATCAGGGGGTCCAAGATCAATTGGTTGGTCAACCACTCAGTGCAGGATAATGTTATAGAAAAAAGAAAAAAAAAAAAAAACAGAATAAATGACCAGAAAAATTTACAAGAGCTCTAGCCAAGTGTCACTTTCACATGCAAATCTTTCTTTCTATGCTCTTAAATTGAGCTTCTTGTGTTTTCTGATAGTCCAAAACAAATTGGTTTTGTGTCGATTTGTGATATCATTGTTAATATTAATTAATCAATTTTAATTATGCACTTGAAAAGTTGTTGCTTGATGTTATGCCAGGCACTTTGAAGAAACCTTGTTGAGAAAGGTGCGATGGAGAAGTCAATTTAATTCAACAATGGACAATAACATCAAGAGATGTTATTAGTATTACTGTGTTGTTTCTGTTATATGTTTTTCAGGAGAAATCAAACAAATTAAATGATTTCCAGGCAATAAATACAATAAGTAAAAAAAAAAAGAAAAATTCAAGTCAAGTCATTTAATTATGCTTTGCATTATTGAGCTGAACTAATTTTTTACTGAGTCCTTGTGACCTGAGTAACAGTGATGTTTCAAATGACGCAGGTAGTGAAACCTACATGTCATCTCAGTGCTTGTTGTCCACTTTTGCTTTTTATGCTCTTTAATATTTTAAAGATATTTTTAGATATGATACAATCAGGGAATCAGGGAAGTTTCCTGATAATATGCCAGTCTTGGTTCAGGTCCAACTCTTGAATCAAGAAGGAGCCTTCGGATTCTGGGATGGTGAAAATGTTTTACAGATGGGGTGTGGCTACTAACATTACTTATTCCTTATGCCTTCTATGTGATGTCTGAACAAGACTCAAAGCTTTCAGTTAATTAATTAATTAATTTGCTGCAAGACCAAAAAAACTGACTGGGGGTCCCTTTGGGCCAGTCTGAGAAACATTGGCATAGAGTCTTTCATCCTGGGAAACATGAGGGTAACCTCAAGCAGCAGTCACTGATAAGTGCATATTGGGTGTTTTACAAAGTCCTAGGCTTATTGGCAATGTACAATGGCAGTAGCATAACACCCATCCTGATAAAATACACACTGCCCTAGGAAATATCTGCTTCTTCAATTCAACTGAATACAGTTTTATTTGTATAGTGCATTTTCACAACATTACATTGTCTCTAAGCACTTTACATGATCCTTGCCCGATGTCCCCAGTGAGCAAGCCAGGTGTGACTGCGGTAAGGAAAAACTCCCAAGAAGGTAGAAACGTTAGGAGGAACCAGACCCAAAGAGGGAGCCCATCCTCCAGGGGGCAGCAGAGGAAGCCCTAACCCCAACCAGACCCAAAGGAGGAGGTCTCGCAAGCAGCAGGGTAGGCAGGATTTCTTGGTAATATCTCCAGGCAGCACACCCCAGGAGGAGTAGGAGAAATAAAATGTGCAATTAGCTTAAGTAAGGGAGACTAGAGGCAGTGCAAACAATTGGGTGAGTGCAGTGAGTAAACTCCAGTAGATATGGCTATGGCCCCCATAAGCAGGAGAGAGAGAGGCAAGAAGGCAGACAAGCATGGGGAGTCCATGAAGCATAATCACCCCAATTCCACAAGGAGGTATGAAGCCAGAGTGACAACACTGACACCCAGCTCTACACCTCACACTATAGGTCTAACTGGGAGTGAGCTGTTAGCTAGAGCTAGAACTAGAGTCCCTATAGGCTAGACTGAACAAGTGTGTTTTTAGTTTAGACTTGAATATTGAGAGTGAGCCTGAATCTTGCACATCCGCTGGAACACTATTCCACAGCTAAGGAGCTCTATAAGAGAAAGCTCTGCAGCCTGCCTTAGCTCTTTGTACTTTAGGTACTAATAGATATCCTGCTCCTTGAGATCGAAGCAAGCAAGGAGGGTAGTAATAGGCCAGTAGATCTCTAAGGTATTCTGGTGCGAGGCCATTCACTGCTTTGTAAGTTAATAGTAGTATTTCATAGTCAGTCTGAGACTCAACTGAAAGCCAGTGAAGGAAGTGTAGAACAGGGCTAATATGATCACCTTTTTTAGGTTTTGTAAGAACTCTGGCTGCTGCATTTTGTACCAGCTGAAATTCCAGATGGGCACCCAGAAAGGAGGGCATTACAGCAGTCCAGTATGGAAGTTATAAAGGCATGTATTAGGGTTAGCTTTTTTGCATCATGAAAGGACAGCATTTAGAAGCTTTGCTATGTTCCGTAAGGGAGGCTATACTGTATATCAAACGTTAACAAGTAATGACCTGAAAGCAGAGGATTTTGAGGGATAACAGATACATGTTCCACCAGGACACCATGGCTAAGAATCAAATCCAGGGTGTGGTTACAGGCATGAGTAGGCCGACTACATTCTGTCATACAGCTACAGAGTGTAAGATAGCAAACGTTGTTGTTAAAGGAGCACTGTCACTCTTCATATCAATAATAAAATCACCAGATTTGTTAGAAAAATCTGCAAGCTCCTTAAACAAATTACTGCATGGACCAGGCGGTCTATACACAATAACAATGGTGATTGGAGGTTAGGGACTAGGCGGTCTATACACAATAACAATGGTGACTGGAGGTTAGGGACCAGGTGGTCCATACACAATAACAATTGTGATTGGAGGTTAGGGACCAGGCAGTCTATACACAATAACAGTTGTGATTGGAGGTTAGGGACAAGAAGCCTGTGGGTCATTTATGTTTGGAAATGTATGAAAAATTGGAAATTTATGAAAAATAATGTCAGAAATATTTTTAGACCTGCTGGAAGCACCAGGAAAATACTACATTTTTATTACGACACACAAAGAGATAAATTGTCATAAGAAAATGTACAGTTCTGAGTATCCAAAAAAGTTTAGCGTTCTGCATTTACAGCAATATGAAAATGAGCTTGAAAAGGCTGTCACTCAAAGCACTGTAGAAGTTTCACTTTCACTTTCATTAAGAGATCCTCCATGAACACAAACACATTATATGGATGTTTTATTTAATGTAACTTTCTACAAAGGAGTGTGTCTCAATGTGTTTTTGGTTTGATGCCTGTCCTTCATTTGTATTTACAGAGAATATTTCCCTCACTAAATTAGGAAAGTGTATGGCTTAAAAAACAAGCAAAAATTTCAACGTTTTTTTTTCCTGATATTTTTTTCATTAACATATTAACATACTTTTAAAATTGCAGCTACATAGAGTAGCATCTGGTTTAATTTTTACTTGTGCTGTTGGTTACTAAACAAAAGGTGTTAAGTTTTAAAGCAGTATTTAAATCAGGTACTCTTACTTTAAGGAAGAAGTCAATCATTGATTTTCTAGTTTCGGTTGATGTGAGACAGTATGAGGTAATGCAGAGGCAAAAAAAATCAGGTTGGAGTTACTTTACGTTGTCATGGCAATAGATTACTAGCCTGCATGTGTAGAGTCACCGCTGTTAAAGACACATAACTTACAATAATGAAACTGAACAGCTTGTTAAGGATAAATTGGGTCACCTGGACTGAAGGGGGGAGTTACAGAAACTGGTGTATGTGTGTGTGTGTGTGTGTGTGTGTGTGTGTGTGTGTGTTTGTGTGTGTGTGTGGATTAGATTTATATTACATTGTGAGGACCGAATGTCCCCCACAATGTAGTAAAAACCTGTTATTTTGAGGTTGTGGTGACCATTTTTCACGTCCCCACAAAGATCTGTGAAATGCCAAAAAGTCTCATATTTTGTTTGGTTACTTATGGTTACAGTTAGGGCTGTGTGGGGGTTAAGGTCATCATGTTGGGATTAGAGTTTTTCCCAAAACACTGCGGTACATGTATGCTCTTTATGGTGCAGTGACAAACACACAGCAGTGTATGTATACTCTTTATGGTGCAGTGACAAACATACAGCAGTGTATGTATGCTCTTTATGGTGCAGTGACAAACACACAGCAGTGTATGTATACTCTTTATGGTGCAGTGACAAACACACAGCAGTGTATGTATACTCTTTATGGTGCAGTGACAAACATACAGCAGTGT
>JAODJW010000033.1:3245650-3258441 GCA_026777045.1 Hyperopisus bebe | reverse complement strand
GGTTTGAACAGCTGACCTACAGGTTATCCCAAAAACCTGCACACACACCGGCCCTTTGCGGATAAGATTGCCCACCCCTGGTCTCTAATATTGAACGCATACACTACTTTGTGATGTTCATGAAAACATTGCGTGGCTTCAGCAATTTGTCGGCTCCTGGTATGGTTCAGTACCATGTGTAGTTAATTTTATTATTACTGTATTGTTATTGTTCTTGTGGTTGTTGTTGTTGGGACTTACAAATTATCAGTAATGTTTGTTACTCGGTTTTAGACTTGGTTTCAGAACCAACAAGTTACACCATTGAGACTCAGCCCCCTAGGGTTGGATCCCGGAATCGCTGCAGCACCACACGCCCCTGATGGACGACCCCCTCCTAGACAGCGGCGTGTGGCGGTCCGGTGCTTGTGGGCAGAGTGATGCCTCTCAGACAGCTGATGGAGTACCTGCTCTCCAGATTTCCATCCTGCCTCTTGGCTCCTGTCCATAAACATCATTTCTGAGGAATTCTTTGCATTATGTGAACTTGGAGAAGGGGACTAGAAAACAGCGAAGGGAGGGGGAGGGAGACATCAAATTAATCCACTAAAAGCCTTTGAGCAATATTGCCATCCAATCACAGTCTGGCTCAGGTAGTCTACCCCCCCCCCCTTCTTTAATTCTACTGGAAATTTCATTTAGTCTGAGAGCTCTTCATTTTGTCAATTAATCACTGCTTCTACTCTCCACCATTCCTTCTTAATCTCTCCTTACCATTGCTCTTTCATCTTTGCTATTCTGTCATCTCTGTTTTTCCTCCATCTCCATTTTGTTTTTTTGTTTTTTTGTCACTCAGAATTTAGCGAAGTCATTTTGCCATTCTGGTAAGCGGCATGCCACTCAGAAAGAATGACCTACCGCATTTTGTTCCGATTTACTTTTCTGTAATTTTACGGGGATATTATTTGCTACTTATGAGTAGTAATGGGAGGCTTTGAATTTGCAGGTGAATAAGAGGACCATGTGATATCAGTTGCCACCTGGTTTAACAGAACAGGGACTATGGAAAACCTGGCCAGTTCTTCTCAAATAAAACTGAGTGAAAATATGGAGGAGAACTGGGTTATTAATTAACAATTGTAATATAACAGAGTAGAGGTTGAGGTGTTTTTGTAGATAATATGCTTAGAAGAGAATTGCTTTTAGTTTGCCATTTTGCCATTACAATGGCGCTGATCCCTTCTTGCCCATGCTGCTGCCAGCATATGCCCCTTTGTTGGCATCGGGACGTGTAGTTCAGCATCACACCTTCTAAAGTCCTCATTTATGTCCAACAGACATCCATCACGTATGTCAATGTTATGCAATACACAACATCCCACAAAGAACGCCATGACCTTCTGAGGAACCGTCTGTATTGTAATGACAATACTTCTTTTGGCATTTCATTGAACAGTATGATTATGTGAAAGGACCAGATGTGCATAAATGTATATACATTAAATAAATAAAATAACAAAAAAATCAGTGCACCTGGAGCATACCTGTGTCAATAACGAGCGTCATGCACCCACACGTCTCTAAAACACGCCGCTTAAATAACGTTTAACAATGCGCCACTGACTATAGACGTGGTTTTTGTTGGCCGAAAGCACTATGTCATTTCGCTGCCTTAAAATAGCAACGTGCCAACAATGCACCCAGCTACGCCTCATTTAAAAAAATACCACTCCTACAAGGGCGAAGTGGGCGCAAAATCATTTGCTGTTTTAATGAGCCATGAAAATGAACATGAGCCATGCGCTGTTACGAAACTAGCAAAACCACTTTGCCTGGCGCTTTGTGTTGGTAGAAAATAGGGCCCCTTGTATTTAAGTACCTGTCTACTGGTCGGCTCCAGTCCGGTCATTGGCGTCATACCTTCCTGGTGCCTCTGACCTTCCTAAGTTCTAGTCCTCCTGTTTCTGATCCCTTATGATCCTGTTTGTTTACCGTCCAGGTTCATTTACTGTAGTTCAATAGAACCCTGCACCCAACACACCTGCACGTCCTTCGTCCCTCAAGGCATGATGAAATGTGTTATGATTCTCAAGCAGAACCCTGACTACCATCACTTGATAAAAGTCAGGAAAATGTCCAGATGTAAAAATTAATTCTGGACACAAGCTTCATGAGTGATGAGTATGTTTAATACATAAATGATTACGTAACTTGGATAGACCCATCACTACTTTGAAAATACTAAGATCAAAAGGCATAGAAAATTCACCAGTTTTCTGTATCACACATGAATTCTTAGATGATTTTAATGTTACAATTTTGCTTAAAAGACGTTAGAAAAAAAGCTTGCCATGTTTAGCTAAGGATGACAATATTAAAAAGGAAAATGTGTGGTAGGATGCAGCTAAACTGGTTAGAGAGACTGAATGAAATCATTGACTTATGTACAATAGGGATTTTTTAGGGAATATTATTTTTGCTTATCCTCAATTTAGGAGTCTTAGCTTCCAGTAAGCAAGGCATTGACTTCCGGAAGTGACCCAGTACTGGACAAGCAATTGAAAGTTAGTTGGATTGATTAATTCTTTTCTGCACTTTTCTGAGTTTCCCAAGTAGCATTTTGCAAGCAATCTTTGGTCCTTATTTAAAATTACTGAGTTAGTATGTACCTGTATTACTCACACAGCTGAATCTGAGGTGATTTTATAATGCTACCTTGTTAAGAAAAGGGCAGCTGAGGTGGAAAGGAAATGTTTCCGCCTTTTCTGTCATTGTCATTAATGAGCATTTAATTCACAAATACATTTTTATTTAAATGTAGTTTTTCAGGTGCTGACTCCTGATAGGGTTGACTGTATTTTTAACACAAGGTTTATAAAAGTGATCACCCTGCTTCTTATGCTGTACTACTAAATGAAATAAGGGACACTAAATTTCAGGGCTCCACTATTTTAATTAAAAAGGGGGGTGACATATCCCTCTGTGAATTTTCAAGCAGATAATGCCCTTACAGAAGTTAGCAAGATCCACCAATAGTACAGGTCGAATTCTGACAGAGCTGAAGATTGTTTCTGTCAATAGCAGGTTGTGGCAGCAACTAAAATGGCTAATGGCATCGGGCAGCCTTCTGAAAAATACACCCCCTGCCCCTAGACAGTAAGGAGATCTCCCCACTGGGCCTTGTGCCTTCCTGAGCCACCAGAATTAAGAAACGATCAATAGGAGACTCTGCAGAGGCCAGAGTAAAGAGCTGAAAGCGTGGCAGGGTCTGCACCGGTCATGGAGGCCTACGAGGTTTCCAAGCCGCTTTTGTGGAGCCCAGAACCGTGCCAAAGCATTTAACTCTTTCTGAAGAGCATTCAAGTAGACAAGCTTCACTTCAGGTTGCTTATTTAGACACAGGTTATGACTCCTTTCGCCGCATCCTGACCTGTTTAGGAAGCACGACTGTCTCAGTTCACCGTGTCAGAAAGAAGGTGCAAAGAAACAGCTGCTAAATGGACTGTTTATAGATGGACTGCAGTTTTAATGCCAAGGAGCATCTGTGGATTGAAAGAGCTCCCTGCCAATGTTCACGAATTAGTCTCTTCATCTGCTGGGACTCCGTGGTTCAGTATTTAAACACACTTATTACAAAGTATGATTAATTTAGGGAGCCTATTAATAATCCATCTGAAATAATAATGGATTGGACACAGGATAAAGAGGAAAAATGAATTGTTTGATTAATGATAATATATTATTAACACCATGAAAATCAGTAATGATAGCTATTAATAATCAATACAAAAATGTTGTAATTTGTTTAATTTTGTGAAGAATCTGACTCAGTGGACATCCTGTTTTTACTGAGTTCAACAAAGGGCTTTAACCAATCACAGTCTTCATTGTATGACATCACCACATTGTTCTGTTTTCTCATTTTCAAACTCAAGGCTTCCAGCCATTGAACTAAGGGCTATACACCTTTCGACTTAATAGAAAGCACTAGTTTTAATTAATGTGGTGATGCCATACAATGAAGACTGATTGGATAAAGAAAAGCCCCACCCTTTTTAACCCAAGGATAAGTTGAACTCGGGGAAAATAGGGACGTACTTGATTTAGTCATACAGAACTTGAACATAATACTGACCCTTCGATTTGCAGAATAAAATTCAGTCTCCAACAATTGGCAGTTGTGCTCTAGTTTCTGTCTAATGATGTTAAGATATTTTTGTACTTTAGAGATGGTCATGTTTGATATTTTGCAAGTAGCTGACAAAATGTTCACCTGGAAAGCATGCGAAATCACCAAGCACCCTCTGTGCAAAATAAATATTTAGTTTTGGTGGAATTCCCTTTTGAATTAAGATTTTAACTGATAATTTTCACATTAAATGTTTAAAGACTTTACCTAGGCTAATAGACATTTTGCCTGTGTTTTCAGTTGTGGTTGACTTTTCTATGACAGACAGGTGTGGCGTTATTCTGAGCGCTGTGACCTTTCTTATTCCAGAAGGATCTTAATCTCCACTTCAAACAGCTGCCTCATCCCTCTGAGGAATGACCACGCCGCCACCCCACTGTCCGCACGTCATCAGGCTGATCAAAGGACCCAAGACGCTCATCTTGCCCGGCCGCCTAGTAAGGGGTCCCGTCGCTTTGATTCCTGCAAGTTTTTAAGCCTCGACAGACCACAGTTTCATTCGTAGATGCTTGTCACGCACAATCCCAGGTGCACCTTGCTTGCATCCTAAAAGCTTCTTAGATAAACCATTTATTTCTCTGGCACTTGCATAAGCAATTTACAAGGAAGAGCGGGAAAGACGGAAGGAAAAGACAGAGATCTCTTTGATGTGTCTTCCAGTGTTTATGAATCTGTCTCTTAAAGCCAGGTTTTTCCATGCCTATTAGTTTTTCTTTCACACACAGGTACTTCCATGCAACATGCATCTTACGCCCGAATGTCTCAGAACCTGCATTCATTTCACTCGATTTTGCCATTTAAAAAGCCTAGAGCAGAAGAACGTTTTTTCTATCGGTTTAATTTGACCATGCAGTTGACGTCATGATCAAGATAATTTTTCCTTAAATGGCCATGCAGTCATTCAGCACTATCATCTGAGTGGACTTGATGTGGAGGAGAAGCTTGATAAATCACACTGTTTGTGAGCAGTTTGACTTCACACATAAATGGTACCTCTGATCATTTTAAGAAGCATTCAAGTTCGCGGACCTTAAAAATTGTTCCGAGACGCGACCGATTCACTTAAAGCAATGTGACAGCTGTCCTTAAATTGCTTTTCCTTAAATGCAGAATCCTTAAATGCACACCTCTATCTGTGTGCAGGTATGCTGGCTTATCAAACCGGTTTATTTATGTGCAGGTCATCCACTCAGCAGCTCATTACGATAATTATAGATCAGGTAATACAATAAGGCCGGAGGAATTAACGTACAGTCTTATTCCCCCCCCCCCCCCCAGCAAACGGCTGTGCTGGGTAAGGAGGGCCAGGGCTGCGGGGGTGTATATTTAGGGACAAATGGACTAAGTAAGGTGAGGTTTTGGCCAGTCACCCTCCATTTACGCCCCCTTCCCTAACTACGGCGCCCCCTGTCTGGCGGGATGAGCGGCTGCCGACCTGAGAGGAGGTCAAGGTGGCTGTCTGGCGCCATGGAGCTCGATGTCGTCCACCGGCACTTGGCGGATCCTTCTGTGCTCACGGCGTCACATCGCTGATGAAGTGAAACAGAAATCCTGGTATTACACCCAGACAACAGAAATATAAGGTAAAACAGGAGATGCGCACGCGAGCTGAGCAAACTGTCTGTGCGAACAGGCATCCATCAGGCATCCATCAGGCATCCATCAGGTATCCATCAGGCATCCATCAGGCATCCATCACGCATCCATCAGGCATCCATCAGGTATCCATCAGGCATCCATCAGGTATCCATCAGGCATCCATCAGGTATCCATCAGGTATCCATCAGGCATCCATCAGGTATCCATCAGGCATCCATCAGGTATCCATCAGGCATCCATCAGGTATCCATCAGGCATCCATCAGGCATCCATCAGGTATCCATACGCTAATTTCTCATCCATCAAATGTTCACTCCCTGTGTCACACATACACTCAGTTAGCACTGTATTAGGTACAGCGAGTACTGGGTATGACCTGCTTTATTAGGTACACCTAGCTAGTACTGGGTATGACCTGCTTTATTACAGTAGGTACACCTAGCTAGTACTGGGTATGACCTGCTTTATTAGGTACACCTAACTAGTACTGGGTAGGGCCCACTTTTCCCTACAGAACCACTTCAAGGATAGTGTAGCATTCAAAGAAACCTCTGTGCTCACTACTGTTATAGTGAGGTGTCATTTTTGCACTTTTGGCCTTCCTGTTAATGATCTCTCTCATTAATGAGGTGTTTTCAGTCACAGAAATACCGTTGACGGAACAGACTTTGAATCACACCATTCTCCGTAAACTCTTGACACGGTTGCCTGTGGAAATCCTGGGCGGTGGGTGTTTCTGACATCCTTGGACCCACCACGCACGACACTAATTATCACACCATCTTCAAAGTCACTTAGATTAGATGTCTTAGCGATTCCCACGTGCAGCTGAGCAGCAGCTGAAGCTCTCGGCCCGTCTGCATGGCGTGTGCGTGACACTGCAGTCACATGACTATCTGTTTCGAAGCGCTGGTTGTTTTAGCAGTGGTGGCCTAATGGTTCGGGACGCGTGTTTGTAATCGAAAGGGTCCTGGTTTGAATCCCAAAGCAGCAAAGAACCACAGAGGTATCTTGAATAGGGTTCTGTGCTCTGGGTGCTGAATTAGCTGCCCCCTGCTATGTCATGATATCTCATATGGGTTAAATGCAGAAGGCACACACCAATGTTGCGTGCTGTGGTGTGTCAACACTGACTACAAATCACTTCCCCCTTTTCTCCTGCTGTAGTAATAATAATGGGAGATCAGAAAATACAGAAAAGAAAAGAAGGAAAAAACAAAAGTTGTGTTAGGTCACAGGTACATTTAATAAGAAAAACTGGGTTCCCATGTTTGCTCAAAATAGTGTCATTTACTTTTTAAAGAGGCTGCCATTTTTTATGTAATGTTTTTTTTTCTATAATTAATTGAATCCATAGTGATGTACCGAGTTTATGTGTAGTTTCCAGTTCATGAGAATGGTTTCCTTGGCAATAGCCAAGGTGACCAATCCCAGTTTTGGGATGCATGGAATGTATTGTACACCAAGCCAGAGTTAAATATGGTAATGCTTCTTGCACTGGGGAAAATGCTTGGATGCACTGCTCCTACAGTGGTCTGCATTACTGATATATTCCATAACTGCCCTTATATCTGTATCCGTCCTGCTCACACATACAGTAGTATGTAGACTGCAATAGACCCTAAAGACCTAAAGACTTCCCATAAAGCCCAGTCTCAGAGCTTACAGTCCAGGAATCATGAAGCCATCCTACTTTCCATGAAAGGAAATGAATTAGCCTTTTTAAAACGTTCTAGGCGCAGTGTTTGCTTTTCTGCACTCACATCTGAATGACTTACTCATTATTGAGCTCACTTTGAACCTCAAAGACTGAATATTTGATGTTTTGACTCTTTATTTTCAGGTTATAATGATGCTTCCTGAGGGAAACTATTCTGGTGAGAGGTAACCCTCAGGGTTTATTTGTAGCAATTAATAGGACATTCCATTAATCTTTTGAGAAATAAGTAACCATCTTTACGTCCAGTGAACTACAATCCCTTATACCATGCAGCTATGGACCATGGTATGGTGTGGATATAGAAATTAACACCCTGCAGAGCTCATTCCAGTTTCCACACTTTGGCAGCAGGTAATGTATGAATTCCTGGTGAAAACAGAGGTTTCTTCAGCTGGTTGTTACCTGCAGGGAAAACTGAGTTTTATTGACAATGTCAAACTGACGCCGTATGTACGTGGTCTCCTTACCAGGGTGATCCCCGGCTCCCATCCCTCAGACACTGGCTATTGATTTAGCTTTGTCGCTGACAGCGCGTGTCCCTGAATCTCCATCTGAAGGTCGTTTTCTTGGCAAATGCCAGCCTCTCCTCAGACACTCCCAGCCTCTGACAGGATCCTTGTTAGAGGTCTTCTTTCTGGCAGCATCGTGCCCATAATTTCCTCCATGAGTGTCAGACTGTTTCTGACTCAAGCGCTGGACTTCCTGGACATCTGCTGAAAGCACAGTATTTCCGTGAGTGGATGCAGATCCAGTGAGGTGACTTTTTTCTGTTTTTTTTTTTTGTATTATTGCTTGATAAAACAGCAATGATACTTCATTGATTCTCTTTTTGCTTAGATCATCGTGACACACAGATATAGGTGACGGCAAGATTGCCAGTGAAGGGTAGCCACTCATAGCGGTGCCCATGTTGCTGGGGGTTAGAGCCCTTGCTCACGGACCAGCAACTGTGGCTCTTCTGCTGAGGTCGGGCTCGAACCAGCAGCCTCCCAATCAGGGGCACACAGGTTTAGCCCACTGACCCACACACTGCCTACCCATAAATATAGCTTTTCTGGCAACAATTAAAACATCAGTCAGTAGTATGTATGTCAGTACAGAATGCATGTATACATACTGTATGCATATACAGTACATATATATACAGTGGACAGTATGACTAAGATTTCCTATGTACTAATGTGCAAAAGGAAAAAAAAAAATCTTCAATTTACAGCATATGTCCAACATTGATGTACATGCGACATAACTACAAATTGAAGGGTCCTCACTATATACAGTATTTTAACCTTATTTTAACCTTATTTTAACCTTATTGTCCCTGTGTGCCAGGAATACACAGCTGTGTCCCCAGCCGTCCAGATCACAATCTGGGCTGTGACACTTTATTTCCATGATGTCCCTTCAGTGTCCTACCCCAGTTTCCTGTGCCTGTTAATAATATCACTCTGTATAGTAGAAATATAGTTTTGTGTATAGGTGTAAAACAAGTAGCTGAAGTGGAAAAAATAACATCGAATGTGTATAATGATTTGTTGACAAAGGGACTATATAACCTAACTGGTTTGGCTGATCAATTTGAGGCAAATATGTTGCACTACTTATCAGTCTGTCTCCCGGACTGCAGCTCGTTCTCTCGTATGGTTGCTGTCCGTGGTCCTGAAAACACTTCCATTTTTTATTTTTCTTTTAAATGGCCACATCATGCTACTCTTAATGTACCACTTATTCGTGATATCTTCTCACTGAAGCATTTTCGAAATGAGGTTGCACTTCACCAATTAAAATCTTTAACGGAAAAATATATGCGGCACAGAGACATATAACCAGGGACAATGCAAAATTCACTCTATTTTTGAAACAGCATTGTCAGTCAGTGACTGCAGTTGTTTTAATTACCACTATTATTGCAATCTGTGAAAACTTGTATGCTATTAAAAAGTATGCAAAACAAAACAATACCATTTTGGTGCTTAAATGAGCAATGTAATTCGATTTTTCTAAGCATATTTTTCCTATCTACAAAATATATAGCTTCTGGTATATGGAATGCGTTTCTTTACTGGTTTTATAAGTTGAGCAACAGGCAAATAAACACACACGTTCTTTATAAATAATGTTCTTTTTTAATAATGAAAGAAATTGGAAGAATTATTTTAAAAATCTGCCATCCTTACCTGGAGAAGTTCATGAAAATGAATGGATTTTAAATTCTGTTTTCATCGTGCTGAAATACCCTTAAGTGATGTTTGGTGAAAAAATTTTTTTACAGTAAATTTTTATTAAAGTGCCCCCACTGCTCTGTCTCCAATTTCAATATGCTAGATCTACCTGAATGACTTTTTTACAAGTATAAGACATAAACTTTTATAAAGTGCAATTCAATGCTGGCCATTTCATAAGACACCATTTCCAGTCATGTGGGACAGTTTATTTCCTCTCGTTTTAAAATGCATACAAATGGATTTTTAATAAATAATAATAATAAAACTCTTTATTTGCACATGCATGAGCACAAGTACATTGGGACTCTTCTCCTTCCCTAAACCATCTTGCTCTCCATAGTGTGTCTGTGTGTGTGTGTGTGTGGGGGGGGGGGGGTGTCACAGTGGGTCAGCCAATTGACAGTGCCCCGAGGGCTTGGGGTTAGGGGCCTTGCTCAAGGGCCCACAGACATGTGACTCTTCTGCTGAGGCTGGGGCTTGAACCAGTGACCTTCTGGTCACAGGCACAGAGACGTAGCCCACTGAGCTTCTCACTGCCCCCTTCCTGAGGGGGCCCAAAGTGTGGCCTTCAGAGGCAAGATCAAAATGGAATTTCTCCAGGAGCTGAGCATCCAGCTTCCTCCAGACACATCTCATCCCTCATGGGGGACAGAACCCTCTGCTTCTGCCCTTCATCTCGACCTCGGCAAATATCATAGAGCTTTATGAAGGGAAGGACAAGTCCCACTGTAATGTTGCAGCGACCTCGTGTCATAGTGTCTGTTACCACTGACACTGAAAGATTATCACAGAGGCCTTACCTTGTCCAGAGGGATGCATAACACCTTTACATGTATAACCTCATAACTGAAATCACATGGATTGTTCCGTTTGCCAGAGAAAGTGACAGAAAGGAGTGACCTATGACCCTGTGGCAGGTCACTGTGTCCAGGCCTTAAATATTAAGGCTTTCTTTTATTTTATCTCAGTAAAAGTAGAGGATAGACGAAAGAAGAGCCAGTGAGTGTCTGTAGTGTCTCACAGTATATTATTATCTTTTGTGAGCCAAAGGGAACGTGTCATTACCCAAGACTGGTTTACGAATGAGGGAGCTATTTGATGGCTATTTGATGCTCCGAGCTGTATTACATTCTGGTTACCTTAAAGCATCGTCATTAAACGTAACATATTCTTATTGAAAAGATATTCTTTGAAAAAAAATCAAAGCATTTTTAACTTGAATTCAATTCTGCATCCCATGTATAAAATAAAGATACATCAGCAAAAGGCTCATGCAGCGGTCAAATAAAGGGCAGACGCTTATAAACGCCGATTAGCCTGCCTGCATGTCTATGGACTGCAGAAGGAAATGAAGGACAGGAACCCCGTGTGACACAGGCAGCACATGCGGACCCCACATACACAGAGCAGGGATTCAAGCTGACAACCTACTGCGATGCCAACTGAACCATAGCACTGCCCGCCCAATTACAGCTTAGTAATTAATAATTAATTTAGAAAGCAGAGCTCATAAATGCACTGGAGGAGAAAGCAATGAATGAGGCAGAATGAGGTCTCTCTGAAACAAATGTCTGCTCTTTGAAGAGGATTGATAGAGGACGAAGGTCTCCTGACAGCTGAGCAAAGGGCAGTGCACTTTACTGCTACTGCAAACGGACGGCCTCTTCTTATATCACCATTCATATCATTCTCTTTAACTTCCAGCTATTTGTCTGCTGGGAATTCATGATGCTTTTGTCCAGTGTTTCCCATCCCAGTCCTCGGGGAACCCCGGACAGTCCACGTTTCTGCTTCCTCTCAACTCCCAGTGCATCTGTACCAGGTATTCAGTGTTCCTGATTGGCTGAAAGGGAGCAAAAACATGGACTGTTCGGGGTTCCCTGAGGACCGGGTCAAGAAACACTGCTTTAGTCATAGGCCATCAAGCACCATTTGGTTGTAAGCTTTATTTTAACAAAATGAATTACTGATTTTTACATATATAATACCATCACATACTTGAATATGTGATTAAACTGTTTTTTTATTTATTGCATTTCTCACAGACCCAATCAGCTGAATTGCCTACATTGGATTTGCAGTATACAGATATTGTCTTATTTATAAATCCATTCATTCCATTTTCTAATAACTTATATGCTGCATTTTTTATGATTATTTCAGCCAGTAATATTATGTCAAGCTCACATTCACAATCACCTTCCACTGTGTTACAGGTTCCTGTAAGAGATGGCAGATTGACATTTGTTTTTATTTTAATCATGTCTCAGTTTTCCCAGAAACAGAGCCTACAAATCAGTAACATATCTGCCGAAGTAATATAGGCTCCAACTCCCACTGTCCGGAGCATCTAAATGTTTAGACTTGTGGTTCAATTGAGCTCTAAATTAGTTAATTACGACCACAATTGAACAAATTTGTTCCAACCAATAAACCCTTTGTTTTCAAATGGTCTGTATATATCTTTAAATCATCAGCTACTTTCGGAACTGAAAGGGGACAGATTTGCCTGGTGAAGCAAGTAATTGCTTCATCTGTTTCCCAGTGCTTAGGTAAAGAAAACACAAGGGGAACAATATAGCTAAGAGTGCAGATGTCTTCTGGTCCTGATGCAGTTTTGTTCAGTCGACAAATAATGGCAAAAAGGGCCCAAATCATATCATATTTGTACTCATACTGTACTCAGTAATCATACTGATACTATTTAAGATTACTTTCCTGTATTTGAGAAATCACTTGATGAAGTATTGTGATATCCACACATTTTTACACAAACCAGACAAACAGGAATAGGAAAGCGGTTATTGTTTCAGTTATGTTACATTCCCAAATTATCTTCTTTGTTATTATTCAAACAAATCAATCAAAGTAACAGTCTTGAGAGAAGAGTACATGTGGGATGCTTGGTTCCCTGTGAGAAGCAGCTTCTTGTGAGAACCATCAGGATTCTCAAAATTTAATTAAGCAGTGGGAAAATAACGACTTTTTCCTAAGTAATAAGGGCTCTACTTTTTTCCTTATCTTTAATGATAAAAAAGAAAACTTACATAACCTAACAAACTTTCGGTTATGTGTGTGT
>JAODJW010000033.1:3222371-3245633 GCA_026777045.1 Hyperopisus bebe | reverse complement strand
GGGGTGGAATTACAGATCATTACAAATCAGCTAAAATAAACATTAGAGGAAGTGAGCATTTACGGGATGGTGAGATATAAATAATTAAAGGCTAATCCTCTTGTTATCGCCTTGTTTGTTTGGCAGCAGCTGAGTCAGCCCGGGTCTGTGTACTTTTATCAAGTTGCCTTAATGGCAGTCAGCACAAACTTCCCGTCCAAACTCTGATCCAGGACCTCCCTGCACCTCCAGGAATCATTGATCTGTTAAGCGAAGCGCTTTGCTAAGCAGTGTGTAGAACTACCAATTCAAAAACAATCGACACATTATTCACGGTGCCATTTCAAAATTTATAGTCTTTCTATGCGTTTTAAACTACAAGAAGACACAGTATGCTTTTCGATGACATTCAGGGGGGAATTTAATGATGGCACTTCTGCCATTATTTTATTTATTCATGAGGCGCATCTTGCTAAGGCAATTTAGGCTGAGTTTAGTGTTTGAAAGTACAAGAGCGGGCTCGTCCGTTGGGACTCTTACTTAAAGCCTTGTTGATAGTCCATTCCCTTTACCTGCTATGCTATGTGTCGCCCCGTTCGGCACAGTAATTCAGCTGACACATTATCGCTCTCTGTTGATGATTCTTATGGGACTTTAAATCACGCAAGCCCATTGTCATAATGACACCATCATGTATATTTTTTCCCCGTTGCTACTCAGCATACTGTGGTTGTGGTAAAACTTAAGGCTCACATCAGAAACTTTTAACGACAATGAGTGCCAACTAATATCCAGTCCTCCTGGCCTTTTTCGGGAAACCCCTGTGTGCCGATTTGACCTGCTGTCCCAGACAGGTTGGCCAGGGATGCAACAGCCTTGAAGTCGATGAAATTTACAGGGTGGGTTTATCAGCTCTGGCTCTTTCTCTTGTGAGTGGAGCACCAGTGTCCAATCCCTTCTCCAGGAGACAGCTTGTATCTATTTGCGCGGAAAGTCCCGGCCGCTAAGCAGCAGCGTGAAGGCGTTCTCGACAGTCACGGCACAGACTGTTCGTGTTGGGAAGCCCGGTCCTTTCGACGCGGCGAAAAACTTCACCTCTAGACCCGATGGGCATGTGAAACGCAGCGATCCGACCCGAAAGCGCGTAGGCTGCGGCGCACTGCCCGGCTGATAGAGCCATGAGGAATCGCAAATCGCAGAGTAGCTGTCTTGACTTACACGGGGCGACAGTTCACTGCTTGTCAAACATGTTGAATATGTGCTGCAGGAGTTCAGAGCATGTACCCAAAAGTATGACCAGCTCCAGCCTTTGAGAGAATCCTCGTCGGATACATCATGATCCGTCACTTCCTTTGAGTATGTGCAAGGCCTCTTTTATTGCCCATCCACATGTAATTCTAAACGCCTCTGTGGCTGCACTTGCCCCAGGGTTACACTGCCCAGGATATCTCTCCCTACCACAGACTCCCGGGACACTCTGCTGTTTATCTCCTGTCAGGCCTTTTTCATATCAGTCTGCCTCCATGTCCTGCTCTGCGACTCCTGCCACCTGACTACTGACAAAGGCTTTATATTATTATGTATCTTTACATCCCAGCAAGGCCCCTGCACCCTGTCAGCAATAACTGTGCATCTGTCCCTGCATTCACACTAGGCTCTCTATCAATATGAAACCGAATTTGGGGATTGTTTATTAAAATCTATTACCTTAACTCTGAGAAAGGCCACGGAATTAATCACAGAAAATAAGCAGTGACAGTCTTTAATATTCTGGATAACACAAACACTGACCAGCGGTTTGTGTGTTTACCTGCACCCAGGACATCCCAGGAAGACCCCTATTTTCGTAACCTTGAATTCCTTTTTATTTTCGGTATAGATTTGGATTGAACAAGAAATATAGATTAAGGTAAAATACAGTAAACTGTAAAATGGGTTGGGAAATGCTTTGGATAAAGACCATATGTATATATTACTTGAAAATAATGTAACAGTATTGAGTGAAGAATTAAGAAGAAAACATTGTGAAGATGAGTGAAGATCTCTACAACACTGAATCGCTTATTGTATTACATATCGAAAATGGAAATTCCTTTTGTTTGTTTAAGAAAATTTAATCAAAACTAAGGAAATGGTCACTTTACTGTCTAAAAGGTGATGTTATTTTTGACTGAACATAAGTGATCAGGCCATCTCCATTGACTAACAGCATAGATGTTATTAGCAGATGATTCTGTACTCAAAGTAACATGCAAGAGAGTGGGTCAGGATCAGAGAGCTGGGTTATGCAGCATGAACATTCCTGGGCTGACTGCCGTTACAAGTCTAGAGTGATAGCAGTACTATCCTGCCACATAATTTTAACCGACAAGATTTCGGACAGGTCCCGAGCCACTGAGCTCTACATCTAGATGTTTACTTAATAAAAACTGGCCTTGAGCCGTTTTAATTGCTGAAGCTGTTTGTTTAAATGCTATTATTAATATGCTATGACACCTGATGGTATAGGTGGACCTTCTGGGATATAATGCGCTTCCCATTAATCCAGGCAAGACCAGAAAGTGCACGGCCCCAAATGTCACTGGAAAAAGTGTCTGTTTCCCGTAGCAAGTCATTGAACTCTTTATTTACTTTCCAATTTTATCAGTGTTTTCCAAATTTATCATATCTGTTGCTTCAGCTGTTGGACCAATGGCCCAGGGTTCTGCTGAAGAACAGCTGAATTAATTACCCCCTTAATGATGTTCAGTCCTCCAGGTTCACAGGAAGAGGAAGAAGCAACCAGAGATTATAACAATCCCACCAGCACGTATAAGTGCAGGATAAGGTTTTTGCCAAAAAAATTAAATAATGAGAGAAATATTCACATCTAATCAGTCTCAGGCTGACCAGCTTTCTAGCAATGATGAAAGTATCTAGTATACGGCTTCCAAACAACCTGATTGGTCAACATGGTTGAAGTAGCCACTCGTTTAGCCCATTCAAACACAAACGGGTGCTAAGCCTACAAGAACACAATGAAGAGGACGGGATGGAGAGCGACACCTGCTGGCCAAGCGGGGAGACAACTAACAAGGCAGGGAGAGATCCTGACATTTACAGGATCTGTCCCACAAGCACCATTTTCTCTCTATTTTCAAGCACGATGTTGAAAATACAATAAATATTGCCATATAATCCTAATATTGACAAATTGATTGCAGTATTAAGGTTTTGATTAAATGAGGATTATGCAATATGTGGAAATAATGTCTTCAAGTACTAACGTGTAAGCCAAATGGGCACTAACCGTGGTAAAAGCAGGGTAATGCACTCCAAGCTGTGCATTATATATAAATGAAATGCGTAGCAGGCAGCAGAGACAAAGACATGTAAATATAACCTCATTGACTGAATACTTAATTTCAACTTAATGTACCTCCTGGTTTTACACAGGACTGTGAAGGATGGATGGACCTACTAGTACATTGCATAAGAAAATAATTTTAACATGGAATCACCCACCACAGGTCCTCAGTCTGAAGCACTGTTCTCGTCTAAATGATATGTTGCACTTTCTTTGTTTTTATAGTTTGCGTTACGCAGTTAGAATGAAAGAATATGGTCACGCATTGATTTAAAATCTAACCAATCAGAATTCAACAGTACTGTGTTAGAAAAAAAATGAATGAATCTAATTTCACAAGGGGTTCACAAATTTCCAGATCACATTATTTGCGGTAAATTTTGTTAAGAGGGATGAATGTATCATAACTGAATGAATCACTTGCAAATTTAAATTAGTTTTTTGGACTATCTATTGACCGCTGAAAGGCTAAAAAAAGACCAAAACAAATCATAGTGACTGAAAATTATATCAGTTTGTAGGAAAAACCTTTTCAGAAAGAAAACAAAAGAATGAAGCTGAGCACACAAAAGAATTTTCAGTGCCTTCTTACATTGTAAAGGTGTTTTAATAAAATGTGGACAATCTTACAGGTGTGTCTCATTGTTGAAACACCACACTTCAGATGTATATCTGCAGAAGAATTCAAAGGCCACCCTCCTTCGGATGTCCGCTCTGTACCCTGAGAAATTAATTAGCATGTGGACCTTGCGTCTGAAGTCAACGGCTTTGTAACGCTCAGGTTGCTTTTATCTCAGTCTGGCAGAAATGCAGGGCAAGGACATTAAATCAGTCATTGAGGTGGCAGCTTTGTCCTGCAGACATGGTGATCAGGGAAGACTTATTAAACTTCCTTTTTGTGTCCAGCACAGAATTAATCTAGCAAGGCTAAACATAGCACCGTAAAACAAAAGGTTTATTTTGTTATCAATAACAGCTCATTCTAAACAAACTGAATAAGGAATCCTTAATGAGACTGTTAACTGAATAGGGAAAATAAATAACATTAAGTCGAAATCAAACATACTCTTTGTGCTGCTCCATTTCCTTCTCTTGACTAATTTCCACAGTCCCAAGCAGACACCCACACAACACCATTCTTGCCATTTGAAAAGTGAAAAGTCTTCTCTCCCTCTTGACACAGAGCTGTCACAATTAGTGCAGCAAAGGCAACTCATTAACACGTTCCTGTCTTCTCAGCAAAAATCCCTCACCACCTGTAGCATGTCTGATCCACCAGCAGTGCTAATTGGTGCAACGGCTATTCATAAATTAAAGTCTACAGCTCTGTCCAACTTGGTTTGTACAGTATACCAACATCCTGGGACCTTCCCTGTAAAATTGCAGATACAAAGACGAAGAGTAATTTTTACCAAGTTTTATTTATTTTGTTTCTTTCATGTAAAAGTGTCATGTTGTCGTTTTCCATTTTTGTAATTAGAATGTTAGTACACATGGATTCAAGCAGCATACTGTATCCCTGTAACTGCAATGCTAATAATCACACACTGGACCATTAAATAAGTAACTGGAATAAAGTTCTGCAGTCTCTAAAAATTGGAAGCGTTTCCACAGTTGTGTGTGAGTGTGTGTGTGTGTATGTATATATATATCTTTACTGAACCTGGTGGTGACTGTGTTTTCATGTAGTTATTTAAGTTGTTGAATCCTGGAGGTGAAATGGTACAAAAATTAACCAGAACGTCCACAGCTATCTATGATATTTATAAATAATCACATTGTTCTTGAATAAGGATTGTGAAACAAATAAGAGATGAAGGTTTCCTGTAAGATTTGCATTGTTTAAAATTAAAGTATTTGTATTGTTGAAAAATATTGTCATATCCAAAGCCGCTTCATAGTACTTTAAGTATTATTACTCAGTAAGTGTGACCCACAGACAATTTGCTTCTGATTTTCCGCGTGTAGAAATAAAAAGCAGCATTTCATTGTCCAGTCTTCCTGGACCTGCAGGCCGTCTGGTTCCTACTCATCCTGTCTCCCAATAACTATGGCAACCGCTTCTTTGCTGAGAGGAACAAACTGAAAATCTTCAAATGAAAGGTGCAGGTGGAAATTTAATGACCTGTAAATGGAATGGGGACCCATTTGATTTTTACAAGCTTGGAGGGGAAGAGAAAATGTGCCTCTGTGATGCTGCTCACCAATGCAGTTAAATTCTTGTTCATTTTGGCTTCATCTTGCCTTGCCTGCTTTACATAAAATGTCAAGGCAAATTAGCAATGATGGAGCTTGGATTTTAGGAAACAATTTAAGTGGTTAATACTATTAATAATGATGGTGTGATTCAGAGGCCCTCCGTGAGATTAAATCACAGTTTTAAATGTTTCTGCAATCTATCACATCAGAGCTCAAAACAATTAAATGTCAACAGAGAAATGCTGTATAAAAAATGGTCATACATTTACCTTTCAATTTGGCTCTGCCTCATCGGCAAGCACTTATAGACCAGAACAAATGGCCATCAGCTTAATGCTGTTTTGTGTTTTCATCAGCATTATGTACGGTTGTGTAATATGGGAAACATGCCCCCAACTTCTCGAGACTCTACAGTAACACTTGCTCCAGCAAAAATAAATGATCAGATTGCTTTCAGATATTATGGTTTGTCGTGTTTGACTTCAAATATTTAGCTTACTTTGAAAACTTCAAAATGCTTCATCATGCTGGAATTCCTTTAATCATTGTGCTGCCCTTCTAGCAGTATGCAACACTGCCATATCATTTAAAAATACACAGAAAAAACACATACCTTGAATTGTGGATTTGTGACACATCCCTCTTTAGTTTTACAAACACAATGATTTGAAAGGGACTTCATGGAACGAAGCCCCCAGATTCATTCAGCCGAACCTCTATTATGGTCCCATTCAACTGAGTCGCAGCAAGCAAAAGTGCAGAACAACAAATAAACTTTTTGAGAGCGTAGATCAGTGAAATGTTGACTCTTCAAAAATGTTGCTTTTGATTTAATATTCACTAAAAGGGATCTACAAAAACAATGAATCTTTGGTCCGTGTTTCAAAAAGTGTTGCAACACACTGTGCACAATACAGAGTCAAGGTTTTCTGCTTTTTTTGCTGAGAGGAAAAAAGTTAAATGAATATTTAGTGCTGTTTGATCAGTATTTCATTTTTTGAAGTGAAAGCAATAAAACATGCAGATTTCAGATGTGAAAAATGAATGAGCATAAATGTGAGGTTAATCATGGTTGGTTCTTCGAATATTTTGACTGTCAGTCATGCCCAATTTGATCTAATCATTTCCATTGACCTTAGTAATTTGTCAACATACAGATGTACAAAAAAGACTTTTAGAAAAATGGCATTGATGCCCAGTTAGGTACACAGGTTGATGTCTATCCTGTCAGCAATTACTTGTGCCTGCACCAGTTCATCTTTAACATGAGCCTCATTTCCAGCCCTTGCCCTTCCTTCTGTTCGATAGCATTATGCATGCAACAACGCTAATGCAATACATGATGCCAGGCTAGCACCAATGCTAAGCTATCAGCACAGCTAGGCTATGTAAGCACCACCCTCCAGTGACAGTGCCATGCTATTGAATACTTACACAATGTCAAGCTAGCGTCAATGCTAAGCTATCAGCACAGCTAGGCTATGCAAGCACCACCTTCCAATGATAGTGCCTTATACTGGACAGCACAAGCTACGCTTGCAAAAAAGAGAGATGCTTGGAGGTGGGAGGGTTGGATAAATCACTGGGGGAATCAGACCTTACTCAGTATGTTGGTAAGACATTAATTATAAAAGAACAGTATAAAATTTCATTCTTAATTAGCTGTCATAATTTCTGTATTGAGTTCATTAAGTGAATTGGCTAAACATGGACAGAGCAGTGGATGACTGCTATGCTTACACTGATTGCATATTGCTGCTGGAAAGGCAAAATAGATCCAAATGCAGAAGGAGGTGTGTCATGCCCATGAAGGTCTTTGCATCACTAGGCTAGAGGAACAGACCTTATGTCTGACTGGTTAGGGTGAGGTACCATTCACTGGCAGAACTGCAGACACTGCAGATTCTGTGCTCACGGACGGTTTTCAGTCATTACTGAAACACGGTCGATCTCATGGAGTCAGCAGATGAAAGGAAAGCCACGCTTTTGGGACATTGTAGTACGTTTCGGTTTTGTAATCATACGTGGTTTTGATAGTGAAAAATGTGAAAGCATTGTGACATTAAACTGCAAGATGCTGTTATGGGCTTGATTTGAGGGCTTGTGCCCAGGAGCTTTAACGATCTCTTTTGCTGGACCTGCCGCACTCTGAGCAATATCTTGCCCATGTATTCTAAGCTGTATCCAGATCACGGCAGTATTATTGCACTGTCAGCTGCTATTATAGTCATAAAGCAGGCCTTATTCAGAGCAGCACTCGAAGCCGGATCACTCAGAATCCTCTCTGTTAGCACAAATCTCCATCTAAGCAACAGACACTCTCGACCTGTGGCTGCGTGACCAGCATTAATGCAGCGAGCTCAACTTATCGGACATTGCTGAAGCGCATTTGTTTAACTGCCATCTCTGACAGGTACGACAGCATTGGTGATATCTAACACTGATACAAATAATATGAAGCTCAGAGAATGAGAAACTAATTATCCATAAAGAACCCGTTCAGTTTTTGATTGCGAAGCTTATTAGTGTAAACTAAGACATCCAACAATTGTCTGTACCTGTCTGTCCAATGCAGAGTCACGGGGGGGGGGGGCAAGCCATCTCAGAAGCGAGGTTGGGAATAACTGAGGACAGGGCACCAACCATGGAGAAGATAAAGCTCCAGACGAGCCGAATAGGAGAGAGAGCAGCGCTAACCGCTACTCTGCCGCGCCGTGCCGATATAGCAAAGTCGTCTCACTAAAGCACTGTTTCCCAAACCGGGAAATTGGGAACCCACATACAGTTCACATTTTCGATCCCTGCCAGGTCCAGGGAGGGAGCAAAAACGTGGACCATCTGTGGATCCCTGGGGACCGGACTGGGAAACACTGCTGTAAAGTATCTACCTCTTGAGTGATTTTGCAATAATGTTGACATTTGAGACTGGGTCCATTTTTAATGCAGTGCAGCCCCTATAGTATATTGACATGTTTTTACAAATGGTTTTATGAAAAACATGTCTTCCCTTCACACATTGCATGCTTGCAGATGTGAATGAGTAGAAGTTTTTTTGGGATTAACTTAATGAGTTATAGTTTGCGTTTGTTCTGTTCAAAACCTTGTTTTGGAACATATGTCATTGAAACATGTTTTATTTTGAGTTATTTTTAAAATGTTGTTTAGTCATATCCAGTCATGCAGCATTTGAGAAACTAGGCCACATTTCTCACTGCACCAAAAGTAATGCTTTATGTCAGGGTTGTTTTGATTAATTGTGCATTTGTCAGCTCTGGGCAGTCTTGTCTTCACCATGTACAGAATTCTGAAGCAAGGGCCCCATTCAAAAATCGTACGTGTCTCATATCACATCCCGCCTTGTTTCCCTTCACTGGCTTTCTGTTGCTTTTAGAGTTGATTTAAAATTTTTATGACTTATTTTCTAAGCTTTTACGTTTCTCTCCTGATGATATCACTGAGCTGCTGCAGGGGGTGTTATCAGATAGGTCCCCTTAAAGTGCTGAAGACTAGACAAAAGGAGATTGATCTTTTCCTGCACCTTGCCCTGGAACTCTACCTTCAGATATCATGAACTGGTCTCCTTTTTAATGCGTTTTTAATGCTTGTTGTGTCAAAAAAATATGAGCTTGTAGAAAATCAGACAGGGTGCAAGTAATAAATTAGAATAAATCAGACGAGTCTGTACTTCTGTCCTTTATATCAATTTAACTGATTCTTCTATTTGTGATCAAGCAATAAAGCCCAAATTTGGTATTTAGTGCTATAGGTACAATTGTTTATAGTTCAAATAAGGAAGGTATTTTGAAAAGGGCTACACTGTTTCCTTACTCCTCCTGGGTGGGGGGGGGGGAGTTGTGTGCTGTGTTATGTGATGGGTAACTCATCTGTGGTGCCCCCAAGCCTTGTGGCCAGTGCTGCCAATGATAAGTTCCATGCCCCGTTTGGGCTTCTGTTGTGTGTAAAAGATTTACTGTACGTTCTATGAGCTGACTGTTGGCATCATATGCATTAAGTTTTGCGAATATACATTGCTTCATGTTGCAAAGCATTCCCTTATCTTATGGTCTTATTGATGATGTCATCAAAGATTAGTGGAGGTAGACTCCACTTTCATGAGTGTTGACTTAATAATCTGAGATTGTGCAGTCCCTTATAAGGTACATGGGGTGTGCTCAGAATGGCAGGCCATTTATCTCTCACACCCCAGGAGCATTTATGGGGGGTGGATAAGAGTCTTGTTCAAGGGTCCAGCAAACACGTGCCTGTTCTGTTGAGGCTGAAACTGACAACCTTCCGATCTCAAGTGCCTAACCTTCTAAGCCCCACCCCACCCCCTCAAAACCAACACCCAACACGGGGCTCAAACCCACAACACTGAGATTAAGTCTCATGCTGCACTGACTGAGCCAGTGATCTTGAAATAAAATGAAACGATCTTGAAATGATTTTTATATTTTTGTAATCTGCTAAGCTTCAGAAATGCTGCCTTTTCTGAAAGACACATCTGTGTAAGCCTGTGTGTGCAGTCAGGTTTATCCTGCACTGTCTGAGCCCTAATGTGTGACCAGGAGCCTGGCGATAGGCGGAGAGCCATGGGGTCTGCAGAGAGCACTCTGAGAGATCTCCCACGGTTCAGGTGAATGGAAGTTTGGCTCGGCTCAAAAAACCACGCAAATCTACATCCATAAAAAAAGCGGCATGGCAATCAATTCTTCACAAAGCCCCAAAAAAACAGCGAGCCAGCAAATAGCACTTGATTAAAGAATTGCCATTTAAATCCCCACCGCACTAGTACGACAAAACATGTATCCAACTGATTTTTTTCCCATGATTATTGAAATGTCTGAAAGGAGGAGATGGCTGGATTGATCGTAATGCAGGTTTTAAGTACTGAAAAAATAAGTCCAATAAAAGAAAAAGGGTGGAAATATACAAAGGGATCAGTGGGAAGACCAAAGCCCCTTCAGGTACCTTATCTTCCTGTACTCATAGGCACACAGTAACTAAAGCCTTGTGCTTTTCTCCATTCTGGACCATCTCTCCCACTGCAGGCTGAAATCTCTACTGGAGAAGACAGTTCCACCCCCTAGTTGAGGCGATTAGCAGGCAGCAGTCACGTCCTTTTGGCCCCATGTCCAGCTGTGAGGTGACTGCAGGCTTGTGTGCTGCTGATCGCCCCCTGCTGGTGCCTGGTGGATTCTCTGACCTGTGTCGCCTGGGGATCTTTGCATTAGTTACATCACCAGCAAAGTTTATATTCATGGGGGATTTTTGTTTGTAGAGCAAGATCGATCAATGGCATACAATATATAGAATAAAGTAATAATTCAGTTTATCTGGATTTAAGACTAATCAGCTTTGTGTTTTGGAGTGTGCAGGTTGGCCTTTGGGTTCCCAGCTGTGTAACATGACTGCTGAAGATTTCTTGTAGAAGACGTGTAAATTTTTCCTTATCTGTTCAGATATAGGGTATGTATCTGTCGTTCTCACTTTGAGTTAAGCTGCTGTTCTTCCAGTATAAAACCAACCACATGGGTACACAAACGAACATCCACGCACTGCTAAGAAATGAATCAAATTTTAATTGTTTCTCGGAAAATTTGCAGCAGGAGTTAGAACTTCCTGTAATTACCTGGAAATGAGTACAACAGTAATTATGCTATATAACAAGGTTGAAATGGAAGAACTAGGACGTCATATATTTATTTAACTGATAAAAAACACCCTCATTAGCACACCATTTAGGTCACATAACCTGTAATTAAAATGTACGCAGTTTCAGGTGAATAATGCAGAAACGCTCTGGCACTCTGGGTTATTTCTCTCATACCCTA
Source organism: Hyperopisus bebe (assembly GCA_026777045.1). NCBI lineage: Eukaryota > Metazoa > Chordata > Actinopteri > Osteoglossiformes > Mormyridae > Hyperopisus > Hyperopisus bebe. Next base: position 3,234,275 of record JAODJW010000033.1, on the reverse strand, counting down.
CGGTGATGAACAATAATGAAAATATAGATTAAAAATATCACAAGTATACTAGACATCCCGTGAGGGTGGGATGTGTCCAGTGCACAGTTCTGCTCTACAGTTGGAGCTCGTCGGAAGAGATTTTATCTAAAGCAACAGGGCACTGACCATCAGTTAGGCTTTTCAGAGTTCCACGTTTCCTTGCCGGCAAAAAGCCCTATATCAGTCACCCAAAATGGTGGCTTTTCAGCAAACCCTGGCCAGTGTGATATTTTGCATGTAAGTGTTTGTTGATGTGAAGTGTGAATGATGGAGGACACGTGCAATCCCCACTAGATGTTTGGTGTTTTATCTTTCGGTACTTGAGCTGAAGATGTGACCATATCCAAACTACTCTGCTCACTGATCCTGCAACCCAGGAACCCAAATAGATTTCTTTTTCTCTGTTCAACTTTGTGGAATTATCAGTGCAGGCCAGCAATACAAAATAAACCTTCTTTTGCTGACATGTTTGCAAACCCTATAAAGAACATCAGCAAGCTGAAAATATCAATTCCCCATTCTGTCAACCCTTTAAAGCAAAATCACAATCCATCCCCTCTCAAAGAACAAACATTGTGACATAAACTGAAATAAAATAAATGTTTTTCAAAAACCTCTAAAATATTTATAAGTTGAAATGGAATCAGGGCATGTATTTTACATTGCATAATCGGAATTTTAGCATTATATAAAGACTAGATTTTATAATCAAATGGCAGCATGGAACAGGAATGACAGGTATTTACATTTACATTCAGACGATGCGCTACTTTATCAATCCCATCAAAGGATCCAGGAATACAGGCACATTAAGTAATTCACGTGTCTGTCTGTGGCACTTCAGTGATTCCTACTGATTATTTATAGTGGCTGTTTAAATAATACAAAAGTTCTGAATCATTTCCTGCACGTACACTAATGTCTTTTATTTCATTTTCATGGATATTCTTGTATTACGAGGCTCTGTGCACAGTTCTCGTGACATTCTCTGAATATTTTATGCCTGAGTCGTGCATGTATAAAGATTAATGTATGTGAATTTTTGGTCCTTATTATTATTATTATTATTATTATTATTATTATTTGTAGTAGTAGTGTAGTATATAAACATAATGTTTGTAGCTGCAGTTATTTAATTAAGTACGAGATCTACTGCGTAGTCCAGTAATACTAAAGATATTCTAACAATGTCTGAACATTATCTAATTTTCTCTGCATCTGCTTTGGTTCTGATTCTGTGGCACAGTTAAATGATCAAAGAATGATTAGTTAGCTGTTCAATCCTGATGAATTTGCGAGAAGGAACGTTTCCCTCTGCTGATGCCTTTCTGGATTCAGGGTGCCGTGGTACATGAGCGCTGTGTCAGTAGGCCTATCGGATCCCCTTTGGAACAGTGATCTGATATAACTCCCTCCTCTGTTATATCTTGACATCTTGCTCCTCCAGAAAGAACAATGAGTGGGAAGTGGAGACAGATTATCTTCCCAAGAAAGTAACAGTGACATGGTAACTTTGCCTTTGTCTGAGGAACAGCTTATTTTTGAACAGAAATCCCATACAATGCTTGGGCCTATTTTTACCTCTGCTGCAGCAGAAAATGGAGCAGTGATAGAACCTGTGATATTTTATTGACAGTAGCGTTTGAACATGCAAATGGAAACTAAGTTTTGTGAATGAGAGTGGGGACTGGATCACAATATATTAAGTTGTAGTTCTGAAATTGTGCCATCTATCTATCTATCTATCTAGTCAATGGATGCTGAAACACTTTTTGTTGGGATTAAAGTCTGATGTAGTGAGAAATCTTAAAATTTCGGCAAACTTGTCAGTATACTCCCTTTCAATTGAAGAACCATTGCAGTTCATTGTTGTTCCACTGCGCTGACACGTTTGCCAAGATAATCCTGTGTCTTACACCTGAATTTCAGCCTGGATGCAATTCCATACTGTTTGTTCTTCAAAAATGACATCTTTCATCCCAGTACCTGACACTTTGTCCCATGTATGCGACTGTTTTGCTGCTGCTCTACAGGTGTCAGGAAATGTTGAGATATGTACAACATCAGTTGGTGGCTGTAAGAGTAGGCAATTAGTTGTGCCACCCTGTCCATTGAAAAGCTCTTCGATAAATAAATGATATATTGCTTCCTACATTAGTCCTTCAATTAATCGGTGTGCAATGAACATGGCACTGTGTACTACTGAGTGTGTGGAGTGTCCTGACCTGACTTTGAAGGTCATGCTACAAGCTTAGTTCAGAAGTTTAAAGGGAGTGTCTTGGTGGGCCCTGTTCCTACTCTCGTGTAGCGTTATGTGAAACCACTCAGGAATCACTCCGACTCACACTCCTGGCTGCTCGTACCTGGTTGGCGCTTTTAAAGATGAGAAGCCGCGCTCTAGGAATTTCCCACCCAGCTATAACCCGTAGGATTACGGCAGTTATTTCCACACTGACTAAAATATACCCTTGAGATAGCCATAGCTAATTTCTTATCTTCCCAGAAGATGAAAGCTCATTTTTGCAAAAAAAAAAAAAAAAAATCCACAAGTCATGAACCAAGAGACTGGGTATTGGCTATGTATTTCTGTAATATTAACCCTTGTCATGCAGAGTGAATTAGATGTGACAGACTGTTTGCATTGTACTCCTGACCTCAGCTGAAAAGTTCCTCTATGTCATATGAATATGGTGAAACCTTATTGCATTGATATTAAACGTAAGATTAGGTATAAATCATACCCATGCAGTGGAACAGTTAGAGTATCTACTTTTTGCTGTGCAATTATTACTACCTGAAGATGATGGTGTGGTTATACATCATGCATATGTCATATTCGGAGTATCTAGCCAAGCAAGAGTCACAGCTGTTGATTCATTGGCCGCTCTCTCCGTTACAAAATGCATCTCCACCTATTCTTGTTTGAGGGTCTGGCAGCCAATTGATCATTGACATCTATGGGTTTTTTCACCTATATAAAGCTACGGAATCCCCTTTGCTCTGCTTTGTTGTCTACTTGCTTGTCATAGCCATTGATTTTTACTATTGTTACCCCTAAATGTTTTACATCAGCTAGTGATACTTGATTGATTGTTTATTAAGCTGTTTGGGGTAACTATGTGGGTAAGGAAGCATAAAACAATAAGTTGAATTGCACTGAATGTTCTGATCTCTACAGGGTAGTACTGTTTGTACAGTCTGGCTGTGCAAAGCAATAGTCTCTAGAGTCTGTTATGCATCCCAGTGCCAAAGCCTGAAGACAGCTTTTATGATGTGTACTGATTACTGCAAGATAAATGTAGCAACAAAGCCTCACTTTCCAACCTCTCAGGAGGATTTATGGTCATATCGACCAGGTTCAGCACTATGTGTCAGTAAGTTTGACCCCTTAGAATGATACTAACAAGTTTCATCAATGCTGCTTGCTTCAGAAATTTCATCATTTGCAACAGCAGACAATTTCCTACAAAACGTGGCTGTGACAATTGGGATGAGGGATAACCCAATATCTTACCTGGGCTCGATGTCTATAGCAGTGGGTGGAGATCCAGCGCGGGAAGTGTATATAAATGACCGAGTAATTCACACCAATGGCACACAGAGACACCACTTGTTCATAGTGTTTAATTCTCTGTTTGTGTGGCCAATCGCATGTGTTGTGCAACGAACTGCAATGCTATCCAGGGTAATGATAAATCCTTTATTTGCTCTCCATAGCTTGGGGTTGCAGCACAGGGTCAGCCAGCACGTTGTGTCCCTGAGGCACACGGACTTGTGACTGTTCTGTCCAGGCTGGGGCTCAAACCTGTGATCTCACAGTCACAGTCACAGAGACTTTGCCTGCTGGGCCTCTTTCCACCCACACCCATGTCTTGTGCCCTACGCTGACTGAGATAAGCTACAGGCCTCGCCTGTGACCCTATATTGGAAAAGTGATTAGAAGATGGATGGATGGATGGATGAATGGATGCATGAAAGAGGTGTACAGAGAAAGCTTAACTGCATACTGAGCCACATTACCTCTGGGTCGAAGATCATTGTTATGAGTTTCATTTATGCAGGAGATTTATGCAGGAAGTAGTTCTATGTGTTATAAGCAGGTACATTTAGCTGCATTTTTATATTAATTATGCATGTACAAACACAAATGTTTAATGTTTAATGAAATATGTATATACATGTAATCTACCAGAACACTTATTTCATGACTCAGTCATCAGAGTAGACATATATATTTATTAATATGATTTGTAAGTGAAACAAATACTGTAAATAAATGAATGAGTAAAAGGATAGAAAGTGCCATAGTAAAACTTTGATTTTTAACAAGATCAAAATTTTTTAACCTCAAAGTGATCCCAGTTATAGTTATAGTCTTACTAAATACTCGTGGTGAGGGAAACATTTTTCATTTGACCATTCAATTCACCAGAATTTCGGTTATTTCAAGTCCTTCAATTTATCACAGGTTTTATTGCATTATGTGCTAGAATGCAAAAATATATCTTTTTGAATGTCATCTATATGCACTTATTTTCTGTGATGCAGTGAAAGCTACTGCAAGACTTTTTATTATTCAACACTAAATCTTGCTTGTTAGGGGAAATAAAGCAACTCATTTTCACTGTACTTCACTGCATGTCTTTCCTCAGCGGGGAAGATGTTCAGGAAGCCATAACTTTAGCTTTTTTTGGTAAAATGTGTGTTGCGGAGTAAAATGTTAGACATGGGCACATGCAGTCTCGCCATCTCATAGTCAGCTACAGACACTACTTTAATAGTAATGTTCATGTCAGACGTATTGGGTGGTTTACGCATTCGGTATCATGCAACATGCAATTGAAACTGTTCATACGGTATCCCAGTATGTGCATTGACAAATTATTAATACAGATAAAATATATTAATTTAATAATCAATCCAGACTTGTGGAATTTTAAACGTTTTTGCTGACAATCCACGAAGCTATAACTTAAATGTTTTCCACGTCAGGACTGAAACCTTAAACTCCATGTCTGACGACTGAAAACCTGCTAAAAGGATTTTGTGTCCGTCGGCGGGGGCTCCAGAGAAACGAAGTATTGGGGGATTTCGGTTATATTGTGTCACATCTGGGTGATTTACAGTACAGGACACACACACACACAGTCTCACTCTATGGGCAATTTATAGACACCAATAAGCCTAACAGCATGTCTTTAGCCATCTAAGACCCTACCTATTAGGCCATAACAATCTTTATTTTAAAAATAAAGAAAAAATAGCAGTAAATCGGAGCCCAGGTAAAGAACAAACCTCGTTTATTTAAATTCGGTAAGGAGTGCAAGCTGATTACAGCGTGTTGCCGCACCCACCACACGGCAAAGCACCACAGGGATTAGAACCTAAGCAGTTGGGTGGCAGGTGATACCTCAGCAGCACACTAGTCTGAATGGAACCACGTGAGCATTTCCCGGTGGCTGGAGCGCCAATCCTGCCACCAAGCCCCAAATTTCCCTGTAAGTTGGAGGAGCTCCTTACAGGGCTGGATGTAGATTAATGTCATACAAGGATGAGGCAACTGCAGGTTAAGGGCCTTGCTCAAGGGCCCAATGGAGTACAATCACTCCAGGCATTCACGGAATACAAACCAACAACCTTCCGATTGCTGGCACAGATCCCTAGCCTCAAAGCCACCACTCTGCCCTGTTTAAATAAGCCATTTAAATACAAGAGCATTTTCTGTAAGACCTTGTGAATCTCATTCAGTCTTACAGGCACGGCAGAAGTATGACTAACTGTTATGATTTTACAGCAATAAAACATAAAAATTGTAATCTAATCCCACGATGATTATACTATTTAATTTGATAGCAACTGTAAATATTAAGTAAGGCTCTAGTGTATTTGTATGATGTTAAGAAAAATAGCTGTGTAGCTGATCTCTCAGCTCCGGGGCAGTGGAACTGTCAAACTCCTCCTAAAATGGAGTATTATGAGTATTTTTATTATACTAATATATGCTGTGCTATACTACTTGGTGCTGGTAGCATTTAACCGGTTGCAATTTTTGGTTAAAATTGGTGGCCTTTAGAGACATTTAAATGTGGAATAAAATGTGAAATTAGTTCACCTGACACTTTCTAATATTGTAATATATTAAAAATGTTATGCTGATGTTTGATTTTGGATGTTTTTGACCCTTGTCCCCTGTTTAAAAAGGTTTGGTTTCATTAATTTTCTTCTGTTTCAATTCATTGGAAACATGGCTATTATTTCAAGTATCCAATTCGAAAATGCAATCAAACAATATTATTATGATAATCGGATTCAAGTCAAGTTCCTTTTTGATTAATTTTAATATCCCTGTAGAATAAGAATGCAAAGGACAACATTAGAAGACTTCTGCCACTAATTGAAAAATCCTTTCACAGAGCAACAAGTCAATCACACCAAGTCCGCTTGTTTCATCTAAATTAGCTATGTATTAAAATAGTCACATTTAAAAAGCTAATTAGCTTTTAGCAGTCAAGTTACATTAAATAGTAAGGTCTGCTGGGGGAAAAAGATTCTTTGATTGAGGAAATTCTCTCCCTGCACCAAGAAATTCAAAAAAATCTTATTATAAGGGGATTTTACCAGCAAATTCAATCAGGGGGCTCTGAGAGTATCCCTCATTCTGAGGAGTCACTGACCATGATCAGGCATAATGCAAGCCAATGACAATTTTAGGTCATGTATGATTTTTGCATATGCAGATTTTATGTCATTCCTCCAAATCGTGCTTTAATTCATATGGAGCATCAAAATGCAATCAACAACTTCATTAAATGAGTTCCAACTAGCATCAACAATTAACATCAACAGTCTAAATGAGTTTAACATTAAAAGAAATCTGAAACATCTGAATTATCAAAAAGATACCGAAAGTCTCAGGAATCGGTATATGCAGCAGTTGTATAAAGGCTGGTTTGGCCTGTAATCACTGTTTTTTCATACAGACGGGAGCTGTGATGGTTTGGCTAGTTCGGTAATATGAAGCCTGTTTTCCATGGTATGCTTTAGATGCACCAATTGGCTTAAAACTCAAAGACGCAAGACTGACCATCCTTTAATGCTTCTAGGTGATTATCTCCGGCTTATCTGAAAAGAACCGTCATCCCAGCTTCTTCGTGTTCCAAGTTAGTGGTAAAGACAAACAAGGTGGGGTAAGTAAAATTAATTTAAATCACAAAACTGTAGCTGTTAATCTGCATTTGAAGGCAAACTCACCACTGCCAGCTGCCTTGTTGCAATCGGATTTTATCAGCTACATCTTTTCTGATTATATCTACTAAAAGACACCTATATATTTAGCAGCTGCATCAGCAGAGCACTGATCTCCCCAGATATGTGGATGTTATAGGAGTCCGGAGGGCTTATCTTCGTTCTGCAGCAGATGGGGAGATGCCGTTGAAAGGTCCTGCGCTTCCAGATGGAGTTTGAGTAATTCAGCTGATTGGGTGGATTCGCAGGGTTGGGTGAGCTGACTTTTGCAGGCGAAAAGCTCATCCGGTTCACCGGAATTCTGTCTAAATTTAAAGATGGAACCCAGTACAAACTCAGTTACATTTTGTAATTTCCATAGGATCCGTAGCAGTTTCCATTAAAGCCACAACATGGCGTCACAGGGGCAAATTATGTTTATATAAGTATATTTATTTTAGCATAAAGCTGACAGATAAAGCAAACTTGGAGGAAACAGTAAAGCTATTGAAATAGTAATTTGTGTTCAGGGAGGAACATTCAACCACGAAGAGGTGAACTGAGAGATGTTCCAGAAGCTGGAGTGAATAAATGAAGCACAGTGTTTGATTTCTGGCCACTGTACTGTTTAATTATCCAAAAATTGATGTGTGGGAAAAGAACCGATGCGAATGAAGGTTATTAATGGCACGGATGGTCCCTGTGCCACTATCTGCGTAATGCGCAGTCGGCTGCGCCACTATCTGCGTAATGTGCAGTCGGCTGTTGTCTTTCCATAGCATCCAGTGGTCCAACCTCTATATCGGTACAATAAGCAGAGACACAACGGGAAAAGGAAGAAGGACATTGTCACTCATTCAGATGTGTTTTTACCTATATATGTAAAATATATATGTTTATGGCCTATATAGATATAATGTATAAAATATAGAATATCATACATATATACAGTATATTAGATAGATAGATAGATAGATAGATAGATAGATAGATAGATAGATAGATAGATAGATAGATAGATATAAAAGCATGGTGACTTAAAGATCTTTGGTACCAGTGATGTTAATTTCACGATTTCTGTGTAATATTGGCATGCTTTATCTGTCTAATGGTCCCTGTCATTCATAGTTCAGATATTTCAGTCTCAAAAACATGCCAAATCCCATTCTGTTGGAATTTGGGGGGTATAGTTATATAACGACTACACAGGCTTTCTATGGGTAACATACAGTCTGTCATTCATTGTTTCTCACACTAGATTACTTTGATAATTATTTAATAGACAATAATGGATAATTAAACGATAATCTATTATTTAGATAGTAGATTTATATAATAACTCAATCCGTTTCTATAAAGTGATTAGGCTGGTAAAATCCTAATATACGGAGCTATGCTTCCAAACTGTAAGCCACCCATAGCCTTGGAGCAGTGTTTGTGTCTTTTGACTAAGGGAGAAACTTAGAATATCCTAATTAACACCCAAAGGAGAAGAGAGGGGCAGATTCAGCCTTGGGGTACCTAGGGTTAATGAAATACTTTCACTTTCTGATATAGCATGCAGAGTCACATGACTAATTGGTGTAACAAACCAATCTATCTTTTATCAACTGATGGATGGGATCTGAAATGGGGAAAACAGAATATCAGTGAAAAAGAAACGACTGCAATGATCTCCCACCTTCCTCTAAACAAACTGCCCACAGACCCTATCAGTCATATTTGTGGGTCTCCATTGAAGCTGAAGGATCGCAAAAGTAGCTACTTTCTTGCCAGCCTTCACAGTAGAGTTGCCATATTTGGTGAGATGAAAAAGAGGACGTGTCCAGGGACCAGAATATTAATGAGTTTTCACGTTCACAGGCCAATCAGGAAGGCCTCTCTTATGAATATTAATGAGTTTTCCCTAACCGCCCTGTGAAATGTGCGTCTGGGGAAACCCAGGCATATGGTGACCATACAGTTAACTCTCATTTTACATTCAACACACAATTGACACCAGTTACAAAACGCTAAGCTAAGGTTTGATAAACTTCAAGCAAACAAGTCAATTCACTGATCACACGAAAATAAAAAGAAAGTGTCCGAGTGCCAATGGGTTCTGGAAGTTTCTGTCACCCCTGAGCACATAGGGGTGTGCATATCGTTTAATTTTTAAAGTAAATGTGTGCACAAGCCTTGCAAGTGCTGCGCGCGGATACTGAACAGCTGCTGTACACTGAAAATTGGTGCCTTTTCCTTCACTTGCTACTGCACTGCAACTTGCAACACTGGGTCACGCAGGTTCCAGCTCTAAACCCGGACAAACCACAGATTTTAGAGAAATCATCCGGACGCCTGGACAGGGGCCCAAAAAAGGGGTGTGTCCGGAGAAACCTGGACGTGTGGTGTCCCCACTTCACAGGCGAACAGCGGCAGACCGTCTTCTCAACAACCCTTGGCACAAGATGGCTCCCAACCCGTGATGCATCTGGATGAAAAATAAATGGCTGGTAGGAGTTGGGGGGGTCGGAAACCATTGGGTTTACGACTAGATATGGCATCTGCTTCATCCAGTGTTTTGGTGACATGCCAGCTCCCGTTGTTTCGGAGATTTCACTGCAGCCCTGAGACACTGCAGATGCCGCAGCTGACCATTACTGTAGATGTTTAAAGTGGTCATGCATAAGCAAAATCAAGTTCACAAATACTGTCATTTTATCACTATAATGTCACCAGAGCCCCGTAAAAACCTAACATGAGCCTGAAAAGTTTGCACAAGGCACACTGAGCTGAATTTTTTTTCCTGAACTTTGCTGATTAAGAACTCTTCCAGGTGCTCTTGGTTAGATAGACATAAAAGTGAGCTGTATTTATTTTAGCTAGAGGGCCATCAATACAAAGCATATATGGATAGAGTGTTTACTTTCTATGCTTGTGATAAGCAGTCGGAAGAAGGATTATTTTGGGAATAGCCAAACTGATCTAAACGTAGGCATCAGTGTTTTAAATCAGCGCGACGGGACTGTACGTGTCACCGTGTAAGTCTTACTGAAATCCCCTTGTAATGTTTTCATGCACTCAGCACTCAGGAAGGGCTGTGCACGCTTTTGAGAACTTCTGGTGACAGAGAAGGGGTTAAAAACACTGCAGACTGCACCATATGCTCCAGTACATGCTGGACGCCAGAAGTCACTGGAATGGGATTCAAACTTTTAGGGAATTCCACGGAAGTTTCTGGAGAACCCAGTAAAGAGGTTTCCCCATTTTTTGGGTAGTTGAGGAGAAGGATGGAATTGGGGTTTCCTGACCTGTTCATCAGATGTCATAATCTATACCTCTATTGTATGCATTAAACAGTACCAGTAAAAAAAAGGACCTGATTTCTTGGGTGACATTGTATTTTGTAGGCTTGCAGCAAATGATCAATAATGAAAATCACCATAGAGAGGAGTTTGGTCCAAGATGGGTTTTTTTCCCGCAGTGGCAGCTCTCAGCAGTTTCCCTAAATGAGTTCCAGTATTGAATGAAGCAACTGGCTGTATAATTACTTGAATGGGCCAAAGTCATTGGAGTACGCAGGAAACACAAATAGCAAATGGCAGAGCATCCGATAGTTTGTCCCAATTTTTTATAATGGAGTAACCAAACTTACAAATCAGGGACTTTAATGTTTTATTAAAGCACCCTAACAATCCATTGCCAAGTCTGCAGTAAACCCTGGTATAAATTGTTTTCACTCTCAATAACTTGCAAATTTATTGTAGAATTTGTTAAATAAAAAAGGAAACTTTAGGATTTCCGTATGGGAGTATAACAGTGACTTTAGTTTAATGTGACATAAGAGATCAGCTTTAGGGTGACAGTCACTGCTGCTCCACAGGCCAAAGGCTTTGCAACATCCCTACTAGTTTGCTTGGACCAGGTTCTCCATGGATGTCTGGGGCATAACGACATTTTCTCATCAGCCACAGAATCAGCCACGATTTGCGGAACTTCCCACACCACTAGTATAACCAGCAAACATATGATTCAGTTCCAAAACTACGCTATCCTTTGTATTTTATTCTCCCTATTCTCCTTCTGCGCAGTTGAGTTTGTCCACGTGTGAAGTCATTTTCCACTGGTTTTTACATTTTATATATTTACAGATGCTTTTGTCCAAAGCGACATACAGGTGATGCATGTGGCACATTTATATTTAACTTATTATTTTTTATTTGCACTATGACCAATGAGAATGATGTTTCATCTCGCTGTTCGACTCCAGGCAAAATATATCTAAAGCCGACAATAATAGATACTCTGACTATGACTTGACATTGGAAGGTCGGAATAATTCCCACCAATGGTTGGAATGGGATTGCAGGTCAGACAGCTCTTTCAGTACTGGGTTGATGTGATGTGTGACCACACCCTCTCACAAACAGCTGATGGTAAAGAACAGCGACACCTGCAGGAACTGCCTGATTACTGCTGTGTGCTCGGCTAAAATGTGGCCTCGTAATTAATGTATTTCACAGTTACTGAGAAGCTTGTTTGAAGCTCCTCATGTCAAGGTGTTGAAAAAAAAAAGACACCTTTTGTAAGTTCAATAATGATAATTATGGGCCTATTCATGTATATGAAAGGCCCATATTGTTATTCACCTAGTAAACTACTTTTGCCAAATTTGCGCTT
>JAODJW010000033.1:3209676-3222271 GCA_026777045.1 Hyperopisus bebe | reverse complement strand
ATCAAAGAAGAATTCAGGTTTGGTGGGAGGTTTCTGAGTGTAAAATATAAACATCCAAGTTTATGAATCTCTAGTTAACTTTTGTTCTTTTATTAATCTCTGCCTTGTTAATAAAATTTGAAAAAAAAAAACATTGTGAAGCTTTGCAAGCAATGCTGTTATTGAAGAGTTACTTCAGCTCATCTGAATGTCAGACTTCTCCATAATGCAGTTAACAGCAAGTAATTTTTACCGCCATCATGGCCTCCAGTGATATTAATATTAGGCTGCGGCATAGCGTGACAAATCACGTGTTTTGAGCTTTGCAGGAATTGCATTTTTTTATTAGGACAAGGATATGTTTCCCTTTGAAATCCCATGGGACAGAAAACACATCCACAACCTATTAACTTTAGCTTTTTGTATAAGTATAAAATGTCCAGTAGGCACTCACGAAAAAAGGAGGTTCTGTTAAAAGACTCTTGACTTATTTGGACTGGTTTGATTTAATTGAAAGCCGTTATTTGTAGATTTCATTATTTTCCTACTTCTGGTCCGTATTTCTTTCATATTGTACAGCATAACTTTCAGTTAGACCCCATGTTTTTTTGAGTGTTTAGTCAATTCAAAGCATTACAGACCTCTTCTTGAGGTCAGAGACTTTGCTATCATGGACAGTGAATCTATGTGTCTTTAATAAATGTTATTATTTAATGTCATTAAAATGTTCTTTAACAATTTTAAGTAAAATATGAACATCAGCTTCATCCTTAGATATTGTATGTATTACACAAACAGTATGATTAAATCCTGCCATATTTATACATTGTCAGAAAGAAGAGTACCAATTTGTACCTTTGAGAACACGACTGTTTGTCTCTGGGGCTGTACTCTTAAGAATCTGCCAATCGTACCCTAACTGTAGGTAAATGTACCTTTTTAGTTTAATTTAGGGTGCAGATATGCACTCTGAGGAGCATCCCCAGAGTACAAACTACATGAATCGACCCCAAATGGTACAAAAGTGTTCCTCAGAGTCATACTTTACAAGGCATATTTACCTACAGCTGGAATACAACAGGGAGACCATGTGACAAGTAATTGTACCCTCATGGATACAAATTGGTACTTTCTTTTTCTGACAATGCAGGGACCAAAGGGATTATACCTGCCATTCCATCCAGTTATATCATAACGACATTTCACATCTTGTTTATTTAGGGATGTACTATTCAGTTATTCGTTTGTTTTTACAGTGTAGGACAGCTCCCCCCCCCCCCCTTGTAGAGAGTTTAGCACTCTGTCAGATTTCCAAAATCAGGAAAAAGCACATTTTGTATCCAGTGTTTCTTTTTAATTGGGCTGTTGTTACCGTTCCGCACGTTTCCTTGCTCTGCCTCCCATGACTTCTTACTGAGTCCTTCAAGTTACTGGCAAGACAAGTATTTTAAATGACTGCCTGAGAACTCTTGCTTTTCAGAAGCTGACCGACCAGCAAACACGACCTTCCAAAAATCGTCCTGTTTTCAAAATTTTTGCATATGACGAAGGTTCATTGTTGTGTGTGAGGCATATGTACATGTTTGCAATAGGGGTTGCAATGGGGGAAAAAAGCATGTATATATGGCGTTATACAATATGTGTTTTGAACTAAATTGCCAAGATGTAACAATAAAATGTAACAATGGGCTGACTGGAATGCTACAGTACGTTGCTAAGGCAGCCAGCGGAGGTCAACTGCTGCAGTAGGAGAAACACAGTTGAAAATTTACTATTGACCAATTAATCCACAATTTCGTGAGAACTGGTTTAAATCTTTAAAATACTAGCTGCTGTTCCATCCGTAAAGGACAGATTGAAAGGTTGATTTCATGTCCTATTGCTCACGTTGAATATTTTGACTTTAGAGTAGAGACTGTTTTTCAAAAGACTGAGGACCTGAACACATCTGAGTAAATTGATGAAGCATAGAACGTCACTTGTCACACTTGTGGACAATAATGAAAACATATTTTTACCATGTATTCTCTTCTTCAGGTGTATGTTATTGAACTGGTTTTGGTGTTTTCCCAGTTAGATGGCCACTTACTCCCAAATGATGACGCTCAACTCAGTCTTGCTGGAGAGCTGATAGATCTTGTAGGCATCTTACTCCTATAATGATGAACTCTTCTTCCTAAAAAGCAGCCTGTCCCTCTCATGAAGCTTCTCCAGCTGCAGTTGCCATGCTTCCCAGAAGCAACGCACACCCATTGCGACTTGGGTGGCTGTCATTATTCAGACTGATTAGTTCCACCTGCTCCTCTTCCTGCTCTTGCTGCATGCTAATGTGCTCTGCTTTTAGTTTGACACTAATCCTGCACCATAGCCCCCCAACTTCAGACCTAAACATTTGGGTTTGAAATTACACCCCCCTCCCCCAACACTGGAACACCCCAATATAAACATCCCATAAATATCACATAATTACCTTCAGTGAGAGGAATGATTATCTCACTATCTCACTTTCCTGCCTTTGAGCAGGGAAATTTTAACTGTGTGAGTATGATAGACAAGGCTGACAGTCCACTTCAGTTTGTCTAAGGGAGAGTAACAAATATGGCTTCAATGAGTCCTTAGGTAGGGTAGCCAGATAATCCATTTTAGAGAGGACACTATGAGCTAGGACAGGATTTGTAAATCACCATCTCAATTAAAGGGACCTGGATTTCACTTAACCACTGAGTTCTTGCTGTGTGCTGATTGGTCAGTCTCCTATAATCATGCATGTGCCACTAATGTTAATGTGAAACAGCTGGATGAGTCTTTCAATCAAGGAAACAAACCAGTCAAAGTGCAAGAAGAGCTGAACTATTGAGCCGAGCACAAGAGCCTTTCAATTTGTGAAACCTGAAGTAGTTCAGAGTGTCCCACCAGACATGGATAATCTTAACCTCAATCTCCATGTGATCAGTATGGCAGTATGCCTGTATCCATATACCAGAATCCAGCACTCATCAAAACAGCTAAGATTACCTTTACAGGAAATTTTAACACTTATGAAAATTGCAGGTGATAATCTTAGATCCACTTTGGCAAAGGTGTCTGCCGTCTTTGTTCCAATTGTTACCATCCCGACACCTTTTCATAATCACATTCTGAATATCCTTTTAGTTTATGTTAATGATATTCTAAGCGATTCTATACTTCCAGAAACCCCTGTTGTATCTACATGAATTTAACAGTGAAATTCTCAATGGCTAACTTTAAGTTTAATGTAGGTCTGTGCCTTCAAAAAACTGTTTCACTCTTTTTACACAAAACATGAGCTACAGTACATGCATGTATACCCAATAACAGAGGGTGTGATTATTACATACAATACATAGTTTATTATGTTCTCTGTCTGTTCCCAGGTGTCTTAAGTGAGCTTTTACCAGGTTCACCACTCAATAATCCTGATCTGAAACCCTTTATGGGGCATGATTCCATCCATCCATCCTCTGAATCTGCTTGTCCATTTCAGGGTTGTGCAGAGTCTGGAGCCTAGGGGCACAAGGCAGTGAACAACCCAGGATGGGGTGCCAACCCATCACAGGGCACACCCACACACCAGTCCCTCATACTCATGGTTAATTTGCTCCAATTAACTCCAATTAACCTCATATCTTTGGAGTACCTGGTGGAAGCCCTACAATGCAGGGAGAAAATGCAAACTCCACCCAGACAGTGCAATAGCAGAGACTCACACCAGAGGTGTGATCAGCAGCCCTAAGCACCATGTCACCCCAGGCATGATTCAAACTCCATCCATTTTCTGAAACTACTTGTCCTATTCAGGGTCATAGGGGGTCCACAACACACAAACTCCACACACAGAGAGCTATGGTAGAGATTTGAACCCAGGTCCTACTGGTGTAAGGCAACAGTGCTAACCACTACACCACCATGCCCCCCCCAGGCACATGACGTGCGTTGCTTGAGAGCTGTTCCCTGTGTCCACCTCTGCTGTGCTGTGAAGATCTTTTCCCTGCCCAGAGTATCCCAGAGTATCCCAGAGTACCCCAGAATACCCCAGTATACCCCAGTATACCCCAGCTCCCTGTGCCCTTTTATATAGGAAATCTGATCGTTACCACTGGACAGGTGTTTATTGGTTTTAGCTCTTCTGTATCAGACCATTATGAGTGTTACCTTGAGTAAAACATGAATCATCAGTTTACTTGACATTTATGCTATTCCACGGTACTCAGCCTTCAGCAAAATGCTCCTATACATGCCATTTGGGATCATTTTTGTGCCCAAGGTGTTAATTACTATTGTTATGCTAATGACACATGGCTCCTTGTATCTGTCAAACTCCTGAAACCTGCGAGAAGAAAATTACCGACTTGCTACAGCTGAACTTGTGTGTCAGACAAATGAAAAGATAGAATATGAATATGCTGAATTTGGGCAGCCTCTGGGTCAATGCAGACGCTGCAGTAAATGACCTTTGACGATTGACAAGGACCTTTGGAATACAGCCTAGATTAGAAATGATACACGGATGCCCATCTCTCTGGCTGCAAAAACGTACAAATGGAAATCAAAAATTAAGCAGCATTAGCTTCACAGAGAGATTCCTATATGGAATAATCGATAAAGAATAATCTGCTTTCTCATTTCTATGATTCAAACAGTTCTTATCAAAATCTAAAGTAAAATCTTTCCACTTCAGTATCTTTCATAGTTAAAGGCGCTGTATAAATGATAGAAATGCATATGGGCCAAACAGCCAGGACTCCAAAGCGCTTTGCTCGCCGTTCCCTGCTTTGCTTTGTTATCGAGTCTCTTGTGGCACCATCACGGTTGTTTCTGTTACGGTGCTTCCAAATGGCGAACATAATGCATGGAGTCAAGAAGTCATCTGAACTAACAGTATTCTGTTTTGGGAATCCTAAAAAGGACGCAATACACAAAACTCAAATAGCGTTCACACCATCACCGCACAAAAGCATGGAAATTCCAGGGAGGTTAGACATTTAACTAGCATAACACATAACAACACGGTATTTCAGCAACGAGAGACACAGGTAACACGTCAGACAAGCACAATGGTGGTAAGACACGGTGTGACATAATCACTACAATAAAGGACGGCACTAACAACATTAAGGAGATACACAACAGGAATGATGGGGGATTGCAAATGTATACACCATATTTTCATAACTGTAGAGTTCGGGTGAAGTTCACCCCTACTGGGGGAAAAACACATTGCCCTGGCACTACAATATTATCGGACTCATCTTTTAATTATGCAGCCATAGTTACATTTAAAATTGGCTACATAGTATTACACCTAATTCACTGCAATTCTGAATAACCTATTGCAGAGGTTCTCAAACTTTTTGATCAAAGGTTTGCATCAGATTGTTGTTCAATGTCAGAGGTCTGGAACAATTTTCAATAACAAAACAGCATTTCATGAACTTTATTCAATTAACAATAACCTTTGAAAAAGACATCAATGTAGAAGAAGATAACTTTTTAACACTCACTAAGCATTTCAACCAGGCTTGGGGTCAATTGCATTCGTCAATTTCAATCCAAATCAGGAAATTGATCTGGACCTGGAATTTATATCTCCCTGAAATTCAAATTCAATTCCAACTCTGTTGCCCATAGTTTTTTTCTGATCCCAACTCCAGTTCCATTTCTTGATTTGCACTGGAATTGATGAATGCATTCCCGATTGGCAACCCTGGTTTCAACTCTCTGTCATTGGGGAGGGAAGGGAATTTGGTGGTTCTAGATTGTTTTTTTGTACTTCAAGCCACATTAAGCCTTTTTAAGTTAACCATATTGATTCATAAGGTGCATTATCAGCTGGGTCTGGATTAATTTGCGGTTTGGTCTGCATCCGGACCACGGTCCGGACTTTGAGAAACATCAATCACATCAACCACAGCCAGCTTGTAGTCCTGCAGTACAGAGAATGGTCTATTGCATTGACATACTGTAGCTACTGGGGTCTGTGCTTCGATTAGCTAAATCACATGATCATGAACATCTGCCATTTTCAATAATCAAGATTTGTTTATATTCTTTATAGAATTCCATTTTTTATTTACGCATTCTATCAACATTATTTGCTGGGAGTAACAGTCACTGTAAAGGCCTTTGTGATATATTTTGTTGTAAAAATGCACTATGCTAAATCAATAAATTCATTGATTGTTCGACTGCCTTCTCCTCTAATGTGGAAAAGCTTGTGCAGACGGCATTCTGCCAGAATAGGGGTAAACTATTTAACCTTTCATCTTGGATTGTTCACACTAAATTACAGCTTCAGCAATGCGAAAACACACTCATTCACACACCAAGTGTGAAGAGCAACCCACCAGGCAATGAAGGCTGCAGTACCAGGTGTATCATTGTCTGTATGGGTCAGCTACTCTCTACACGCCCAAATACACACTTTCTGTCTTGGGTAAGAGTGTATTACATTATTTATGCTCTGTATCTTATATCGTATAAAAAGCCTAAGGGTTTAACCTAAGAGTTTCAGAGTCACAACCTTCTAGAACGGCATTTTGATATATTATACCAGCAGTTTTTTTTCCGTAAATATGTTTAAATGAATCAATTTAGGGAAACTATGAGTGTATCTTGGGGACTTTTTGTCAGGATTGTGAAAAACTGCTGGCATGCAGAAACACATGGATACATTATTCTAAAGCATGGAGACATCTGATGTGAAAGATATAATGCCACACTGTGTTTGATCAATAATCACAAGAGGAGTCATCTTCATGATCTCTGAGACACCTGTCTAACATTCAAAACCATGTGTTATTACAGTATTTGCAAATCTAATTAGCTCCTTTAATACAGCTATGGATTTTCAAATCGCCAGGATCTTCAAAGCGGATTCAGTGAGTGGGATAAGCGATTAGCACCATCCATCATTGAGAGGTTTTGTATATCTCAATAGCTCCAAATTCCTCCTTTGCGGCGCCGGCGGCGATTCCCAGTGACTCGCTTGTCCATTTCGGCATTTCCGCTCATCCCGTCGCCATGTTGCCAATACTGTTCCGGCACTGACGGTTACCCTTGTCTTCCTGCTGCTGTCTCGCTGAGGTTTATCAACACGCTCAGGGAAGAATAAGCAGACGGACATCGACAGACAATCCTCCCGTGGATTAGCCTGAACAAAGAAGCCAGACCATCTTAGAGCAGCTGTGCTTTGGATAAACTCTGTCTCCCTTCCTGTAATTTGGAATATCCATCTATTCATTGATGGATTAAGAAAAACAATTGATTTACTGGTTTTTTTTTCTCCTTTTTTTTACAACTTAGGTATTGACTCCCCGTAGATCTTTGTTCATGTCTCTCTGCTCTTAGGCTTATCTGCACGAAGACACCTTCAGTCTTATCTGCTCATAAAAGAAAGAAGATAAAGACTAACTCCATTCCACTCATATGAACAAAGAAGACTGCACAAAGCCAGTATCCTTACAATATAAAAAAAAATCCATCTTGCTATTAACCTTTTCAAAAACATAGATTTTCACAAATGTCCCCAGTCTCCTTTTTCTGGTGTATGTAGTATTTAGAATGCATGTGTGTAGTTTTTTGCATTGCTGGAAATTTTATTGTGATCCACTGAGTTGAAAAGGTCAGCAAGAACACTTGCATTGCAGATCACCCTGATTGGTTGTTTCACGTATGACATACACTATGGTGGTTTTGCTTACAGAGGACATATTTTATTGATCCTAAGAGGGAAATTCGGGTTTCATTTCACCTGACCGTTTTATCCAGAGCTACATACACTTTCAACCATTTTTTTCAAGTTGGATTTTTACTGAAGCAACTCAGGCAAAGTGACACAAAATTTCTAGTTTACAGGTTTCAAGTTACCGTTAACTGCAAATATGACTTACAGCAATCTCTGCAAATATCTATTTAGGTTCCAGTCTTCCATAAAAAGGCTGGTTTGTTTACAAGTCCATACAAGCTAAGAGAAATGAATTTTAATAGTTTGAGTACCAGTAATGTCTTGTATAATTGTGAAAGGTTTTTAAAATGATTAATGTGGTAAGTACATGTCTTAAAATCCAGTGTGTTTCAGTTGCTGAACACCATTGAGACTAACTGTTAAATGAAATCAAGCATTCTTAATTTCTTTACGTCAATAACTAGCAGACATACCACATGTAATGTTTTTTTACCTTTTACAATGGTTTACAGTGATTTAAACGTTTTATGGGTACAAGGTACTGGTACACGCCACCTGGGCAATGTGACAAATCTCACAGTATGCAGAACAAAGAGCGATTACTTTTTATGTGTCATCTTATTACACGGATCTCTATTAAAACAGGGATCATTTTGCATCACCCTAGGAATATCCGTTTCATGTCCAAATAAGGCAAAATTCTATGCCAGGAAAGTACATGTATTTTGATGAAGATCTCATGTCAACTGTGTAGGTAGTTATATATTATTGACTTAATATAAATTTTTTAAAAAATTTCTACGAAGGAGAGGATTTCTGTTCTGGTTCTCTTACACCAGTTATATATGTATGAAATGATGCAGAAAATATAAAGATACATTGCAAAATTTCAAGATGTAAACCTCCTGGTCGTGGGCTGGATCTGTGCCACTGATCACGAGGTCGAGGCCCCAGCAGCCTTGATGCAAGCTAACTGTGGTTGAGGGTGTAGCCTCAAAGCACATTTTTCAGGTCTGATGTTTCCCTCTGGATTTTGTGTTGTGCGACGTTGGTTATGCTGACATCTCCAGCTGATCCGGGTCCTGACAGCCATTACGGCTCCGCTGTTCCTGTCACCTTGAAGCCAGGCGAGGCTCTCTTTGATGCACTATAGTGCAATATTGCAGCATAAGTCGTGGGATTCCCTGGTCCAGGTACAAGGCTTTTGAAGCAGCTAGACAAATACATAAAGAATAAAGCCTTTATTGTGAGCGTCCGCCCCACGGGAATCTTCTGTTTGCGAGCACAGCAGGACTGAATGTACAGTGACACCTTCCAGAGTTACTTCTGTCAAAATCTTGCCTTTTAATAAATATCTTGTTAGTTTCTATGAGTCACATTTCCATAAGTCCACTGCGCAGAGACACGGCGAAAGGGCACTGTGTCGAAAACACATGGCTAAGGTGAAACGGTCTAATTGTGGGTAAATAAAGCCATTGTTTGATACTAGCGTCATGGCGAATTTGTTGTATAAAATGGCACTTGGATTTTATGCCCTGTTTTTGTACCAAATTAATGTTTCCTGCGTATACAAAATAAAAGGGACCAGAACTGAATTTATATCTACTTCAATGAGAAATAAGATCATGAGTGAACAGCTCATGGGAGCTAAAGCCAAACAAATATTTAGCATTTTTTAACATTTATAATGAAATATGAACATTTCACAGGCTAACCCTGATTGGTTGTTTCACATTCCATTAGTTTGTTGTTGTTGTTATTATTATTATTATTATTATTATCATCTATTTTTTATTTATTTGTGCATTGCAAGCTTACATATCCATAGTCACTTCATTTCCTTTATTCTGTTCAAGTTAGTGTATTTTGTTGTTCGCAAATGTCAGCTGTCAGAGGTTGCTAGGATACGAACATACCATCTGGGAATGTGGTCCTCTCACAGACTACATAGTGAATTGCATAGGTTTCCCAATACGTGAAATAGTGTGCAAGTGAAGCATTTTAAATAAAGCCCATGACTTAATATGTGTGACCAAACCCCAAGATTAAGCAAGAAGCAGTAATTAGAGTCAATTTAAATAGACTGATAGACTGACTGCAGGTGCACGTGATTACAGATGGAAGCCATCTGGAAGTGGGTGTGGCCACAGAGGACAGCAATGCCTGCGGCAGGTAACTTGTGAAATTGATTCTCACCGGGACGTGACACCTGTGTTATTAGTAGCAAATTGTTCTGCATTTTCACAGATGCTGAGAAACACGTTCAGGTTTCCTTGAAAGAATCACTCATGCTTGTCCCACAGGTGATCGCCATTAGGTGGACCAAAGAAGAGACTGTCCTCGGCACGCCCCCACCCTGCCCCTCGGGGATTACCTGGGAGGCTCCCTTTGTTTCTGAAAGAATCCTCAGAAAAGTGGCATTAAAGTACAAGTGCCCTCTAAGACCTCACTGGATAAAACGGGCTGATGTTTCTGTTTTACAGGCGCGTTGCACAGCGTTAGGTAAGATCCACTGTACTCTCTTTTCTAGGCCTGCGGCAAGTTGTTTTAAAAGTTGGCAGCTGTTGGGGCAAAAAAGTCATCATGTAAAAAAAATACAAGATGTCCTAATAAAGCCTGAGAGACTCCTTCAAAGGGGGGGCGCGCGTCTCTGGTAAGACCACTGCTCATGTTTTTTCTGATCTCTGTCACTCCTAAAGGTCTTCCCCTCTGTGCGAGAGCTTCTTGTCTTTTCACTGCTGGTTTAACATTGTAGCCGTTCTAAAACTTCAGTATTCGGCAAACGTTTGATTACATTTTTGTTTTTGTTTTTTTTTTCCTTAATATTCCCACTTGATCCGTTTATGCGCTCACTGCTTATGTAGGTCTCAGTCACGCTGGACCTGAAGCCCATCAAAGACGGCACAGGACACAAGGTTGGAGGACACCCTGGATGGCACTGGAGAGAAAACAATACAGAAATAACACACTAACTCCATACACCCTAAAGCAAGGCTCTTCAAATCTGGCCCTCAATTCCAAATACAGGCCGGGTTTTCACTTCTCCCAGGTAGATTCTGATTGGCCGGAGGCTTCACACCTGGTTTACAGGTAAAGGAAGACTGGAAAATCAGCAGGGCTCGGACCTTGAGGACCGTGATTTGAATAGCCCTACCCTAAAGGGATCAGGCAACAGTGACGGCCACTGAGCACCTATTACACTCTTGTTCTGCTCGACTTTCTTTTTTTAAATTGTAGGTTAATTTAAACCCTGTTTCAGTCTGTTTTGGCAGTAGCTACCCCAGCTATCAAGACTGATTAATGATGCTAGACTATACAAGGAACGCTAACCATAAGAAGAAATGTATTGTAATCTAAACAATTCCAGATTAATTTCTGATTGACACAGAGGCTCTGGTCAATGGCTTCCCAGAGTAAGATCACAGAACTCCAAGCAGAGGTCAAAGTGTACCGATGATAGATGGCTGCTCATGAAAAGCTTTCCATGCAAACCGCTCAGTGATTTCTGAATTACAGTACTTTAAGAAGGAAGGTATAGTATGTCAGTCAACACGTGGCAGGGGTCAACGCGGAGCAGCAGCATCTGTGCTTGGGATAAATGTGTGAGGTGACATGTTGGAGGGTAGGAATGTGTCCCATGTAAATGACAAGTGACAGAATTTATTTGAACAAAAATATCAAATGCTTCTGGACTGAAGAAAATATATTAATATAAAAATGCAGCTCATGACTGCTGTAATGGTGGTAATCTGGAATTCTAAAAGTTATGAAACATTTTTAAATGTTTTTCTTTTTTTAATTGACACCACCAGGACAAATCCAGCATTATCCAGTGGCAGATCAGTAATAGGTAACTGAAGAAAAATGCAAATGTATTTTGTACAGAAAACACAGTGCACAAAGATATGCAGTATTCAAGACAGAATTTTTTTTGTTATTATGTCCAAATAGCACAATCAAATTCTTGCATGCCACCTGCAAACCGTATCGCCAAATAAACAAGACAATTAGTGCAGCGGCTAACAATAAGTGACAATGAAAACATCGAATAACACCAGTATAGACAAACAAACACTGGAGGACCTGGGGAATAAAGTATCCATCCATCCATTATCTACACCGTTTAATCCAGCCGGGTCGCTGGGGAATAAAGTATCACGATGTTAATTATAGCAGGATATGCTTTGCAGTTATATTCCTCATACTACATATTTGCTTAGACTTACTGTATATTCTTGAGTAAAGCTTCAATGATGGCCTTGCATAGGCAGAGAGCGGAGAGAAAGACCGTATGTGCAGACCTACCTAACTGTGAAGGTGTGGTGAGGCGGAGAGGACAAGGTGTGCGGTGGCTGAAACACCCCAGTGTCTTTGTTGAAGTTCTGGAGTCACGGACATGCGCCAGTCAGGAGAGGTTCTGCTTGGGTCTGGACAGGCAAGCAAACAGGCTACATCGCCTTGAGGGGACTGGTGAAGCCTGCACTGAGCTGCCTGGATATCTGTACAGGTAGATGCCCCAAGATGGTCAGGTCTGTCCTCAAAGTCCCCAGACATCCACAAACTGTTCACACTCCTGCCGTTTCGGAGCTTCGAAGCACAGGCTCACCACTCTGCAGCAGCGTCTGCCCTCAGGCTGGTCTGGTTCTTAGCATGGACAATTAGTATATCTGCCTGCTGCCATTTTGTTTTATTACTAATGACTATTTTCCTTATTTATATATCTTTGCAGTATATATCTCTGTGATTTGCAATTGGAAGCTTCAAGGGAAACTCATTTCATTGCCTTCACCTTCCAATTTTGCTGCACTGTTGTGCATTCAATAAATAAACATTGATTTGGTGCGATTTGATTTTAACAGGAGTGACTGACGGTCATATTAAACATCCCCGAGCAAAGATCTTATTCCCCCC
>JAODJW010000033.1:3197281-3209576 GCA_026777045.1 Hyperopisus bebe | reverse complement strand
CACCCCCAAGCAAAGATCTTTTTCCCCCCCCCCCCCCCCGCCAGATTTTTTATTAAAATTAAAAAGTCAAGATGCTTCTTAATCTGCTAGTTTCAATTTCCACCATTACAACATGCCCACTGAGACACCATTTCATCACTGACCAGTAAGGTTACGTTGTAACTGTGTATTGACATGATTCATACATTTGAATGCTGAAAGCAGGGAGACCATCCTGATATGTCGTAAAGAGCTTATTCCTGATGGAATGGTAGATGGAGAGGAACCGCATGCGTGACTGCAGTAGTCGCACTTTTCAGATTATTTGCATAGGCTGAAAAATGTAAAAGCTTGAAGATAAGTTCTATGAAAATCCCACCGAAAGCTTGTGCAGTTTTATTTTCTCTCACATCGTTATTCTCTGGATTTTCTTCCTATATTTCCATGGGTTAACATGCCAGACATTAGATGCGATGCCAAAAAACTAATTCTGCGCCGATACATTTCTTATTTATATTTAGATCTCAAATCATACTTCCTTCATTTTTCATTCTGACAACTGCTGTGCAATGTTAGCCATTTTAAATCATACTGCACAAAGAACAGTGAAATATTTTGCCCTGCAAATGCTTGTACAAACTCCTGGCAACAGCCCCTCCTCCTGACTCCGCCCTCCCTGCCTGTCCCACAGCTGCCCACAGCAGTTTTGCTTTTGGCAGGAAACAGGACATCAAACTTTAATCATGGCAACATATCTTGTCAACCAGGTACAAGCTGCAGGCTGGTAGTATCCAAGGCTTTTTGTAATTCTGCATTACTGCCCAATGATACGAAACATTAACCTATAACCCTTTAACTAACTCTGTTCATGGACTGTGGAGCAGGAGAGGGGTTTCTGGGGAGAACCAAGGAATGTTTGGTGCATCAGTAAGGTACCGATGACTAGTCATTAAAAAATGCAAACCATTAAAGCTATCAATAACTGCCCGAATCATATCTGTACGTTTTGCAAAATTAAAAAGAAATGGAAATGACTTTCTGACCCCCCTTTTCAGACATTCTGTGGTCTGTGACCTGTTGTATGTAATTCACATATTTTATATACAGAGAACACATTGTTTTGATGTTTTAGAGTGAGTTACTTGCATATTAACCATTTTGGAAATTCTTAATCCATCCATGCATTGTCCGCCGTGTATCCAGGTCAGGGGTGCAGCAGTCTAAGCAGGGATGCCCAGACCTCCCTCTCCCTAGCTACCATATCCAGCTCCACTGGGGGAATATCAAGGTGTTCCCAGGCCAGACGAGAGGCGCCTCTCCTGCATGTCCTGCTTCTGCCCCAGGGAGGCTGGATCCTTTTGAGGTGCAGAAGCAGTGGCTCTACTTAGAGTCCCTCACTGTGTCAGACAAGTGCAATATCCACATACCTGCCGACACTGCACTGCACTGCACTGCACTGCACTGATTTGTCTGACACTCCCCATTCTTCCCTCATTCATGAACAAGATCCTGAGTTACTTAAACTCTTACACCTGAGACAATAATTCATCGCAAACCTGGAAGGGGCAACCAACCCTTTTCCAGTTGAGACTAGGGATGGACCGATCCAATCCGCAGTATTGGTATCGATCCGATATTGGCCAAAATTACTGGGTCTGGTATCGGAAAAATAAACTAGGAGAATCTGATCCATCAGCATGCCATGTAAATGCTTAGTTGAACTTAGCTGAACGACATGTACAGTAGTAAAGGCAACCGCATCATATGAGCGGCATGTCACGTGATGTACGTCAGTACAGCATGTCCGTGGTGTGGACGTACTTTGACCGTGCAGCAGAAAAAAGCCGAATTGCACTGTATGCAATCGGACTGTTTCGAGGGCTGGCAGTAGAGTTAGAAATTTTAACACAACAGACTTTATTAAACGCTTGCAGAAATATCATGCAAAAGAATATGCCGAATTTATACAGACCACATTGGCAAATATCAAAACTGTTCCGAAGCAACACACACTGCAGGGAACAATTCAGAAATGCGAGAAGCTCCCTTCGGACAGCAACAAAGCCATGCTGATTACACAGAAGGTCGCTGAATTCGTAGTGCAGGATGACCAGCCCCTTTCTGTTGTGGAAAATACGGGTTTTCAATGCTTAACGGAACATTTGGAGCCCCGCTACGCGTTGCCGAACTGGCACTTTTTCTCTGAAACGGCGATTCCAAACACAGACAGGCAAGTGTGCGAGTTCATTTCGAAAAGCCTAGAGAAAATTAAAATAAAAAGAATCAGCTGTGGACTGTATTTCTTTAGGGAAGCAGAATATTTGGTTCACTGTTTGTGCGTTATGTAGCCTACTATTGATAGCCTAGTATGTTATGTAGCCTACTATTGATTTATCGAGAAAAATAAAATATCAGATCGGGATCAGCAGATTGGTTAAAAAAAAAAAAGAACGGTATGGAGCCACCCCTACCTCAGACTTGGAGGTGCTGATCCTAATCCTGGCCACTTCACACTTCAAACAAACCACCCCAGTACATATTGGAGGTCACAGCTTGATGAACAGGACCACACCTGTAAAAAACAAAGATGCAATCCTGAGGTCACCAAACCAAACACCCACCTCCCCTTAACTATGCTTTGAAGCTAACCATGAAAGTTATGAACAGAATCGGTGACAAAGGGCAGCCTTAGCGCAGTCCAGCACCCACCTGTTTTAGAGGGGAGAGATGACCCATGTAGCAGATCCAACAAAACAGGTTTTTATTAACAAAACAACAGCAGAACCAAAACAAGGGGCCACAA
Organism: Hyperopisus bebe; assembly: GCA_026777045.1. NCBI lineage: Eukaryota > Metazoa > Chordata > Actinopteri > Osteoglossiformes > Mormyridae > Hyperopisus > Hyperopisus bebe. The sequence goes on along the minus strand of JAODJW010000033.1, from coordinate 3,206,794 downwards.
GGGGTCAAAACTGAACTGAGGCAGGGAGCAGCACCAGGTTCAATGATACCAAAGATAGGAAGGAACACAGGAAGCTACGATAACTAACACAGAGTAACTACAACTAATGATCACACAGCAATACAGGGAAACAGCCACAATGAACCACTGAGGAAGAGAACAAGAGCAGGCATTTACACTATTAACAAGACAAGACTAGGGACTAAGAACCATAACAAATCACTAAGGACTGGGGGCAACAAGGAACAGGTGGGGAATATTACAATCAACAGGCATTAGATATTAGGAAACATTAACAAACACTCAGGGCTATCTACACAAGGAGAGACTAGGCACACAGGTAAAACAGAACATAATTAAACAAGGCACGGGCAGGGTAATCATTAGCAGGAACACAAAGCAAAGACAGATTAACAATACCAGATGCTAGAGGATAAGATAAAACCAAAATATTAAATGAAGGTGATGCTGGCCTCAGGCCAGCCTTGACCTTGCGACAGAGAGATGTCTGCTTCTGTACCACACATGCAACCCACTGAGGTACATGACAGCTCAAGGTGCAGGTGAACACACTGTGTCAACACCAAACGGTATGGCTAGTGGGAACCTCCCATATCATTGTGAGGGTAAAGAGCTGATCCAGTGTTCCATGGTGAGGACAGAATTCATATTGCTCCTCCTGGTTCTGAAGTTGGATTAACAGACAGACCCCCCTCTCCGGTACCACGCAGGAGGCTGTGGAGTGTGATCCTCCTGAAGCTGAAACGCACCCACAGGTCCTCCACCCCAGTTTACTGTCCCTGACCTCTACACATTGGAGAAGAGGTGTGTCAGCGGAGACATCTCAACAACATCAAGAGCTTTCAGGAACTTTGGGTGAATCTTGTCCACCACCAGAACTTTACCACTGAACAGTTTTTTTGACTTTTTGAATCTTCCTCCATCATCTGATCCAACTCTACCAGGCAGTAATCAGTTGACAGCTCAGCTCCTCTCTTCACCCAAGCGTCCATGACATGCAGCCGAAAATCGATCATCAAGCTGTTGCCTAAGGTGCTCTGGTGCCAAGTGGACTTATGAACACCCTTATGTTTTAACATGATCTTCGTAATGGACAAATTGTGGTTAGCACATTAGTCCAATAACAGAGATACACTCACGTGCAGATCAGGTAGGCCGTTCCTCCCAATCACACCCTTCCAGGTTTCACTGTCATTACTCACTTGAGGGCTAAAGCACCCCAAGAGAGGGCACCTTCCAGCACCCCACCCAAGGTCTCTAAGAAGACTGGAAGATCTGAACGGGATTTTTGGTAGACAACAGTCAGAGCCCGTCCCCCAACTGGAAGCTGGAAGTCAAAGGGAGGTGACCTTTTCATTCACTGGGGTGATTTCCAACGTACAAGAGCCAAACTGGAGGGCTGTAGCTTAACCAAGATACCAAGGTCTAGTTACATCTAGTGGTATCAGTACAATTACTGCAGTTCTTCAAAGTCGAGGTTTATAAATCTCACCTGTATGCTTCCTGCGATCTGGCAGTCCCATGGTTCACTGCTTTCAAGGAGCTTTTTCCACCCGGTTGAACTTGCTGTGAACTACGATTTGGGGGTGAGACACTCGGCTCTCCCAGCCGCCTGCGAGGCCTCCATCAGGGAGGGGGCAAATATTCCCAGCCTGCGATTTAGGACTGTGGGAGTGAGGAGCTGTGTTTCATGTTGCCTTGTGGGAACTGGGCTTTCCAGCTGACTTTGTAGTTCAGAGCTCTGAGACCGGCAGATGTGCTATATAAATTATACAGCGAGTAGCAGAGTTCTCGGGCCTGTCTTAAGGTTTAAGGGCAGCTCACTTCTAGGATTGTGATCAAGGAGATATTTTTGATTAAAAAATCAAGCAAGTGCAAAAGAGAAGCTGTGTGTACAATACTGAGTACGAACTGGAACCTCACTTGATCTATCTACTGTATGTATGTATCTATCTATCTACCGACAAATTCATGTGCTGGTGGTTGGCTATGTTTACATTAATCTAATCTCTCTGTGTACCTAATGAGCACCACAGGATCCTGGTCAGTGCCACAGGATGTATCTATTTAGGTTTTTTTCCATTTAAATCATGCAAATTTATACAGTAAGTTAGTCTTTTCTTAAGTCTCAGGCCAAACACAAGCATTGTTTCATGGTCTGTAAATTCCCAGAACCTTGAAATAATTAAAATCTCTTCATGAATAGAATCCCTTAAGCATTTTGCTATAATTGATGCAAATTAAAATTTCTATACTGTATTTTATTAAATTGTTATGCTTGGTTTGCAAAAAATCTTCCCCTTCGTTGATCAGAATACTGTAATCCCAAAACTTCTCCCTCATCACCATGCACCTCATATACCTGCTGTATCTTGTAACCGGTTCCTTAATAATTCAAAAGTATAAATCATTTTCATATGTTTTATTCATGAGGTCAAGAAATGTCTGTCCAGTTCCCCCTCCACTCTTTCACTGCTAGAAAGGGACGTCTGCAACATTACAGCTACATAGCCAACTCTACACATGCCTGACGCCTTGGAAGATGAGTTACCAGCTTCTATACCACCAGTGTGCATATATAATGTCAGAGGTAATTCCTCCCCCATTGGGATCCCATAAACTACCTTTGCATCTGAAGGACCAAGCAAACCTTGGAATCAGTACCAGACTGTATAATAATTCATCAGTTGCCCCCGCCAAGTTTATGTTATGACTCTTGTCCTTTATGAAAGTTGCTGTTTTTTGGCTCATAGGAAACCTTGTGTTATGCCCTTCACAAATGAATCCATTAAATAAAATGTGCTCTTTATTTTAAAATATATAAAAGAAAAGAAATAAATATCCATTATCAGGGACTGCATAGTGGCTTACAAATAGGCCTGTTGAACACGCTTCTATTTCAAAGTGTTAAAGTAGAAAATGTCACTCATATGAATCATGCCAATTGTCAGTAATACGGAATGGTATGTTAACTAATGAATCTTGTAAAAATGTAGTAGTCTTTACTGTGTAGTCTGACAAACCTGTAGGTTTTCTTAAGTATCGGTCTGGAGGAAAAGATGATCTACTTTGATGATTGGAAGTAAATTTTATCTGCTACAATTTCATCTTTTTTTCAAAGCTTACCCTTATTTTCACATTAGATTATCAAGCAGTTATTATGTAATCATGCTCATTAAAATGCAGCATTTTTTAAAATTGTAGGCTGGCCATAGTGTTATATAAGAGAGAAACTAGGCTGCGTTGGAAGAGCTTGAACAAACATGAATCGTGGCGTTAGGGACAAGCAGGCCTGTGATGCACATGTGATGTATTCACTGTGTGATCGATGCTGTACTTAACAAAGAGTGACACTGATCTTATTAACAATCAGGCATAATAACCCGAAATGAAGCAGCTAATCTGGCAGAAATACATCAACTAAATTTGATAGGTAATGAAAATTTTCCCCATTTTAAAAACTGCCTGTTGTAATTGCAAGCCCATCAGATGTTAATTATGATAATGAGTTCATGAAACAAACATACAAAAAGAGAGTAGGCGAACATTTGAATTTTGCATTGAAAAATCTACATTGCAAATTCAGTAAAATAGTTTTTTTTTCACGTTAATTTACAGAACACTCTAGATTTCCAATTTATTGTCTTCAATTTCCACCCTTGCAAAAGTCTGATCCCTTTTTTATGTATGTAAATTACATGTTTCAATTGGCAGCACTATGTCAGTTGCGCTTTCCCTGGTTCCCAGAGGCCACAAAGGGGTCACTCAGGAAGGGCCCAACCTGTGGGTGAAGCAAATGAAAAGCTAGATGCAATCAGGAGCCTACACTGCATGCTAATGGCTGTTACTACTGTACATGCGGAGTTTTGGACTAATGCACTTTGATTAAAGTGTGCAAATCTGAGATACATTTTTTGGTCCATATTGGATCCTTTCACATTGCATTCTGTTCTGTGTTGTATGTCTTTTGCTCCATGCATTGAATGTAAACAAACTCTCTAAAACAAATTGCTTGAACAATTCAATTCAACTGATTTTATTTTTCTATAGTGCCTTTCATTACAGAGTGGCTCTAAAGCATTTTACATGGGCGTGTTGTGATACATTACAATGTCATTAAGACGGAATAATACAAAAAGAGGGAAATGATAAAGAAAGAAAGAAAGAAAGAAAGAAGCCAGATGATAACAAAGGATAGGACCTAAAAGCTCCCACGTAGGGAGGAAGAAAAACTTCTGAGAGTCCAAGGTCCACGGCTTCTGGTTCATTAAGGTCCCATTGTTTCTAACCAGGAGATGTTCTCGCTGACGTCCGCGGCCCCCTGTTGGAAGGCGACGCAGCTGCAGCGCTTTCCTAACTCAGAGTGATGCTTGTGGCTTGCGATCAGGTTGAAGGGAGGGGGGGGGGTCTCCAGCTTATTTGTCATTTATTTCCAGCCGCAGAGTGGAAATGATATGTTAATCAAAAGGAGCGTCTGCCTCGCTCGACAAACCACCGCAGCAGAGGTCGCATCGCGGAGATTATCCCGCAGGCCGATGCACCGCTGCTGTACTCTGACTGCTGCACACTGTGGATCAGCTGCATTTGGGGCGTGACCCGAGCGCAGCGCCGTGGCTGCATCTCCGGAGCGCAGCACATGCAGCGCGCATTTCCAGTGCTCTGCTCGATCACCACCGACGGCGATCATTGTGCTGCAGCCCGCTCCAGTCCGGGATTTGCGCCGATTGACAGCTGCCCCATTGCAAACATTTGATAGTGTAAATGAGTGCAGCACGCAACTGTGTATGAATAAGTAGCCACTGTCATGATAACATGCTTCTGAACATCATCACGACAGTCAGCAATGTGAGCTAATAGCGTTTTTCTTTTCTTTCACGCAGCACCTTCCAAGGGATGCAGACAGGCTGCGCTCACAGAACACCGTCTTCAGAGCAAGAAAGGGAGCTGGAAGCTGAGGACAGTTGTGATTTCACACGCTGCCTGGGAGCTGCTACAGCAGCAGCAGGTCCGTGAAACAGTCAGACAGTTCCAGAAAGTTAAATAATTAATGAATCTGAAGGACCCAACTGAATAGAATATCAGGAACAGATTAAAGAATAATATTTACTCCTTTGTATACCTTCTGCACAGACTAAAGCAGCTCTTCATTAATACCTAGAACACCATATGTGACGATAATAAGTAATTGACCGTATTTGTTTTATTAATTACTCCGATATTGTTGCGATCAATGCAAGCTCATCCCCCCCGGCGTGTCCCTTGTCTCATATACTGTGTCACCTGGAATGGGTTCCAAGCTCATTCTGCTAGGCTTGGCAGTACAGCCTATTGTGATGTTATGCTATAGCTGTTAGCTACACTGCTATTAGCATTGCGCCGTGAAGATTTATAAAGCAGGATATTTCACCGAAGCCGATTAAGAATGTTGTTTTAAGAGACCCTAGAACTTGAAAATCAAATTTTCCTTGAAGTGTAATTCTTTAACCCTTGTCCCATTCAGTGCCCACTTTAATTAATTTTTAAAATTTACTTTCCAGTGGGTTAGATCCACAAGGAAAACGTGAAATATGGAAGTTTGAGGGGTGAGGGGTGTTTAGGCCCAGGAACTGAATAAGGAAAAATGCCGAGAGCAGAGATCTGCTACTGCTGCAATCCAGCAGAAAACTCATTTAGAATTAATATATTTACACTATTGGGCACACAGTCACTTTGCATCTCCGCTCTTACGCACTTAACGCGCAGCAGTGATGCGGTGTGAAGGGGAACCCTCCATTGCTGTAACGCGGCTTCCGTCTGGAGGGCAGAGTCTGCCTTCCGCATGCTCTCTCCGTGCATGTTCCCTTTCCGCATCCCTGTCACAGTGCAGACCCTCATGCAGCCTGTCGGCCCGGCGTTCACGTCGACGCATCTAAGCGGCGCTATAAATGAGCTTTTAGAATCGCAGCCTCCCGCGTGACTCTGTGCCGGGCCCTGAGCGTATTTGGCAAGCTCTGGAAGACATATTAGGCTGATGATGTGCTGTCTGTAGCCTCTCTAACAGCGGGGAGCGACGTTGCTGACGTCTTACCTGACAGAGGAGGGAAAGAAAAAACACAAAGATGGTGCAGAGGGTGGAAACGCAGTGCTGCATTGCCTCGGCGGGTGGCTGCATCGCCTCACACTTCTGCAGGCGTAGGTTCAAATCCTCAAACACGTATTTGCATGTTCTCCCCTGTGCTGTGTGGGTCTCCCTGCAGGCATGCTGTTAAGCTCAGTAGCATCTCTGTCCTCTCTGTGCATGCACCTTGCAATGGACCGACATCCCCTGTGGCGGCTGGGCTGCACTTTTGCCTATCAGAAGATGTTAGAAGCCTGTAACAGGTCCAAGCTGTATATATGGCTTCAATCCTCATGTGTTTCCATGTATATTTCACCTGTATTTGCAGGTTAGCCAAGCAAGCGGGGTGGGGCAGTCACCATCCCTTGCATTGCTCTCTTGTTCTCTTGTAGCCGGTGTGATTTCTATAGAAACGTCTCACTGCCAGTTCCACGCTACTGTGTAAGCCGACTGCTAACAATTACTATAAATAAAAATGATATACTATGCCAGCAGTGGGTGTACTTATATTGTTTAAAAAAATGTCTAAATATATTCAAAATCATCTATATAGCTCCCCATTTCTCTTTCAGCAGGAAATAAAAGCCCAGACAGTAATTAGAGTCAGACTGCTTTATAGGGGTCCCTTTACATTCCTCCCTCACCCTCCCTCCAGCCTGGCACATAAATTAGATTTTCTTTTTCTCTTTAACCTCCAGTCTTTTTCTGTTGTGACCTTGGTTCACAGCGGAGTAAAAAAAAAAAGTAATGAATGCATAAGGAATGCATTAATAAATTAACAGAACCGTTTTTATTTTCGTGCATTTATGACTGAATATATGGAGCCCTTGACGTCTGGCTTGCAGCCTTGCTGGGAATGCAGTCGTTTGCAGAGTAGGGGGACTCGCTGACCCCGTCGTAACAGGTGTAACGCGCAGTAATTGCGACGCTGAAGAGGCCCCCGTGCTAGAGGAGTGACGGCCCGCGCAGACTGTGCAGGTCAACAGGAGCAAATTAGCGAGCATCCTCAACGTCGCACCCCTGGGGGCATCTGTGTCACTCCTGATGCCACTGTAGCACAGTCGGGGCTGCTTGTTCTGCATTTAACACCTCTCTCCATGTCAGTTAATCGGAGAGCTCATTTTCAGCGTTACGAGTATTCTGAATGAGAGGCTCTCCACGCAAGATGAGAGATAAAAACAAGAGGAAAATAACACACTATAACAAATTGGCACTCCAAATTTAAACTCCAAAACGATATCATCGCGAAAGAACTAAACAAATAAACTTCAATATTTCTAAATGCACCCACTTTTGACTCTGCGATAGCCCTTTCAGTGGCGGTATCTGTCGCGTAAGGTGCGCACGTTAGGAATGAGGCGGGGGAGGCAGACGAGGGAGCCGCGAAGCCAGCGATCGGCCGGCATGTAAATGTCAGCGCGCTAATTATAGCGCTGATTGTTGTTTAAGCGGCTAAACCTGGCACTTACTTAAGTGAAGGAGACATGTGGGTGGAAACTGCAATAAATGAATGATGAAGCAGGCGGCACGGAAAAGCCGTGTACCTGACAAGACTTCGGACAAACTGATCGCAGGGATTGTTCTGCGTCCAACTGACAGACGCCGTGGGAGAGCGACGGCGTGGACGTTTCTGACCGGGAAATGCTGGGATGTGTCTGCATATAACCTTATTTGTAAGCTGCCTTTTCATTGACTAATGCATGACATGTGGAGTTATTGTATTTTACTTTGTCCTGGTGTTCGAGGCCCAGACGGATCGTTCTGTCGCTGAGGTTTCCGGTCGCTGACTGGTAATGCGTCGACGTTTTTAAGGTTTTGGGTTTTATTAATCGCTCGCCCAGGTAGGGGGGAGCAGCTGCTGCTGCAGTGGGCCATATGCAGGCCCAGGCGTGCCAGGACTGCATGACACATCTGTTGCAGGCAGCCACCCAGGCCTGCAGCTTAGGGACACCTCCCTCGTTGGCGGTCGCATTGCTGCATGCTGTTTTTCACCCCTTCCTCCCTGCGGATGTTTTGCCTCAATAAACCGAATGGCAAAGTGAAAAAAAGCAGTTTCTCACCCCACTAAGTGCTTTTTTTTTTTTTATATAAATGTTTCCAGAGCTTGGTACTCTTAAGTACCTTTCGCATGTGCCTGCGGGAGAGATGAAGATGCGAAGCTGTGCTTCAGCACAGTAAAACCCAGCGCTACAGCTTCATCGAAAGCGATCGTTTGCAGCGCAAGAGATGCGACGCCGACGTCCGCATGCCTGTCTCAGCGCTGTCACAGCATGACAAAAATGCAACCTTGCCGCAGAGATGTGTCACACTTTTGTATCTGACGGGTAAATGCTGTGTGGAATCAAATGTAGAAGAACCATATTCTTGTTGCTGTAAGCCACTAGCCCCCCCCCCCACCACACACACACACACACACACACACACATATAGACAATCCTGTAGTGGATTAGGGTTGAATGAATGGTTGCATGTTTATGCAAACCATTAAACCCACCACTTGAAGCATAACTGCGACCAACAACACAGATCTGCCAAACTCCACCCCTTTTTTTTTCCTTCCAACCTTTTCCCCACATCCATCCATACATTCATCCATCCGTCTGTTCATCTTCCTTCTTCTGTACCTCCAGAATGAAATCAATTTGTTAATTATTAGTTAATTATACATGCACTCCAAAATGGAGCATTGATCGTTTGGTGAGCATGCTGCCCCCCACATCGTCCAGGTGGGGGCCACACGGTGGTGCTGGTGAAGTGCCTCCCCAGTGCTCCTATAAAGTGCTTTGGGTGTCTTGGAAAGCACTAGGCTATATAAATGTAACGTTTGCTTTTTTCACTCATTCATTTCAGTGGTCATTTCAGAAGTACTGCATATGTCACTGCCAAAAAAATTCAACCAACACTTTTTAGATAATCGTGAAGCTTGTTCATTAATTAAGGGAGACTAAATTATTGAGTTTTGGCTGAGCCTGACACTCATGGCCTAACGGAGAGATGAAAAATCCATAACACAGCTTCTCGGTGATGTCACACGCTGCAGAGAAGCTCCTCAAGGCCACACCGCAAGGTGAGGGACGACAGCTCTCATTTTTAGCTTTTATTCAAGTCCAGATATTAGTCCCTCATCCTCTGTACTTTCAGGTGTTTCCTGATTGAATTGCTCATGTATACTGTGATACACCAGACCCATTCATGAGGACTCTTTCCGTTAAATAGTGTCTTACATGTGCTTTTGTCTTATTAAAGTGTTTAATCTGTTGTGAAATTGAATCTGAAGACTGCATACAGGCTACAGTTCATTCTAATTAGAGGAAAGCACCTTCATAGGGATACGATACATAGATATTGTTAGGGGATGCTGTAGGAGTTGGGGGGGGGGGGGGGGGGGTGGGACG
>JAODJW010000033.1:3163581-3178372 GCA_026777045.1 Hyperopisus bebe | reverse complement strand
AGGCACACACACACACGGACACACACACCCACACGCAGGCACAAACACACACACAGACACACACACACGCAGACACACACACACGCAGGCACACACACACACGGACACACACACCCACACGCAGGCACAAACACACACACACAGACAGACACACACACAGGCACAAACGCAGACACACACACACACAGACACACACGCATATACAAACACACACACACACACACACTTGGTCAGTTCCTTCTTTAAAAGGTCGATGGCAGCTGAACATTTATAACACTTTTCATTGGTTGGTTCAAGGACTGAACATGATGTAACACATTTCCAGGACATTTATGTAACGTGTCCCATTCATGGGCGTCGCTGCCATTAAATTTGAGGGGAACGTGTTCCCCCATATTTCATAATTATTTGTTTGGACCCCCCCACATTCAATATAATATATTAGTTTTATGTCACTCTATGACACACTATGCACAGTTTGGTACGTCCAATTAACCCAAGAATGTTCTTGGGCTCTGTTCTTGGTCCCCACAACAACCCGAGGAGAACATGCAAACTCCACACACATGGAGCCATGGCAGAGACTCAAACCCAGCTTCCAGAGGTGTGAAGCAGCAGTGCTAAGCACTGCGCCGTCGTGCTGTCCCCTGTCTGCAAGTCGTTTATGATCAAATTTGACATCAATTACCAGAACCGACCTCCCTGCGGCCAGGCGCCCTCCAGCTAGCCACTCTCCCCCTGGTAATACTCCAAATCCTGATTTCTGCTGTTTTCCCTGTTTTGTTTCCATTTTCCCGCTGTGCCAGGATGCCATAAAAACACTACAGTCAGACCTGTGGGGCAGCACTTTATTGCTATTTAGGGCTGAAAGGTCAGTGTGCTCGTCTCCATAGCGATGTAATTTAAACAGAGCCATTTGTCCATGTTATCTATAGCAGACCATAAACATGTACAGAGAATCAGAGGTGGGTAATTCAGGTCCAGAGGGTAAAAGTCCAGACCAAGATTTTGTTTCAACCAACCAGTTGTGCATAGAGAGTCACAGTTTTAGAGTCTGCAACTAGTTGGTTGAAACAAAATCTTGGTCTGGACTTTTAGTCCCTGAACCTGAATTACCCATCTCTGCAGAAAATATCGTCCTGTCATGTGAATGCTGGTGTCTGTTGGCTGTGATGCTTTAAGAAATTATTCCCAGTTATGGTTTCCGATTGCACTTTACTTATTTATCGTGATGAAATATTGCCGTAATTTCTAAATCAATAGGTTGATGTGTTTTACTTTACATTAAGTGCACCTTCATAATGCTCTTATATTCCATTCATAAAACGTTCAGTACACCTTCATAATGTATTCATTAAGTATTCACGAAACATTCATAAACATCACGTATGTATACCTTAACATCTTAACATCCCTTAACAGCTTTAATATATAATAATAACAAAATTATAATTGTATAATCATGTAATGTTTGTTATTAATGTATGTTAAAGCTGACAAGGGATGTTACAGTAGGATGTTAAGGTGTACTTGCATGCTGCTTATGAATGTTCTATGAATGCATAATGAACGTGCACTTAATGTAAAGCGTTACCGTTTACCGTTTATCTTTTTATTTTATTGAAGGAAACAAATGTGCCATTAATCTCACTATAATTAGCTTCCATATCGATGTATTCTGAAAAATAAAAGCACTCGAACTTTGCACCTGCGAATTGCTCTTTACCCAGCATCCTCACTGCAGGATTTATTAATGGTGTCGGTTATTTCCCACCAGTTCTCACTGCATTTTTTTGCTCTAAACCTAAATATCCAGTCATTCGTTCATTTTCAGTGTGAGACTTCCAAGACGTGTTTCTCTGGCTTTACTCCGCTCTGCCAGTTTAAGCAAAAGCGCTTTTAATCCCTCTTCTGTAACCCTCAGCACATTCATCTATGGACATGTCTAATTTGAAAACCACCTGCAGGTGCTTACAGCTGTTTTACTTTTTTATGTTTTAATTTATTTATTTTTTACCAGTGATTAAAAGGAATGACAGTAAGACTATGCTGTGTTATATGCAGATTATAAGAGTATATACTCTGTCTTTCAGTGATTTGATTGCTATAAATCAGGTATATAGTACTTAAAGTGTCTTAGAAGCTTGTAATTGTTTTGATTGAGCATGTACTTTAATTGCAGGTGTCTGTTTTTAATGCCAAGCTTTTCTCCTGCTATAAAAGTCAAATTTTAGGCAGAACAGTAAAATATCTCTCATAACTTGCTTATCCAATGCATGGTTGCCATGTAAACACGTACAGTAAAATGTATGTTTTGTGGTTGCTTTTGTTACCATGACAATGATTACTAGTCCTGGCCCTACAACTAACTTACAACTAACTTATTCGGCCCTACAACTGTCAAATAGCTAGGTTATTTTGCTTAGAGGGTTGGTGGATATAAGGGGATGTATTCGGGGGATCTTTCCTACAAGTTTTATACTGTAAATGACTGAACATATGCGACAGAATTAATTACATTTTTGCAGAAGTATCAATTCCTCTAAAGAGTAGATGAGTAGGCAGCCTTTAATTACTGTTGTTCAGTTTTATTGTTGCCATTTAGTACCTGAAAAGGTTCAGTGTCATTCTCACTGGCAGCAGCTTGAATAGAAAAGGACACCTGTAATCATGCACCATTGTAGCCAGAATCGTTCACCGTACAGAAATACCATTTGTTGCATCATAGTCAGTGGCTACAGTGACAACATCACACTGCATTCATCACATCAACATGACTTCAAGCATAGATTTAAGGAAACTAGACTGGCTATCCCTTTCATGTTCTGAGTCTCCTTGCTCAGCTCTCCCTCCTTAGAATCCTCTATTCTCTCTTCTTAGAAAACCCTTTAACAGCATAAGTTTGACACTGCAGGAATTCAGCAAGCTTCTTTGTTTGCTCTATGGGAATTCTGTGCTCTTCGTGCTAGTTCAGTTGTGGCATGCACTAAGGCAGTGCCTCTCAACCCAGTCCTTGGGGAACCCCGGACAGTCCACACTTCCTCTCCTTTGCTAGGTATTCCGTGTTCCTGATTGGCTGGGAGCTGGGAGGGAGCAAAAATGTGGACTGTCCGTGGGACTGGGTTGGGGAACACTGCACTAAGGTAACGCCAACACTCTTTATATGCTAATCTCTTCATGATTGGAAACATCTTTCCAAACCAGGCTTAATATTGCTCTGCTCAAAGACAAAACTAAGAGGAAAGCAAGATGTTGAACTCAGAAAAATGTCATTCTCCTTTACCTTTTTCATATCCTATTCTTACAAATTAAAACTTGAATGCATACAGGTCTGATTTACCAAAATAGGTCTTTGTTAGCAATTTCACACGCTGTGAGTAAATCTGTGTGATCTTTGTACATGTTTGTATTGAAATCTTTGTCAGGCTCTTTATTAGATAGTGTGTCAGTGGCAGCATTTTACAGTGATTCCACAGATTTTCCATAGACATCAATAAACGTCCAAGATGGTTCAGAAAACTGACTCTGCTGCCCTCACTGAACTTGATTTGGTCATGTTGTCTAGAACACGAGCTGGATGTTTTGCACTGAAGACTAAAACTTCCCATTCACCGGACCATAATATCTTCTTCCTAAACTTCTCACGGTCAGTCACAAGTCCTATAAAAATACCCATCACGAATGTTGCCCTTTTCCGAAAGGGGCTCAGTTTTGTTACTCCGCCAAAGACTTCAAAGCTGTTTTCTGCTGTAGAGCTTGTCGACCTTGGACAGTGCTTTCCCATTTCACCCAAAGAGCTATTTAACCATAACTACTGTTGTATCTGGTCTCTTATTCACTTCACTGAGTGTTTCCCTTCTCGTCTAGTCACTCTGATTGTTACGGAGGCCAGATTTTCATAGCATCTGGATTCTGGATTTTTTCCCATTTACATTTCTCTTTTACAATGGACTTCATTCTGCTCCTGTTAAGGTTCAAAGCTTTGCCATTCATTTCATAACATTCTCTATTTGTTTGCTTCCTAATAACTTCACTCTGAAGTCCCACAGACAGATACCTGGTTTCCATTGCAGTGTGACTAATCTCATCTGCTTCTTTAGCCGAGAGACTTGCACAAAGTCTGGCATATTTATTCTCCATTGATGCAAATAAACACTGGTGAATTGCAGCTCAACACAGATTCTGATGTTCTGTCAAAGTGGAATAAAACTTGACTGATTTAGGTGAACATTTATCAAAGTGAATAATGAGATCAAATTACAGTCCATCAAGGCTGTCCCCAACATTGTGAGCTCTGCTTTCTGGGACAGGCTGCAGGTCCCCCATAATCCTGTACTGCATAAGCTGCATTAAATCCTCAGTTCTCTTTCACACAAATAGGACACATTCAACCCAAACTGAACTTCACTATCCTGTTTTTGCAGTATATTCCATTTGACCATGTCTCCAGAGCCTTTTAGCAAACACTCCTGCCAAATTCAACCATATATTCCTGAGGCTCATGCCATTACCTTTGTCTTTGTCAGTGAAGCAACAAAAATCTGGCAACAATGTTTAACTTTCAGCACCCTGTTTATACTCTTGACTCTGTGAGCCTAGTTGACACTGTTTCAGAACAGCCCACGACTGCCTTTTAACTCGTTATTCAAAGCAGGCCATGCTGTCCTATTCTGAGCCTTTTATATTAATTTAATGCTTCTTGTTTGGCTTGGTGATTGTTTGACTTGGCTTAAATGGCTGGAGCCGAGACACTTATTCTTGTTTTCTCCACGTGTTGATGTGTTGAACACTATGGGATCCTATTTAACATCCGGCATAAAGTGGCACTGGATGCATTTTGTCATTTTCCGTCCAGCGCAAATGTTCTTGGACCCACCTGAGCACCAGTAAACGTGTCAGTCTTCAAATGAGGCAAAGTCAGGTTCATTGTTGCTGTATTGTGATTTTGAGGCAGTGGAAAAGGATTGACCAACAAAAACCTGGGCTAGGGTTAATGGCTGAGTATTACACTGTTATTTTAAGGATGCTTTATCAAGATAGTAACATGTGCACAGCACACTCCGTTGTCAGGACTGCTACAATGCGACCAATGCAGTCCTAAAAAACCTGGCGTTGACTAAAATTGCGTACTGAAATACACATTTCCAGTGGGAAAAATAGGGTTAGGGGAATGTGACTCCAAAACTTAAATTACGGCAAACAATATTAATTAAAAAATAAAAACAGTGATATCACTTGCCCATAATATGACTTTATGCATATATTTAAATAAGAAATATATTGCAATAGACTGATAAATTATATCCTAAACATCTCCAATAGGTCTTATGAGTCTCAGAAGAATTGACTAGTAGCCATTCAATCTAACATATTGACCTCACTAGCATTGCACTTCAGGAAGTTTGCCTCTCAGATTTTCCCATCTCCTGAGACCTAAGGGTTAATGAGAAGATGTGGAGCAGTTCAGTGGTTGTTTAATCTCTCCCAGGTGTACGAGGCAGGTAACTATCCCGCTAGCTCATGTTCTTCCGTGGTCGAAATGGTGCTAAACAGACAACTTGTTCCTTTTCCTGAATCCGCTGTTTCCTCTAATTAATGGACTGTCACAGTCCTACCAAATGTACTTTTTTGCGTTCTCAATCCCACAAGAAATCTTTAGCAATCTCATGATTGCTTTATAAATATACGAAATTGTATAATCTATAATTACCTCCAGGCCAATGTTAAAAAGATCTGCAGCTTTATATTATTGCACCAGAAGTGATTTCTAAAAATGTGAAGCAGAAAGAGTATAGGGCAGGAAATAAACCATGATGTAAAAAAAAAACTATTGCTTCCACATTTCAAGCAGGTCTAAGGGATATCAGGATATCAGAGGATGGAAAAGGGGAATTTTATTGGCATCCTTGGGTTGTAATGAGTAGGTGAACTGGACAAAATACAAAATACAACCGTTATTGTCCCTAATGAAAAACGAGCAAAGAACCAGACCTTTGCTCTCTCTCTCTCTCTCTTTTGCTCTCTCTCTCTCTCTCTCTCTCTCTTTTGCTCTCTCTCTCTCTCTCTCTCTCTCTCTCTCTCTCTCTCTCTTCCCCCCAACCCCCCACGGTAATCCTATATGATATAATTATCAATTGCTTACAAATGGGCCTCGTCCCTCCACAAAATCTTCTACCTGCTCCCTTGAAGAGAGACCGCCGTCCCACGTGATTTATTACCAACAGAAATGTGCAGGTGCACAAAAGCTACTAAATCTCATTTCTTTGAGACGATTATGCCTATAAGAGAGCTGGGTTATATGGAGAGGAGCTGCCATTTTTTTTATTGAGTTATTAGCCAAGGGGGCAGTGTGACACTATATGTGCTGTGTCTTGCATGACCATAGCCACTTTCTCTAGCCGTTATTTTCCATATCACCAGTAGCATTGCCTTTTATTATACAATAGAGACTCTCCTCTGACATAAAACAGTAATATGAAATGTAATGCGTTCCGGGGAGCAAATTGGTTTTTGTTTAGTCTCTTTGATGATAATTCCTATCAGGAATAGCTAATGAATCGCATTAGCCAGCCTCTGGGGCTTCTGTGGAATAAATGCTGAAGAGCAGGCCTGGGGTCCCGACTCGCGCAGACGTTCAGTGGGGCCTGGGGTCCCGACTCGTGCAGATGCTCGGTGGGGCCTGGGGTCCCGACTCGCGCAGACACTCGGTGGGGCCTGGGGTCCCGGCTCTTGTGGATACTCATTGGGGTCTGGGGTCCCGACTCGCGCAGACACTCAGTGGGGCCTGGGGTCCCGACTCATGCAGATGCTCGGTGAGGCCTGGGGTAACGGCTCACGAATACACTCAGTGGGGTCTGGGGTCCCGGCTCTCCTGGACGCTCAGTGGGGTGTAACTGAGTAGGAAAATTCATTGTGTAAGTAAATGAGCTGGGCTGAGATATCTTTCTTAAGCAGAAAATGGCAGAAGTTGTGTGCCACTCAAAGATTGCCCTGCTGTAGGTTTAATTATAATTAAGAAGCTAGAACAAGCTCGTCTTTGGCATGTTTAGGAAGCCAAATGGTATGAGTAATCATAGGTGAAAGATGGAGTGTGACTCTGCCGTTCTGTTTCAGGCTGGCTGCATTAGTCACGACTCCTTGAATGACTCAAATACTCTGCAGAATTCTCATAAATTACTCCACATTTATCTTCTCGTCTAATTTATTTTTGAAAACTAGTCGGAGGCTTTGCTGAACACAGATCCACTGCAGCCACACTTGCCTTAAAAATTAGATACGCTTAACAGAGTACCGACATTTTTGGGATAAATTGCTGCATGCTTGAGACGCCTGTATGATTTTGGTTAAAGTTTATTGTTGGAAAAAAAAAAAATCTACCCTGAGTAATTTCTTGCCGAATCAAAATGGAAACATCCTGTTAGGTTTATGTTTGTAGGGGGACCTTCAAGTTTTGATGTGGGCGGTGGATAGTGAGAAAGAGACTCTTGTCCTATCAGCGACAGACTGTCGAGGGGCTTATATCACAGTAATTGACGTTCACATGTGAGCGAGATGGAACTGTGAAGGAGACTGTACAGATTTTACACATGAAAAAAAGCAAATAACATTGCAATCTTGATGAAGCTGGTATGCATTTGAAATGCATTCTTCTCAATTATACCTCTTCCTCATGTACGTCCTTTTACCCTCCTCCGTCTGTTCTGCCTGCCAAGCGGTCTCACCCAGCTGTCCATTCAGCTCTTAACAACATCCATTTGCAAAATTATATAAATAAGATCATGCTTTACACTTTTAATTAATGCCTTAAATTCTGCTCAGTTCTGCATGTCGGGATGTTCTGCTCTGTATAAAGAAGAGATTATTGGGGGCATTTCTTGGGTTCCAAGCTAAGATTTTATGCGTGATATGTATAAAAGAGGAAAGCTAGAGTGAATCAGTCACAGTCTTACCCGCAGGTTTATCATCACAAGTCAAAGGTAACTGTTTTTGTGCTGGATGTTTATTAATAGCTACAGAGTATGGAACAAGACGTTGGCCACTCTCTGTATTAGTACTGCTAGTTGTATGGCAATTAATAATTCTGAATTGAATTCTGAATTTTGAATTGAAAGTAGCAGTTTCATGTTTAAGTTTACTAATAAAAAATTAACAGACAAAGCAGAATACGAACCGATAAGCCATGTCTTTAGGTTAGACATTTCTTTGGGTATTTTCAGAAAGGGTCATGTGCAACAGAGCTTGGCCTTTCTGTAACTGTGCATGCAGTGATATCAGTGTAGTTCGCTTGGTTTTGACTGGTTCGAAAAAGATCGTCTATGAGCACGTCAGATATACGTCAGAGCGGGTGCTTCAGCTAGTGGAATACTCGTTTATTGGGAATCACCAAGAACCATTTCTCCTATTCAAGATTTGGTTTCCATGGCAAAATGGTATATGTTAACTTGACTAAAAGCTGAATGCAAAGAAAAAGCTTTAAATAGACTGATTTGTAATTTACACGGTGGGTTGAGAATGATATATCATGGCTTTGATAACATTCTGATTATTTTTTGATTGTATAGGCACTGGAATGTATTTTAAATGAGTGAATAACTGAAAGTCTAAGAAGTGTAACAGAATATTACAGGCAGAGGGGACATAATCAGTGATGCGATCAACCTTGTAAAAAAGATACTGCTACCCGTTTGATCTAGGAACGTTTACCGAATGTTTCAATTAAGGTATAGAGACGTTCAAAGTGTCCACTTTTCCTGATGTTCCCAGAACATTATCTAGCTACCATAACTGCTGCTACAACTAGGAGTAAAATGAAAGGTATGCTGGAGCAGAGGGTGACAATGCTGCCATACACTGCGAAGGTCATGGGGTCGAGCCTGGATGTTGCATTTGTAGCATAGCATGTTTATAAAATAATATGTATTATTAAATAATTCAACATTAATTGCATTAAAAGGATGTTCAGGTGTTTATTTTATCGTGCTGGCATGGACAGAACCTTCCATAAAATGTAAAACACGGAAATAACATCCCATTAATGTCGCAGGAAGAATGTTTTCTGCTGACTTTGAGAAGACCGTCATATCACATTCCAGGAATATTCATATGACATGTCGCATAACGTTCCGGGAACATAACATGTTAGCCGGGTAGCTTTTCCTTCTGGTGGGGACAATGTTCACATCAGTGTTTGCTTAGAGAATAAGCCCTGTCTCCAGCTGCATTCCATAGCACGGTGAGTAGCACCTTTTGCTAACAATAGGATGGTTGTGGGTTCCAGTCCCAGGGAATAAATTGTAAGCCTTCCCCTATTGTAAGTTGTTTTGGTTCAAAGCACTATGTCATTATCCTGCCCCTGCACAGAATGCTGTGGTTTGAAGTGATTGGTTTTATTTTGCCAAGGATGACAATGACCATGCAAACCAAAGGAGATAATAGGCGCCCTTGCAAAAGCTTAGTTGTATAGTTAATAAGCCAAAGGCACAAGCCTGTGTCCCCTTGGGCTCCGATTGTCAGGCAGATGTTAGCAGGCTACAGATTTGACATCTATTATCTGTTTCTCAGCATGTGTACTGTTTTGTACTTTTGAAGACGGAGGAAAGTTTTTAATTAATGATTTACAATGTCCCGTCTCTTACATTATTCAAGAAGGCGAACTGTTTGGGTTTTGAATTTAAAGTGGTAGTATTTTATTTTTATGACAACGAGAAGAAAATCAGGCCTCACGCGCTGAAAAATCACATAACTTGTGAGCATTAGTCCAGTGTGGTGGACTCACACCTCCAGGATGGTGCATTTGATTCTGTGTGTGACGTTTGCATCTTTCCTGTCCATGTCGAGTCTCCAGTTTCCTCACAGTATCCAAAGATGTGTGGTTTAGGGGAATCACTGTCTCTGAATTGTCCAGTGTGTGCTTGGCATCCCAGTTTGGCTGCCCCAAACCCCTCCACTTTCTGGAATAGACTCAAGACTCGTGGTGACCTTGCAGAGGATAAGCAGGGATGGAAAAGGGGTGGATGAAAACATTATTATGGTTTTGCAGCAGGAGGTATGGAGTTAAAATAGCATTATGTTGAAAACAGCAATTATCATAGCATTCATCTGTAACACTGCTGACCTAAAATGACACAGCAGGCACTGAAAATGGGCTATCTGGAATACTGTGTGATGGCAGGCGTAGCAAAAATAAAAATATGTAAATATTCAAAATCATTTTCAGCTAAAACTGAATATGAAATATATTCCTCAATCTCCCGAAGTAGCCATTCAGTCTCTGTTGAATTTAGTTCAATATAATAAAAATCTGTAATGGACATAAATCCCCCAGGACAACCTCACAATGGTTGACTTTTAAAATAGATTTTTTAGTGGATTTCATTATACTTTGTAGATACGTACGTTTCAATATTCCTGACTGAATAAAAATAGCATTTTGCCCGTATTGTAGATAAGCCATAATGAGAAAACATCTTAGATTGCACAGAACATTCTGGTAGGTAAAACCAAAAGCTTCCCTGTCTTGAGTCATAATAGCAGTTAAATTTAGCCAATTACTTTGCATACATATATGACAATGCATTCCATTTATAAAGTCCATTTATAATTTTGAGTTACAAACTCTCAGTTTAATTTTAATAAATTCTTGATGTGCTTTGCCCTCTTCATAACCAGATGACATTCTTGAGAAGGACAGTAAGGTGCCCACGGCTTTGAGAGTTGGTTCAGACAGCGATTAGAGTCTTCTGTCCCTTGCTGCGAGATTTGCATTAATTGGTGCTACCATGGACATCCGAAACCATGGAGAACAGCAAATCATCTCCTGACCCCATGTTTAACGTGATTTTTCTGTACATACATACGGTAACTGATAAATTATACAGAATATAGCAATGAAAAAATGTTATGTATCAAGGGATAATGGGATAAGCATGCCTTTTTCACCCCTCGGAGGGTGAAGGGACAATGAACAAACATACTGATATACATCTTACAATATTTTTTTCAGACCACGGTAAACTGGGGATAACTGAACCTACTGCGGATATGTGTTTTTATCTTGGACATTTCCATGTAATTGGGTACAGTTAGTTGTCACAATCGCATATATGTTCTCAATGTCAGTAATGAATCCAATCATCCATCCATCCATCCATCCATCCATCATAGTCATTAACGATGCTTTGATGCATAATAAAAAAATAAGTAAATTTGTTGATCTTTGATGCCATTTCAAGTCCCAACAGCTGTTGATTTTATTGATTTCATTTTTGGGCTTCATTCTTAATTACAAATATGCATACTTCTGGGAAAAGGATTAATTCAGCTAAAATATTTCTTACTCTTATGTTGTTTTTTCCACTGTGTAGTAACTGTTTCAGGGTTTCTATTAAGTGCATAACATTTATAGAAAACTTAATCAAGCAATTAGTAGGTATATATACAGCTAATTGTGTTTGTTTTCATTTCTAAACCGCATGGGGCAGATTTCTACGCGATACTATGACTGTACATTCATTGCATTTATACTGTATATGTAACCGTATGGCCAATTTAAATTGTTTGAAGTACAAAATATTATTGTGTTACACGTATTCTTTTCTGATACTATGTGCATATAGAAACAACTGCCTGACACCTAAAAAAAACCTTGCAGATAAATTGCCGAATGAGCGATGAAAACAGATTCCTAAGTTACATTCTGAAGTATTATAATTCATTTATAAATGAAGATCACTTAGAAGATCAACAGGCTTCTGATGTATTTGCCTGTTTTCTCTTGTGATTTCACAAGATCACCAAACCTTCCCCATACTGTACAGTATATTCCCTTAAAAATAATGATTATTCCAGAGAGTCTTGCAAAACGTTGTTAATTTATTGATCATTAATGCCATAATTTTGGGGCGAGTGTAACATTTCACCTTACCTTGATCATACAGTATGGCCAAATACTGAAAGGTAGTGATGTGCAAAACTCGCAGTGTCATAATTTGAAATAGAACAGCAGACTCAAACAATGCAGAAAAGATTTGAAAAAAAAAATGCTAAGTGTATAAATAAACACTGAAAGGCTGCTACCAAATTGTCTTACAACTGGCATCACAAACTCATGATGATTCATGGTTAAATTTTTGCACATTATCCCATACAACTTGAAATACAATATTTCAGTGCAATTAGTGAATAATACAAATGACAGTATAGACCACGTTAATGATTGAAGTTATTCTGCAATATTGATTTCCATGTACTTTAATTTAATAAGATGATGGCAAGTGGTGAAAAATCAACAGACAATGAAAGAAATGTCTTTCAGTGATCCTGTTGTGAAAAGCTCTAACAGCAGAATTGGACATTTAGACCTGGGGAAAGCACATCACATATTGCAGAATGCAGGTATTAAGATCAGGTTGTACATTCTAAGGTTTGATCAGTTCCAAGCTAGCAAGCTGAAAGGTGCCCCAGAGTCTGTGGGGACGATCTTCCATTTCTGCAGTTTAAGCTTTGACGTGTCATTAGACGTTCAGATACGCACGGGTTGCGTAAAGCAAACTATCCTCATTCCCTTCTAGTCAATATAAATTCTAGAATGGGAAAAAAATGTCACAGTTCCACAAGCCTAAAAATATTGCCAGATAGACCACTCCAGTGCTCTGTGAATCTTCTCTTCTGCTGAATACCAGTGTGACATGCTTGTGACAATCTATTTCTAATGTTTCAAAGGGAAAAAAACAAAAGAAATATGGCCATTCCTAGTCTGAAGTCCTTTTCTGTACTGCAGCTATAGCATGACACAGTGAGTGTGCCTCTCTGCTGATGAGGTGTAATACCGCCATGTGCTCTAAATTAAAGCTTCTTTTTCAGAGACACAGAGAGTAATTATTCCCAGTCCCGGCGATTCCCACTGGAAGGCCCTGACCTACCCTGCACTCTGGGAATAGAATTCAGCCTTTCCCTTATGCATCGATTTCCTGTTCAACACAAATTAACTGTTAATGTTGTATGTGGGGAGATGGAAGAACTGTGAGCTAAGGGGAAATGTGATACACAGCAGTTTTTGAGCACTACTGCAGAAAAAGGGCACCTTTCGTTTTAGCCATGATAGTCTTAGCAAACGAATGGTGTCTGTGATGCATCGTGTTTAACACGTGTTGCCTTGAGCATTAGCTGTGTCGATGGTTGTTATCTTTCACTGAACTTTAAGAGGACACAGTGTGCGATTTGGTAACGGCAAAGTACACACTTATATCACCGCTTTCAGGGTAGTGGGGTCTGCTAAGCTATAGTGGGTTTTTTTTTCAATATTTCACCAGTTAAATGTCATCACATGGATTTGGATATTGGTGAAAAGAAATGCAAAGTATATTAGCAGAGATAAATTACCACTTTTACAGTGAGCATTGAGTTTTACAGTTTGAACTCACTGTAATGAGCATACATTAAATAGAAGCTGTGTTTACTATACTACACTACACTACACTATACTATGCCATGCTATACTATGCCATGCTATACTATACTATACTATACTATGCTGTGCTGTGCTATGTTATGCTATGCTATAATATACTATACTATGCTATATTATGCTATGTTATATGTCTTCTGAGAATAACCCACCATCTATACTTGCTAGGGCTGTAAAGATGCTGCAACATCACTTATGTTGGAGTGAAGGTTCATTTTGCATTACAATTGTTTAGAGCACAACTAATAGAAAGCTAAAAGCTTGCATGTATGGTACATTGTATATGATTTCACAACTGAAATATATGCTTGAAACTTCAGTTCTGACACGCCACATGAAGCATGACAAATCTTATAACCTGTTTAAAAATACAAAAGAATGACAGTATTTTCTTTTGAAATTGACTTGCATCTGAGCCCGTTATCCATGAAGGTTATTGAAATATGAAAGACATGATGTGCATTTTAGCCTGTATCCCCGTTTGAGAAACCGGGGTCAATAGAGAGTTAATTCGAATTACAGAATGTTAGTTTGTTGGACTGGATATTGATAAGAGAAAATGAATGTTGATTAGTGGCTTGGAAAGCTGCTGTCTCCAGGCTTGCTGCTTTGCTTCTTCCCGCAGCTCTCTGTGTGTGGTACTCTCACATTCTTCCTGTGCTCATGTGGGTCTCCTCTGGGTACTCCCGGTGTCTATAAATTGGCCTTAGTGTGTGTTTGTGTTACTTTCCTGTGAATAAGTGTCTTCGAATTCAGGATGTTCCCTGCCATAAGCTGTACTGCAGGATAAATAATTATATACTAACAAGACATAACTAAGTAATATCAAGCAAAACCAACAAATCCATTTATTAATCAGCTTTTTAATCACTGCCTTTCAGTCTCCTCCAACCTTCTTAAACTAAAAGGGGACAAAGCCATAAATAATAAAAGGAGGAGAGTTTCTGCCAGTTACAAAACACAAAATTCTGTAATATTCAAACTGTCCTTCCAGATGGAGTGTATCGACAGCTGTATTGTCAGACACACTGCAGCCGCCTCGCACAGAATCTGAGAAAGACCCACAATTAAATTTAGTAATTAAGATTCCAATGTGAACAATGCCCACCGCTTTCCATTGGCAGGAACACGGAAACCGTGGATTAAACTGGGTGTGGAGGTTGAGCCTGGGGACAGAGGCATTAGACCGGGCAGCGTCCTGTTAGGGCTGCGTTTGCCTGGTTGAGGTGTGCAGTTCCATTAAGAGTTATCCAGAGGTGGACATTTCAGGTCCAGAAAGTAAAAATCCAAACCAGGATTTTGTTTCAACCAACCAGTTGACTATAA
>JAODJW010000033.1:3148285-3162335 GCA_026777045.1 Hyperopisus bebe | reverse complement strand
TATAGTGAAAATATTTACCTATTCTTTGACCTTGTAAATACCAAAACAGTTCAAAGTTTAACAAACATTAAGTACAGCTACAGCTAATTTTGAGCATTAGAAGAAATAAAGCAGGTCTGTTCAATACATACATGGACAAATTCCTAGTCTAGTAAGACATTGCCTTTTAGATGAGAATAAACAATTATCCAACGGTTTCAAGGTTTGTTTCATAGCAACAATTCTCATTAACAGCTCCATCATTAAGGTCTATATTCAGCACAGTACCCTTGGGGTGGGGAGAGAGCAGAGAGATGTCTAACACTGATAGGCTGGAGAAGAAGGATGGGAAGATGGGAAGAGGAGGGGAGTGATATCGAGGAACATTTAAATGGTAAAGGAACCTGCAAAGGGGAATGCTGATAAAATAAATAGGCACACTTTACACAATCTGAAACTAAGTGTCTCATTGCATTTACCATCCCCAGAGAGCTGATATTCGGCCAAACTGACAAGGTCAGGCTATTGTTGGAGGTGGTGTTTCTACCAAGGTTAAGTCAAACTGGATCAGCGATAATGCACTAGGAATGGGCTCTGATGTCTGTGGTGAAAGAACAGTCAGTGGTTTGGAAAGCATGAGAAAATGTGCTCCGCTGTCTGTCCCCATCTTTGTCTCTCAAATATCCTAGATGTGTTGAGGAAACAAGCTCACCTACTGCGGAAGAGCAAGGAAAAGATGTTACCAAGTCTGCTGCTAGTTATTCCCCGATTTGTGCTGCCTATATCCAATCAAATAAATCCATCAGTATGGTACATAACCGACTCTGGACAAGTTCTCATTTCTCCACACTGAGCACTTTCGTCCAAAAGACGAAAGTTACAGCACTAAAACATCTAAGTTTGAAACCATTGCAACCACATTACATTTCGTCTCCATTAAAAACCAAACGCTCAGTTTGTCTGGACAATCGCAGACAAATGTTGGGAGATAAGATGTCTTTCAAATGATGCTTGTCTCGCCTTGGATGCATTTGCATTATTTAAGCATTTTAGAACATGCAACAGTACACAACTGTGTTGGCATGTTATCATTCATTCTTCTTGTCCAGTGTCCCATAAGGAGCACTAATTAGGATTAACGCAACGCACATTAGTAAACATTTGATCTGCTGATATTCACTGAATATTTTATGTGCTTCAAACCCTGCACATGTTTCCCAACCACAAGTGAAGAAAAAATAATTAGATCTTTGGCCTTGGCTCAGGAGATGACCTGTAGACCAAAGCTTCGCCAGCCTGCTGCGGCCTGGATTCTGCATCATCTTCACACTGTTGCCGAACAGGTTTTCCTAGTGTCACAGTGCCTGCGGAGCGAGGAGCAACTTTCGGGGGAAGTTTAGCACCATTGCCCACCTGTGATTCCTGTCAGGCTGTTGCTATAGATATCCTAACAGAGAAGCAGTGACAGAGAGCGAGAGAGAGAGAGAGAGAGAGAGAGAGAGAGAGAGAGACAACTCCCTCAGTCTATCCCTCAGCCTACCAAACTCCTGTTGAGTCAAGGCACATTCATCTTCAGAAAAACCCTCACAAGCTAATGAGGCAAGTGTCCCTCTATTGTGGGCATTTATACCTCCGCAGCAATAGAGCTGACAGGGCCCATTTGGCACACGCAGTTATCCCGCAGTTTCTGCTCTTTTTGTTGTTTCATTCTGCTCTACAATACAAAGTCACCGTGGCATCATTCTATCCTTAAATATAGCGGCCTGCTAAAACCCAGCACTTCCAGACCACGGCGGGTGACAGACACGTGCCTAATATGAATTTCTGAATTAGCCGAGAGATTGAAAAAAACACACACAGACACACAATTAGCTGGATTGTCTGGTGGTCGTGTTCCTCTAAAGAGGAACCGCCAACGTTAATGACTAAATGATGTATTGTGTCCAGCAAGATAACATGTTGTCACCCACCAATAGGCACCTAATCCAGGGCTGCCTTCTGCCCTCATTCCTAATTACCAATGAATCAGTCCTACCAGTGACAGTCAATTTAATCTTCTTACTAATTAAAGCTCTCATCTCTAGATCTGTTCCCACAGAGTGATTCCTATGTAACCGTTACGGGGAAGCTTTGGAAAAAGTGATGTATGTGAGTGTGTAAATGTGTGAACAAATGGATGTCTGCTCTAGTAATCGGGGTAATAGTGGTTTGGACAGAGAGCCTAACATCAGACTTCTTTGCCTCCTCAAACTGCAGCTTAATGGGAACATCTACCTCTCACCAGTTGCTCAGATTTTCTTAGATGTCAATTGTTACTTAGACATGTGTTGCACACTTTGGAAGAACGGTCTAAATATTAACAATACAAAATTAAAAATTCAAACATTTGCAGTGGTAAAAAAATAGCAGTAAACAATGTTGTATACAACAGGTATTGAATTTCATTGTATCAGCTGTGCAAAATGACAAGAAATAAATTCTAAACTATACAATAATTTCACATTATAACCCCTGGTGGTAATTATCAGGGGCGCTGAAGACTGGGCCCCGGGAATCATAAGTAACCCAGACCAAATTTTTTAGGGCTCCTGTCACTCAGGGGCCCTTGGAATTGTCCTACCCCACCCCCCAACACACACACACACCTTACAGCTCCTGTTAAATATAACTGATTTTTATTTGCAGAGTTAGTTATAGGAAATGTAACTGGAATATGTCAGTAATATTTGTGCTGTGGTGCTTCTTACTAAAATGTAATGAAATCCAAATTTTATTTTAGATTTTTAAAACTACACCATTAGGCCAACCTAAATAATAAATGAAATTAAATTGTGTTAGGTAAAATGAGTTAAGTACGGTATCACATAAGGCTGTGTTCAATTGGTAAAAATGCTGAATTATTAATAATATAATAATAGGCCCCGCGTTTTGTTTATTACGTTAACACTCCTGTTTTCTTTATGGCAACGACTATTTTTTCTGTTCAGATAAATGAAGGCGTACTGTCACTAACAAACGTTTAAACAAACGTTTTAAGGTCAAGAAAGCCTCCGCCGGTGGGTGCCGGACGATGCCTGGAAACACACGCAGAGCTTTATAGCCCGTTTTCCCGATACGCGTTTTATTCCATCCCGCCAAACGGTTTTCAGGGAGGCTGGCCGACGTTGGTTTTGGAGGCGTGGGGATCGGCATGACTTCATCACGTAAGCGAGGGACGAGAAAAGAGAATGGAAGAGGAGAGGGGAGAGGAGGGGAGGACACGACGGCTGGGAGGGAGGGGGATGAAAGGGGAGGAGGGGTGTCTATGACATCACCCTTCAGCTTTCCGCGCGGCCAGCTGTGCTTCCTCGGCGCGCGGCGGAGCAGCGCTCGTGCTGTATCACAAGCGAAGAGCGAGCGACCTGCGCTACCGGGGGATTTTCAGCGCCGTGCAATACTTAGCTGTACCCGGCTTTTTGGATTTGCTGTGGGACGCATATATGCAGGATTATTTATTTGTTATTTAATCAAGAAGATGTGAGAGGTATATATTTGTGCAGAACGAAGAGGGAAAGGAAAACCATCATTCATAAAGGTAAGGACAGTTGCTTTTTGTAAGTGGAAGTAATTGCGTGTGAGAGGGTCGTGACTGTATTCACGGATTTTTTCTTTTATTGTCATATATTTCCTTTGATCGAAGCCGTGCCTTTCCTAGTGTCCAGGTAATGCTTAGTTTGCTGGGAGTGTTTCTCTTACTTCCCTATATAGTTGTCCGACTTTGTCGTTCTGTGGAAACAAGTCCATCAGTAGAAGTGTGTGGCTGTACATGCCGTGTCCCTTGTGCGATTGAGACTAATATTTGATGGCACTGAGTTGGCGGGGGTAAGTTCGTGCTGATACTGCAAATGTGTTCGTACATGGTGACAGCGATTGTACGCGATGCTCCTGCCTCCGTAGTATATTCAGAACTGCATCCCACCGGCTCATTGTTCACTGAGCATTACGCGAAGTACCAGGCACTCGTGATTGATTGTATTTAGATCTATTGCCGTCTGATGTTGAATCTGTGGCATTTCAACAACAAAAACGCATTGCTAACCACATTCATTCTCAAACACAGTCATATAGCCTAGAAATATACCGACAGAAGCCTTTCAGTGTGTTCAGGTAATTTACTTGTTGAAATATTTGCTTCTGAACACTACTGAAAGTTATTGAATTATTATTACAATTAGACATAGCATTTACCATTTTGTATGTTTTATTATTTGTATTGGTATAGTATGCTTTTCATATTTATATTTTGTATTTTTACATTGAAATGTTATTTGCCGATTGATTATAAGTTATTGTCATTGTCGTATCGCTGTTAGTTGCTGTAAGCAGTATTTAACTTTATATTTTCAGTATTGCATCGTTGCCACAAATGTGAATTACAATTTACGCATCCGACAGTAGCTACTGGTCAGCCAGTATTCAAGCGTTCAGGTTTAATTTTTCCATCACATTATATTAATACTACCTTACCGAATCAACTGTTAAACACTTTTTCATTTTCAGTGTTAATCACGTGGATATTTTATTTCTAGTTTGGTATTCATGGAGGGTTCGGTCCTAACTGAGTTTTTGTAGCATAACTTAAATCGCATGTTTATACTATACGGTTCGGTGCCCGATTTCTTATAAAGACTGTTATTCTTTTCTGAAATTTTAATGAATCATATTGTTTTATGTGGCGGGCACATACTCATTATGAAGAATAGAGAGTTGAATATACGAATCAATACAGGTTCCGTTCTTATTTCACATTTTCCTCCATCGCCGACTTGTGTGGATGAAGGGTACTTGTGATTTTGGTTCCGTAAAACAAGACCAACAAAAACAACCAGACTCGGAATATCTTAGTTGCTTTGAGATTTAAAAAGATAAAATAAGCACCAAGCGAAATTTGACAAAGGTATGTGCGCGCAGCCTTCAGGGTAAAGCGTCGGCGAATTCAGATTCGGTTCAGATTTTACCGCGACTTTTTGCCTTACAGCCAGGTATCTGGTTTATTGTCAAGTGTATTGGATTTTTCTAGGGAAACCGGGCATTAGTGATTTAAGAAAAGAAGATTAGTTATTTAAGAAAAAACGTATAATCATTCATATATCTAGGCTGAAGCTCTCTAAAATCGGCGGTTGGTCATTTATTCGCATGATTTGTTGTAGGCTACTTCTTCGATTAGTCGTTTTTAGAAATTTCGCCGTTTTCTTACTAAATGCTGATCTGCCAGACACGCTGCACTATTGTTTTGGGGGATTTTCTAGTTGCAAAAATGTTGGGTTATATTATAAGGATGCAGAATTTTTGCATTTAAAAGTGATTGTATCTGCTTATGCGCAATTATTTCTGCTGCTCCCTCACTCTCTCTCTCTCTCGCTCACCCGCTCTCTATTTCTATATATATAAACTTGCGTGTGTTTGTGTGTGTGTGTGTGTGTGTGTGTGTGTGTGTGTGTGTGTGTGTGTGATTGCTCCTGCGGTGTTGTATGCCAGATTGAATGTAATATGAGTTAACGTTCGCCTTCCGAGGCTGGCCCCGGACTGTTTAAGAAAATTGGTTCATTCGTTTTCTCTCAACCCGCGGTAATATAGTTATTGGCTTTTTTTATGATGCTTGAAAATAGCTTACGGGTTTGCACTGCAGTGTAATCTAATCATGTTTATAACGTTACTTTGTTTTACAATTTCCCATTATGTTTCATCACATGAAATCGTGACATACAGGCGCTCTCCCGTGTGGTATTATGCCACGGTATGGGACGGCATTTTAGTCTCTTTCAGTATGGGTACGCTACGTGCTGGACAGCTCCCACCGCGCCCGGCATCATATAGCACCAACCACGTAGGGAACTTAAAATACAGCTCAGACTAACCCTATTCCGTCGTATACTCATTTGGTCACCGGTGATTTCTTTTTACGATACGTGAAGTAATCAGATTCCAAATCACGTATTATTAAGATGCGGATTCTTCATTAAATAGGCCTACTCAACCGGCGGTTGCTCACAAACTGTACCCTTAACGCCGTTAATTTTACCGTTACATTGTAAATTTTACAAATATGTTTGCTGCAAATGCACACTTTTGCATATAGCCTAACGTAAATTTCTTTTCAATCATGGCATTAATTTCAAAAACATTCCTACATGAACGGCGTCTGGAATATGTGTATTAGATTGACACATTTCATTAGGGATATAACTTGACTCAGTTAGCTATACTGTTTGTAGAGTATGCGTGCCACCTGTAAATGCTTTGTTACCATAGTTATTAGACTTAAAATAATGCATATGAACTACCGTATGTGAAACAGAGGGTCAGCGCCGCGTGCCTGGGGGCTTCCCTGCACCTTCTGTATTGACTTTATAGGTTATTGATAACGGGGTTTCATCGACCGCTTCCCCGTGAAATATTTTGACAAATAGACCATTAAAATGTATTGTATATATATAATGCATACTAGACCTATTTGTCAGCATTAATATTAATCGTGTCGTTCGACCACATTTGCATTACAAACTTGCTTCTAATAATATAAAAGGCTAACGGACGTGCTACGGTGCACCGTAAAGGAGACGGGTTGTTCTTCCCCTGTGTGAAACCAAGGCTGTCTCTCAGGAAAACAGATGAAGTTTGTAACTCGTAATATGTTTCTTATCTGATTCTATGACTTGTTTTGGCGGCTGCGTTGCTTACATTTTCCGCGGGGAGACAGTTTAGTTTTAGCGGTGAAGTTTTTATCTGTACGCAGCTTACGGACCCATAAGTAATGCGTACTTATTTTCATTTGGCGTGATATCAATGCTTAACTCTGCCTCCCGAAGCGTTTCCTGGCTTTGCAAGCATTCTGTCTGGTCATCCATACCATATGAAGAGTACATCATTATAGAAATGGCGTTTCTCAAGGCTGAAATAGCAATCGGAACTTTTAGGAAAAGAGTATATCATTGTGAAATATCATCGAAGATTTGTTTTCTTGACCCGTCGTCTTTGGTAAAGAAACGATTTGAATAGTCTGTAATATTAAACTTACGTATCTGATTTAGCGGTGGCCATAACATCTCATTTGGCTGTGGTTAAATGTGTAATAGTCCATACCTAGAATATTTCCTTATCGTTTTAATGTACTTCTGTGGGTTTGTTGTTGTGTGTTCGTTTTGCAGCTTTTAAAAAAATAATAATAAAAGAACGACCAGTATGAGAATGACGCTTATTCTGGACTGTGAACTGGTGACACTGAGGGGCTACTGCCACTGGACAGAGGTCACCATTCTACCCAGCCAGCCATTAAACAGCATCCCCTGTGGTTGTATTTCTGGCAGCTGGTTGGTGTAGCCATGACACGTGACTTGGTCCCACACGCTGTCAGCGTCTACTGGCCACCCGCAGCCTTCCACCCCTGTCAGCGCTCCCCTGTACACTGCTGAGTAATTTGCATCAGACCTGCTATACGCCAGCATCTGGTGGATCCGGCATGTCATAATGGCAAAAGCAGAGTGCTTTATTTTGGCTTCAACACTATCCTAAGAAACAGCAGCAATGTCGGAACAGAAAACATAAATCATGGTCCTTATGCAAATTCACATTGCTCAAGGTGTGCCAGCTTTAATTACCAGGAGAGAACTTGTTAGTCGTCCTTTAAATCCCCCACCCCCCCCCCAATAGAATTTGAATTTCTAAGTAGGAGAATGTTTATGATAAAATGTTCCGCCCTCCCTTAAAGACACCATCGAACTTTCTCAGCCCTAGAAAAAAAGAATCCTTTGCAGTAGGTACTGAATGGACCATTTATGTATCATGATGAAAGATCAGTGGTGACAGGATGATAGGTTAGTAGCTAGGACACGCTCAGGAAACACTACAGTGGGCTAATCTGGTTCATAGATGCAGTTAAAATAAACCTTTAAACTGTACTTATGGGAAATTTCTAGATATCAGAACTCTTTTAGACTAGAACATTTGTTATTTTTTTTCTGGCAGACCTGTTGTGTAAAGTATATATGGACAAGAAAGAAACCTGGATTTGCTAACGCCTCTGAAAATTCAACTTAAACTCGATATGCTAGCGCTGCAAACATATTTTATTTATTGAAGCACGGCAGTTAAGTAAATGCTTTTACTGCATAACTGCTGCTGCAGGTAATTAGCTGGGTTTTGCATACAATAGAGGTGTTTGTGTTTTGCATTGTATCCCAATCTGTCAATTAGCAGTATTGCTGCCCCCTCCCGGAACACTCAGCACCCTTTAACAGACTGCTTTGGAGTGGGGCGGTGGGGGCATGAAGTCATACAGTACCTACTCAGCCCCCACTTGCTTTCCCCTAACAGGCTGCAGGCTTCATCAAGCCGCCAACGTGCTTGATGCTCAGTTCATGGGCACCCGGCTGGCGTCCCTGTCCAGCAGTGAACGGGAGAGGGCCCCGGGCCTCTGACCCAGCCGGAACCGGGCCCCCTCAGAACACATGGCTGATATGGCACCTTGGTGATGAAGGGCAGGTCCTCGGAGCGGGACACAGCCCAGTGCATCACCAGGGAGACCCAAGCAGGCATCTCTCATGCCTGAAGACAATAAGACTTTATTGGCTGATTTTCTAATAACAAGCCACACAAAAAGGTGATGGGCATGGCGATCTTTATACGGCGTCCTCAAGCAGTTACAGCTTATTGATTGAGGGGAAGAGTGGATTACCCTTCCATCAATCCTGGATGAATGTATTATTATTATTATTGCTGCTATGGGGTGCCACAGTGGCACAGTGGTCCGCACTGCTGCCTCACCCCTCTGGGACCAGGGTTCGAGTTTCCACTGTGACCCCATGTGTGTGGAGCTTGCATGTTCTCCCTCTGTCATTGTGGGGTTTCCTCTGGGTACTCCAGTTTGCCCTCACAGTCCAAAAACGTGCTGAGGTTAATTGGAGTTACCAAATTGCCCATAGGTGTGCATATATGAGTGGATGGAGCATGACACTTTAGCCAGGGTGTCTAGCGTCCTTCTGTCCTGCTTCCTGCTTTATAGCGTAATAACACTAGTGCTTGTAACTGGCAGGTGATGGGGATATAGTGCCATACAGCAAAGAATCGCATTCCACTTTCACTTTGTCAATGCATTATCAATGTTACCTATTAATATGTTAACTTCTGCATTTTGCTGACAGCGTTCTTGATTGTGGACTGTCGGCATGCAATCTGTGGTCTGTCTGGTCTTGTCTCCTGCCGCTCATGCAGTCTGATTCTCCGTCCCTCGCCATGTTTTCATTTTGTGTTGTCCGCTGTATCACTCCAGACTCATTCTCTTCTGATCACGTGTCTATTACGGGAGCTGTTATGGTCATCGTATGGATCTCAGCAGACCGAGGAAACTAGAAGTTGTTAAAGAAAGCCAGTTTGCTTCTCCTGATTGACAAAGACCTACCACCTGTCTGCAGCTTCTCTGTCTCCCTCATTCTGATCTTCTGGGTAAACAGGCAGAGTAAAGATCCTTGCAATAAATGGGGAAGGCTTGTACAAGCGGAGACCGATAGCATAATAAACTCCTGAATATTAACAAGCATAAATTTCCAAGTGTAGCTGACCCAAAATAAAATAACCAGTAATGTAGCAAATGTGTCAGACAATCAAAGATGAATATTCTGAATGAATCTGCAATTACTTTAAACACACATTTGCATTCCATATAGCTTAGCATGGCTGAAAATGTGCAGAATGCAGGTCATTCACTGAAGGCATCTTGTGCTATAAACCCATTTGCTTGCATAATGTCAAGCAATGAATTTTAATTTTTAGGAAAACAAAAAACAAGACCACTCCCAAAAGCTTTAACATCGTAGCCAGATAAAAAAAAAACTGACAATAATTATGATCATAGTTCAACTTTTATTGTGGCTACATTTTTCCTGTTTGGCAGCGATCTTTGTCCAAAGTGACATACGAGTGAGGATCGGAGAGCACTATCATCGACTCGCCCTGCAGCAGCTGGAGTTTCGGACCTCGGTCCAGGGCCCAGCGCTGATATGGTTCCTCTGCCGGCCATGGGATTCAAACCCACACATCCCTGACCCCTGAGCTGCGAACCACCCACCAGCTAATTTACTGAGTTGATTATTTTACAGTTTTACTAGTTATTTTCTTCATATTGACTCCGAAGTTTTTAAAGAATTCGTCTAATTTCTTAAAACACGCAATGCCCTTAATCTGATCGGTGTAACAGGTATCTCCTCTGCTGCTCTCCGCATCAGCCGGAGAAACGTCCAATATTTTCTTTAAGATACCAAGATGGCATAGTGTCAGACGGTGAGACAATAATGGATGACCGTCCGACACTGATGGTGTTGCTGCTGTCAACTCGAGTGTTAAAGTTTCATCACAGTGTGAGCAGGATGTTGCATCTAAAAAAAAATAAAGTGAAACAATGCAGACTCGGTAAAAAAATGATGTGAATGAAATTGTTTTGATTCTATTCAAAATCGTATCGGTCTTAATCAGCAATGCAAATCGAATGTAAATATAAGATCACTATCATGAAGGATTATACTATATGTTATACCAGTGTTTCCCAACCCAGTGCTTGGGGAACCCCAGACAGTACACCTTTTTGCTACCTGTACCAGGTATTCGGTGTTTCTGATTGGCTGGGAGCTGGTAGAGAGCAAAAACATGGACTGTCCTGTGTTCCCCGAGGACTGGGTTGGGAAACACTGTGTTATACTATATATATTGTGTAATTCTTATACTACAACCAGCAACAATGTTTCAGTTTACTATTAATGGTACTTACCTGGTATCTAACCAGGGAAATATGATGCAATACGCGGTCAAGAAGATCCTAGTTGTCACTGACACTACATGCATTCCTTGCTCATTCATGCTTAATGGTAACCAGGACTCGTTCACCATTGCCGATGTAGTAGTTTGCCCTGTTACTGTATTTGTCCTAGAGTGGTGCTCACAGCATTAAATATTCTTGCTTGTTTCAGGGAAAAAATCCAAATCCAAAAATCCAAGTAAAACTTGGAGCATTAACTCATGGAGTTTCAGTTTAAACATTATTGTATTACTGTTCTCTCAGTAATAGTAGCATAACCAGTAATGCAAACAACCCATACTGGCCTGTTAGCTGAGTTTGAGGAAAATAATACGTTTCATGTAATATAATAATGTGTTTTTTACGGACTCAATTTTTTTTACTAACACGAGAGAACAGACAATTGAAAACTCAGGTGAAGATACAGCACCTGTCAAATGTTTGGTTTGTTTGTTCTATTCTGTACATTTTAGAACAATTGCAAAGACATTTAAACTATAAAATAACATATATGGATTATGTACTGACCAACAAATAATTTTTTGGGTGCGGGCAGCTCTGTTTTTGGGACTCAGAAGGTTGCTCGTTCAAATCCCATGGTCGGCAGTGTGACCCACCACTGGGCCCTGTAGCAAGGCCCTTAACCCCAATTGTTCCGGGAATTGGCTGACCCTACTGTCTCCTCTACACCAGATCCATGAGGTGGCCTCCTGGGATGCTTTCCCGGCCATCCTGAAGGAGGTCGCTTATGTGCTGAGCTCTCATTGGCTGCTTTTCCTTCACTCTCTGGTCAGACTCCTCCAGAACACTTTCTGCTGTATTTTGGTCAGGTGACCAGGTCATGTGATGCGACACCATCACTCTCCTTTGTAGGAGGCTTGGCGTGTTCAAACTTTTGACTGGTACTGTATCTGTTCAAAAATGTGTAGGCCTATTCCAAATCTACTTTTACTTTTTTGTATTTATTAGATTAATTAGTCATTACACCATTCATATTAACTGTTTGAAAATATATTCCGTTTTTCTAGTTGTTAAATATTACATGAACACAAGGGCTTCCCTGGCATTTTCCTGATTGTACTGTAGGCCTATATTTTTGCCATTAAGTTGAAATTATGAGCTATTTATATTGAAACCATCTCTTTTCTTTAATGATTCATTTATATTATACACAAATGGTCTGTGTCCTTGGTTAGTCTCACGCCAGGCCCTTTCTAACCACATACAGTACATGGCTTAAGAAGTCGACATTTTTAATATTATGTTGCTGTTCAACATGGAAATGACTCACAACTCTATACTGTGCAGTGACCTTAATTTGCGTATTGATTACTATTCAAGCGTTAACTTGTGTAATGTAGCTAAATTAAGTTGTCAGCAAATGCTGAAATACACAGTATAAAAAATGTTATAATAAAAAAAGTTTTTTTTTAAAGAATGAGGTCAACATAGGTCAGCTTCAGGGCTATTGGTTCAGTTGGCCCCCCAGCTCAACGTGTGGGGCTGTCCCTCCGTTTGTCTATATTTCCATGGAACCCGCTTTCTTCTCGTAGTCCAGAAACATTCATGTAGATGGTGTCTCTAAATGTCCCAAGGTGTCCGATAGTTTGCCCTGTGATGGAGTGGTATCCCATCCAGGGTGTTCCTCTGCCCCATTCGATCTGCCTCCTGGGACAGGATCCAGGCTGCCACTGACCCTGAACTGGATACGTGATATGGAAGATAAATGGATCAATGGATAAAAACTACATAGTGCCTTCTGTAGAGTGCGGGGAGCCCGTGGGATACCGTCACCTGGGATTTTCACCCCAGGATCCCATTAGTAACGCTTTTCCTTCACCACAGGACCGGTTCCTTAGCCTATTTTTGAACAGTTCTGCGTGTTTCCACCAAAATAAAAACAGGTTCCGAACCACAAAACCAATTTGCGTTGGGAACCAAGAAATAGTTGGTCCCTGAATGGGAACTGTGATGACATCATGAGTGGGCATGTATTATTCTGTGTACAGGTGTCAAACAAACAAACATGGAGGGCCTGAACTTTCCACCTCTGCCCACACAAACGTCACATCTGGGCCACTCTCACTTCAGATTTAACTCTTTTGATATGTCTGCATGAACCTACTGGAGTGTTTCCCAACCCAGTCCTTGGGGACCCACAGATGCTCCACGATTTTGCTCCATTCCAGTTCCCTGCCAGACAGTCCACACTCCCTAAATGTAGGAGCTAAAACGTGGACAGTCTAGGGGTCCCTGAGGAATGGACTGGGAAACACTGTCCTATATGATCAAAGGCCAAGTGCATTTTGCATCCTATCCATGGTGGACAGCACAACTAATTGGATTACAGGTTTTTTATTTTCGTTTAGAATTGCCTGAACAGTGAAGATGTCCATTGATCAAATAATTGTCACAGAAGCATAATCATAGGCCACAATTATACCAGTATAAATTAGTGTCAGTAATACCGTGGATTACTAAACAACGTCAAGGTTCAATGAAACAATCAGTGTTAAATCAGTGTTATCTTAAGATTTCCCTTTTGAGTCAGTATGACAGAACAATCAGATATC
Organism: Hyperopisus bebe; assembly: GCA_026777045.1. Taxonomy (NCBI): domain Eukaryota; kingdom Metazoa; phylum Chordata; class Actinopteri; order Osteoglossiformes; family Mormyridae; genus Hyperopisus; species Hyperopisus bebe. Next base: position 3,148,958 of record JAODJW010000033.1, on the reverse strand, counting down.
CCCCATATTCTCACCAAGCAAGGCTTTGGAGATTAATGCTTTAGAAACCAGTAGAAAGAGCAGTTTGTTTACTTTAAGACAGTATTGTTGTGATCAGTTATTGTTGACATAATGTCCATGAATGGAAAATGTTTGTCTCACGTGTGTTTATTTATTACTTGCTCAGTGAGAGAGCGAATTGAGTTTTGAGAATAGGTGTAGCCATGTGTAATGTGAAACCTGGAACTGAATTAGTGTTAGGGAATTTCAGCCTTGAACATTTCATCTGGGATAACAATAAAATCCTTTTATACCAACATTGATCTCCCCACGAATAATCCATTTAGGCTCTGTGTGACCCTGTAGGAGACATAAATTATTTATCCCTGTGTGGGAGCACTGTACATCCTTTCAATACTTTCTTGTATAATAGCAATGATCTTAAACATGTCTGAGACGCAGGGGGTGAAGGCAAAGCCTCTAGCCTTTGTGACATGAACTATTCATTATTAAGGACACAGTTCTTGCGACTGATTATTTGTTTTCTCCACGTGAACTGAATCATGTGACACAGGAATGGGAGGGAATAAAGGCTTTGGTGTTGGTGTCAATGTAGAGAACTGCAAAAGAAAGCAGGACGAGTGATAGGCTATCAGTAAAAGAAAACTTCGGGGGGGGGGGGGGACAACACTGG
>JAODJW010000033.1:3130773-3145344 GCA_026777045.1 Hyperopisus bebe | reverse complement strand
CTGGTAATTCTTATCTCATTATGGCAAATTTCTATATGTCCCACCTACATTTTGACAGTGTAATGAAATGGATTTTATAGCATTATTTGTAGGCTACTTTTGCATGCTGTGCACAATCATTTTTTTCTTTTCAGAGTTATCAAAATGCAAGCACATTATAAGTACACCTGTCAGACATATCTCTGTGACCCTGAAGTATTTCATACAGATTTAACGCTACATTTTTGTAGTGATTTTTATTTGTATGCTTTGGTTGAATGTTTTAGCAAAGTAAGCACATGAGCTAACCAGCTGAACCTCTCAAACAGATGTGAAAGGCGCCTGTATAGTTTTCTATGATCTTTTGTCTGTTGCTCAGTTTAAATGAAATATGATTACAGTCGGACTGTTGCTTCTAACTATACCACTGATTTAAGTATTTTGTCTCCGAGATCGTCTTGACAGCCAGAAATTCTTGCCCTGCTTCCATTCCCTCCCCTTGGCAGTGGCTCCTCGTTTCTAATAAAAAGGCTATTTAAGTTGAACCGCTTTATAAAAACACGGCAAACCCCCCCCTCCAACGTCTCTCTTCCTCACCACCCTTCTCAGTGTCCTTCAGAAAAGGGGTTGGCATTAATCATTAAATGACTGTTGGCTCGCTCTGAGACTTCTAATCCATTAAGAAGAAGAATATGTTTTGCGGGACGGAGAGAGAAGAGGAAGAAGCAGGAAGGAGAAGGGCAATGGGAGTGTCCCTGCGATACCATCGGCGCCGAGAGGGAATGATGGCGCTGCGGGACGCTGACAGACACCCGCGTGCAGAGGAGCGGCTCGGCGTGGCGCGGCCCCGTGCCCCCGCGTGACATCACTACCCTCGTTTCGGCACATTTCATACGTGTGCTGGAGCCGGACCTGCAATGATGGACGGAGCATGCCGGTAGATTCCGCCAGGACCGGGAGTCCTGACAAATCTGGGAGCGGGACTCTGTCTCGTGGAGCTGACGGTGATCGATCACGCGGCCGGAGCCCCTCGTGTCCCAAGGGGTGAGGGGGGGCACGTCGTGGGCACGCAGCCTCCCTGCATTTACGCCACTCCGTTTCCCAGCCTTATTAAAGGATTATGCCATCACTACACTTTATCTTTTCTCCGAATTATTCTAATTTCAGTATCTTTGTTTCAGTGTGTGACTTTATAACTGGAGCCTTCTGGACAGTTGGATTTTATTTGCGTCAAGGCGTTCTAGTGTAGTTAATAACTGCGTCAAAAAGGTTTGCTTCGCCTGAGGTATTTACTAATATTTTAGATCTGGCTGCTTGGTATTTAATGCAGGCAGCTGGGAGCTAATGATTAAACTAAATCTTCTTTAAATGCTGATGTACACATTACTTGATAATAACAAATTGGAACATTTGCATATGCTTGATTTCAGATCACTTTTATGTCAGGTACTGTACATCTAATTCATAGCTCCTCACATGAACACTGTCAGTATTTTACCCATTGTTTAAGCTTGAGGTCACTTCTTAATTACCCCATCAGGACAGAACACAATACTCTTTTCCTGATACAGAAGGTACCATTGATAGATTTTTTACACAACGTTGCCATCATAGATGTTACTGGCCCCTGTATTAAAAAATTAAATGTGGTCCCAGTGGATCCACTTGCAATGGATATTCTTCGTAGAATAACTCTTTAAGAGGACCAGAATTTGACGGTCTGGTTATTGGGGAAAGTCATTTTGACTGACATCATTTTAACGAAACACTAGGTTGATTCAATGTGCTATATTTATTTCGATAAAAGTTAGGCTTAAAAGATGTATATTTGAGGAAATTAATGCTAGCAGGCTTGCATGTTACTTGGTTGGCGACACTAAATATAGCCAAACTAGATGGAAAACGGTGATGCTTAAATGTAAAAATGTTCCATTTAGCTAAAAGAACATGAAAATACCATTTGTAATTGAAATTCTGCAGTACGTTCGGAGGCTGTGAAGCCAAAACTTCGTTCTGTCGCATTTCCCGCTAGAGAGTGATTGGCCATGTTTAGGAAATTCCTGGTAATTTAAGTGGCAGCTGCACTTGCTGGTGCTTGTGGACATCACTGACAATTTTATTACTGGGCGACAGGACGACGTCGTCGTTTAAAGCTGGCTATTGTTTATAAAAAAAATAAAAAATACTCCGTGCCGTCACATGTTTCGCGAACGACTAACGAGTGGCGAAGAGCAATAAAGGTGCTTCACGGTATGTTGAGCTTTCTTGATCAGGCAGTTGTTAAAGCGTATGCGTATGCTTTTTATGAAGCTGATTTGTAAGAGGCATTGCTCATTAACACTTTAATATCTTGCACTAGCTTGTGATAACGGTATTCGGAGTTGGTTTTTCACTGTTGTGTGTATCTTCATGCTAATTCGTAATAATTTGTTCAGGTCAGTCTTTTAGCAGCACTGTACCCCAGGTCCACTGTCTCAGGGCTGACAGGGACAACGGGGGGGTCCAGGTAGGAGCATGTGTTCAGCTTGCAGATTCTTCCCAGGTTTGAGTACAGCGAGGTGGACTGGTCTCACTGAAAAGTCCATTGCATGTCACTGTGAGCTCTGTCACAGCCCAGTGTCCCATCCATGTTCCCATTGGCTGTCACAGCCCGGTGTCCCTTCCAGGCAGCCTATTGGCTGTCACAGCCCGGTGTCCCTCCCAGGCAGCCCATTGGCTGTCACAGCCCGGTGTCCCTCCCAGGCAGCCCATTGGCTCTCACAGCCCGGTGTCCCTTCCAGGCAGCCCATTGGCTGTCACAGCCCGGTGTTCCATCCACGCAGCCCATTTTACTAGTTATGCAAATACTTGTGATCCTGTGTTTATAACCTCAAGATGTTTTCCAGCAAGAGTCTGTGGGAAATTCAGATGGGTGAGAAACACTGAGTGAAGACCTTGAAGGAATAGCAGCTAATCAGGTTAACTGGATGTTCAGTAAAGACCCACGCGGAAGTACCAGGGTATCCAGTGCTTAGGGTAGAGCCCAGTGCTTAGGGTAGAGCCCAGTGCTTAGGGTAGAGCCCAGTGCTTTAAGCGCAGCAGCCAATAAAAAGTGCCATTGAAGTGGCAGTTCTGCTTCTGGAAGTTTCATATGGGTACTTCCTGTCTTCGTTTCTCAAAGCAAAGGTGAGAGATGGATATGATTCTTTAATGCAGAAGAGCTACAGTCTATTGACATGGTGCCGTTGAGATGGACTAGACAGAATGTCATTAATCATCCAGCGGTTTTTCTCCCTTACGTTGTCCAAGTAGAGAGGTGATTTTGTATTGCCCTTTGCTGCATGACAGGATGCATGTATTGACAAGTGGCGCCTTGGGGAATATGTGCGTCTCTTCCTTTACTTAGTGCTGTGGACGCATCCGGCATTTTCACAATTGGATTTCTCTGGCTTCGGATAAATGCATCTCGGGGCAACCGAACATTATGTAGCCCATTTTAATCAGGTTTAAAATCCTGGGTTACCTCCAGCCTCCCCCCACATACTGAGTTTCAATCACCATAAATTTGTGAAAGATGGGAGTTTACGTCACTTGTGCATTAAATAATAAAAAGAAAAAGACGCGTGAAGTGATACAGCAGGGATTTCATTATTGGCTACTGACGCTTTTCCTTCGGCCTTTTTTTGGATGATTCCCCGTTATTCTGTCTCCTTGTTGTCTGGTAATTAATTATTCAGAGGTAGCATTATCTCTGCAATTCTTCGAGGAACGAAAGTGTGTCCTCAGGAAAGAGTTTCTTTCGTTTATCTTTCTCCCCGTTCTGTGGTGTTGTCCCCCCCTTCCCGTTCCACTCCTCCCCCTACATTTCTCTTTCAAAGGCTATGTTTTGCAAGCCCCCGCAGTGCCTGCCGTTCTTTCGATACTCCTATGGAAATTGTTTGTTTTGGGAATAGATAAGATTCTATAAAGGGACCAGACATCCTTATCCAGTCGCCTTGCAGAGCAGGGGATTATGGGTATGCATGCAGAGGAATAACGGCGAGTTCTGCCCGCCGCCTCGCCGCTAACTAGAGAGCAGGGGAACCGGCACCTCTTTAGCAAAGCCGCAGACAAAATGGATAAATAGGTGCCTTAAGGAAGTTTTCATGTGTCTACGCTGATAGAGTGCGCTCATTGTAATGCACCATGGCGTGTATCATGAGGTCTAGGGGGACGTGACAGACGGGCATTCGTTATTTGACCCACCTCCCTCCATGATGGAATACACGGCTTGTCATCGCCTAAGGCTGACGCGCGCTCAAGCCCTTCACAGAAAGCTACAAATCCTGTCAGCATATCAGGCGCAATTCCAGCTTATACCAAAGTTGTGGAGTTCCTGTTCAAAGGCAAAGGAAGAGGAGTTACACAAACTCAGAATGAGGCACACAGGGGTTGGTGGCACCCATAAATAAAATGGAATAAATAAAGAAGAAAGTCAGTTGATTCTGTCCCAGGCTTGTAGGTGCTGAGTAGGAATGCATTTATATGTATGGGGTAGAAGATATGTGTTATAATGCTGCACCCTCGCATGGTATCGAAATTTTATATAGAACCAAATTACCAAATTGCAGGGCTTTCCACCGTGTCGCAGTGCACTTGAAATTAGCAGCGCACCCCATGGGTGAAAGTTTGCACTTTCATTTGTCCTTTCTTATGTTTTCATCATCTTAACCTTGTGGCGCTCTTAATGTGATTGAAATGCATGGATGGGAGGGGCTGCGCGATGATGTCACTCCTGCCCTGTGTCCTTCCTCATTCTGTGCCGTTGCCACCAGAAAATTGCTGTTTGCGCCACTTCATTTGGGCATTAATGTGCATCGGTGCAGATGAAAATTGCACGGTCCCCTTCTGCGCGGCAGGTGAGGAAGCCGGGGCGAGCCGCGTGATACTCACCTGGCCCCAAGGTCATTCCCCAGCCGCCTGGATCTGCACTGATGAAAAGGCGCTGAACCCTGGTGTAATACAAGGGAGATGTTTTAAGGACTGATAAGCTCCCTTTACCTATTTATTTACATGTTTGCATTTTAATGAGACCATTGCCCCCATGCAATGGTGCAGAGTGCCTTATTTATAATATTGAGACAAATGGCTGTGTGCCCATGAAAGGCAATCTGCTGATTAACTCACCCTGGCTGGCTTTTTATCTGTTGCCGTTTGATGTATGACATCTTTTTAAAGCCCTGGTCGAATGCAATCACAGGCTCTTTCATTGCAGAGACCCGAGACATTCCAGATTGCCTGTGCTTCCCCAGGGAGCTGATCCTTCAGTAAATATTGACTGTTCAACTGTGTGTGCGTGTGTGTGTGTGTGTGTGTGTGTGGGTCATGTATATATTACATTGTGGGGACAAAATGTCAAGCTTGTCATTGTTGGGATTAGGGATTTTCCTATAGGAATGAATGGAGAGTCCCCACAAAGATATAAATACAAACGTGTGTGTGTGGGTTAGGTTTATATAAACCAGTTGTTTTTACGTTTTGGGTACCATTTTTCAGGTCCCCACAAACATCTGTGAATGAAATCAAAAAAGTAAAAAAACCTTTGTGTTTGGTTATGGTTACTTATGGTTAAGGTTGGGGCCATGTAGGGGTTAAAGGAGTCATATTGGGATTAGAGGTTTCCCCACAGAAATGTAAGGAGAGTCCCCACAAAGATATCATAGAAACCTGTGTGTGTGTGTTTGTGTTGGAAAGACATGAGAAGCTGCTGAAAGGACAAAGGTTATTCACCTATTCAAAAAAGACCTCTCTCATTGTCAGTGTTTTACACATCTAGTCCCCAAAGCCTTACATAACCCTTATTGATTATTTCTGCTTAAGAGTAAATGACCAGGATAACAAAACAAGATTGTAACTCTTTATAAAGAGGTCTTTGAGCCTTTGCAATGCAATACAAATTTACAGCACCGTGTCATATTATGTGGTACATAAAATATACTCAAAAAAAATCATCATACATCCCAGGTAAATTGTCTGGCAGCACTGGATCATCTGGAAAATATACGGTATATATAATATTTGGGCATTGGGTGCCAGTTACTGAACACAGAAATCTAAAGAGAGGAATGTTCAGTTAGTGATTTGTACCCGCAATGCGATCTCCGATTCTCACCGCCTGGAATGCTGCTCTCTTCAGTGGATGAGGCAGCCAAACGGAGGTTCATTGTTTATGATCACAGACCCGTTGGCAGGAAGTGGTGGCATCGGGAAGTGAGATGACAGGGCGCACTCCGCGGCAGCGGAGGGCCTCTTCACGCGTGTTGCTGGTGCTGCTCCTGAGAGTCCCCCTTTCACTTTAGCCATGACGCAGCTGTGTTTCTTTTTTTTGTCTTCCCAGTGTGCTGCAGTTCGGCCTTGTCATGGGGGTCCCTGATGCCCTATGCTCAGGTCTGACAGAAATGATCCCACTTAAGTCTGCTCCCTAGAATCTTAATAGTTTCCAAAGGCAGCAAATAAAATCAGGGACACTGGTGCCTGCTTTGGTTTTTCCACGTCATTCTGGGGTAGGAAGGAACCTTTGCTATAAAAAGCTGGATATTTGGATATTAACCGGAATGAGATGTTGAGATAAAGTGCCTAGAGATTCTCTGGCTACTCTGAGATAGCAGGTCCTGGAAATAATCGAGTTGTTTTTGCCTCGCGCTTGTAGGATGGTGACAGAGGCGGGCCGGCCGCCTGTTATTTCATCTGAACGGAAAGCTGGGTCTCACCCTTTTAAATGCCGTGGCTTTTCGTGGGCTAGCGACCCCCATGAGGTCGACGATAAAATGATAATCCTCTTATCTATGCTTGATGTGGGGACCTGCGATGCCAGAGGGTCCTCTTCAAAATACTCCCTTGCATTTCCCTTCTGGGTTCATGAGGCTACAAGCGATAGGTCTGACTGCACTGCCAGTGGCACATGCCAACCCTGACAGGAGAATCACGCCGGAGAATGTTCTCAGAGCAGACGTACCATAGACAGCAGCATGCACAGACGTACCATAGACAGCAGCATGCACAGACGTACCATAGACAGCAGGATGCACAGACGTACCATAGACTGCAGGATGCACAGACGTACCATAGACTGCAGGATGCACAGACGTACCATAGACTGCAGCATGCACAGACGTACCATAGACTGCAGGATGCACAGACGTACCATAGACTGCAGGATGCACAGATGTACCATAGACAGCAGGATGCACAGACGTACCATAGACAGCAGCATGCACAGACGTACCATAGACTGCAGGATGCACAGACGTACCATAGACTGCAGGATGCACAGATGTACCATAGACAGCCGCATGCACAGACGTACCATAGACTGCAGGATGCACAGACGTACCATAGACTGCAGGATGCACAGACGTACCCTAAAGGCTCATCATGTTGCTTGGAAGGCTGTTCTTCAAAAGTAGATACACAAGCCAATTATTAATTATCTCTAATCTGGGAAGAGAGCTTTTATGGTTTCTTAGTAATTGCCATCCTCAAAAACTGTTTATATTTATAAATCTGGATATTTACCGAAAAAGTTCAGAACGCTGAAGGGTAACAGTGTTCATTTGGAGACCAGAGCATTTAAACTTGTGGTGACATGTGCCTTATAGAAGCAAGCAGTCCCTGCTAAAAAAACAGCATAGACCAGCAGGGGTGGCACCATATTCTGTATAACAGGAAGCCCATATAGATAAGGGCCATGATAAGAAGAGTTTTGCTGTATGTCGATTATGAAAGTAACAGATATTTATTTTGAATTTCAGGCAGTAAAAAATTAAGAATTTATTTGTATGCTTTGTACCATAGAGCTGTGCTAATGTACCTTTACATGTAGGGTATCCCTGCCTGTAAGTTCGATGTCTTCTTGTGCCTCTACAATGGACCAGAGTGACCTGAGTTGTTGGAGGTGTGATGAGAACCTTCAGCGTCCCTTCATGCACGTCATGGTTTATGTGCTTGTCTCAGTTTCTGTGTAATATCACATAATGCAATCTGGTGTAGGTGGGAGACGGACTTAGAGATTTACTGGTTTTCATGGGTGGGGGAGGTGGTGCTTTGGGTCAGAACCTTATCTGTGGCGTTGCCGAATTTCTTGAAATGGGACCAAGTCGCAATGACGGCCGAGCCGGGACGATGTAACGAGACGATATTTGTCTCCAGGAGTCTGTGTGTGAATGAGTAAAGTCTGTATATAAGTGCTTTGGCGGGGAATGAAGTCACTGGCACTATGTGAAATGAATAAGTTTGGCTTCATGCAGAGGTATAGATCAATATAGCACCATAGAATACGGCTTGATATTAAATAATCTGAAGAGATGAGGAATACCGTCACTGTACTCATATATGTACAATACATGTGTGCTTCTGCTTCAGTGCTTTGCAGCATAATTTGGTAGCATCTTGTCAAAAATAAGACGTCAATCCATAATTGATGTGTTTAATGTAACACTTGGAAAAAGAAATTGATGAGATGCACCGGGTCAATAATTTACCGGAGACGTCTGTGATCACAATGGAGCTCTTGCTACTATTTTCCATACATTTCCTGTCAGATGATTCCCCCGTGTTTCTCTCTGCTTTTAGTTCTTATTGAATTTTCATTAGGCTCAGCGGGTTGTTCTAAGAAATAATGATTAGTTCTAAAGAAGTGACTTCTTTCAGACTGATGTGGGGGATGGGAGAGGGGATGGACCACTGGAAATGTTGGCTGTGACGTCACCAGGCAGAGACATGGAAAGACACACATTGCAGACAGTATGTCAACCTCAAATGTATGGCAGAAAAACAAATATGTATCTGTTTGTTAAATAGATTAAATACATTAAATGACCAGCTTTTCTCTAAAGTTTCATTATGCCTCTCCAACCACCTTGCTCTTATGTGAACATGACGATTTTTCCAAATTTCTCAGTGGACCTGACTAATATCCACTAATTTCTGCTGGATCTTAAGCGATCAATGAATCATGCTTTAAAATCCCTGCGTAAAGCCAGGATTTGGCTGTATTATGTGTGTTTGTGCCTTGATATGACAAAGTTAAAAGTGTGTGTCACAGTATGGAAAGACATCAGGCGTGTATCGACTGTAAGACCAGGGCAGTCACACGGGACTCTGAACTGCATCCAGTAGATTGGTGTTTCATATTCCAAACATCAGGGACCCACAGGTGGTCCACATTTTTGCTCCATCCAAGCTTCCTGCCAGACAGTCAACATTTTTGCTCCCTCTCAGCAGGGGGCTGGGATAGAGCACGTGGACGATCTGTGGGTCCCACTAGGACCGTATTGGGGGGATACCACAGTAGCTGACTGCTTACATGCAGCTAACACTCAGATAGCCTGAAAAGACATCCGTTCAAGATTAATTCAGTTATGAATTACAGCCCAATGACAAGTACTGCAAACCACGCCTACATATTTTGATTTGTTTTGCCCAGTGACAAGTACTGCAAACCACGCCTACATATTTTGATTTGTTTTGCCCAATGACAAGTACTGCAAACCACGCCTACGTATTTTGATTTGTTTTGCCCAATGACAAGTACTACAAACCACACCTACATATTTTGATTTGTTTTGCCCAATGACAAGTACTGCAAACCACGCCTACGTATTTTGATTTGTGTTATATATATTGAAGCTACTTAATATGTAGTTCTCCTGAATCCTAGCTGGTGGTGCCAAATTGTTGCTGATGCTCCTATAAAGTGTAAAGTGGGGGCACTGGTGGCCAGTAGGAGACAGTAAGATGTCATGGTCCGTGGAATTGTACTTACGCTTTTATCTCACGTCTCACGGCGTTGGCTTTAAACAGGCTGCTGAAATACAGCCTTAATTATTCATGATCTCAGGGCGATAAGCTCGTTAACAGATGAAGCCGTAATTCATTTTTTTCTGCCTCCGTAGTAAAGCTGTTTGTTGGCTTCGTTGATATGCCAGTATTACGCAGAGACGCGTAGCTTTGTAAGTGTACGGAGTCTGTAATTAAGGAACCATTTTGATTTCATCAGCTGAGAAATTTATTATATTAAATGTTAAAGAAAAACAAGGTATATTTTAAAATGAGCTTAGCTTAAGGTCTCGTTTAAGTGTTAAGAAGTAAGGATGTCTTTACATATTAAGATATACAGCTAGGGAATAAATTAAGAGACCGCAGCACGGTTTTTTGTTTCACTCATTTCTCAATTTATGGCTGTGCGTCTGTGAATAATATATATTTTCGCAAAGCCTGGTTCTTCTCTGTTTCTCATTATTGAAGGGCTTCTTCCTTGCTTTATGGGAACTCAGTCCTGCTTCTAGGTGCCTGATACAAACTCTTCTAGAAGCACACATCATACCTGCGCTTAATGTTTCCCGTTCCTTTTCAAGGTCACTTCATGTCATCCTCCGAGTCATGAGACACTGTCAGACAAGTTGACGGTCACGTCTGCCATTAAGAAAGTCACTTCCGCCATTTACCTGGCGGGTTTTTGGTCGTCCCCAGTGTGCCCTGCTTCACCTTATTCTTATGTACTGCTGTCTTAGACATTTTGAACCTCAAAGCAACCTTCTGCTCAGCGTAGCCTTCAGCCAGTAGAACCACAAATTCATACAAATTTAATGTATATGTATGTATATATGGAGTGGTCTCTTAATTTTTTCCACGGCTGTATATCTGAACTGTAAAGAATGCATTTTATTTTTATTCTAATGTGGTACACTTGTATGATTCCAAACCAACTTCTAGAGCTGAAGATGCACTCAGGCCCCGGGCCGCTGGGTAATATGCCTTGCACAGAAACGCTGTTCTGATCTGGGACATTACACTGATGTTGATGGATTATTCCATGTCGCATCCAGCCGTTCTCCCAGTTATGATATTTGTCATAACCTTTAATGCTGGTCTAATGCATGTACTAATGGATGCTTACGCCGCTTTATTCGAAATGGGCAGACATCACCCCAATGAAGGGTAGCGGAATAAGGTGAATGAGGTGTGATACATTTATGATCTACCAATGGGGTTTTATTTATAGAGTACATGAAAAGAAGTATTATGAAGTGTCAAATAGATTCATGTCGAAGCCCCAATTAAGTAGCATTTGATAAATCTAATTTTTAGTAAGCTGTTTAATGAATGCCTGACATTCTTCTCATATTGGAACCTAATTTCAGTGATCCCATGTTCAATGCATTACCCTCATGACACAAAGGGGGCAAAATGACTCATTGTGTAGATACACCTCCATGTATGTGGATGTTTACTGGGACGATTCATCGGTCATATTTCACTATAAGCCTTTAGCAAAACATTCTGTGTTGGGTTTTTGTGCTTTTGAATAGCCTTTTCCCACACTTTCAGCTGAAGTATGATTAAATGTGATATAGAGTTAAAAAAGGACATATCCTTTCATCAGAATGTTAATACTTTCTGCTTCTTGGAAGAAAAGACATTATGACTAATCGAGTGTTCAGTCATTTTTAAATAGGAAACAGTCCAAGTTAGTGACCTTTGCTCAAATGTGTGAGATAATATTATCGTAATAGAAGCTTTTTTCTCATTTATTTCTAGAATTAAAATGATGCACTGATGTATCAGTTACTAACCTGTCATGTTCTGGTTCCTGTAGATCAAAGACGATGGAATGTACTGTCCCTCACCACAGGGTCCAGCAGTCCTCTGTTGTTTCCGGGTTTAATGAAGTTTTCGTTGAATAGTGTGCTAATTTTAGTAAGTAGTGGCTATTAATAATATTTTTTTTTCTTACGAAAAGAACACCTAGAGAAACCAGATTTAGTTGCAGTAAGAACATTGTTGAGAAGGCCGCCATACTTTTCCCTTTAGCCTCTATGTTCCCAGATATTTGCAGATAAACTGATATATTGAGCATTATGTAGTAAATTTTCAAGCTTCAAACTGAGATAAATAGCACGTCATGCCAGTTTAAATTTAATTTGTGTTCTTTGTATTCACATGTTCTTTTTGCCTGCAAATCTGTGTAAGTGTGATCAGGGTATTAATAGCGGCTTTTTGAAGTTTATAATGTTTGCATGGGAAAAATACTGGTGAGTTAGTGAGCTAAAATGTTTCGGGTTATGAGTCTATTTCTATCCCATCCTATTACTAACTACCTCTTCTAAAATTAAGAAAAAACTTTTTAACTTTTCCTATTACAAATGCAAAGACACCTTCCCAGTACAGCTAATGCTGAGTTACTCATTATTAAGGTCACCAGTAGTAGTAGTTGTCTGTTGTTTACAGGGCTGTATATGGGTGACTTCTTAGGTTCGCTGCCACTTATCTGTAGCTGGGAGAGCAGTGAGCCTAGTGCTCGGCAGTGATGCACTATCACCCAGCCCATCCTTAATGAGAGCGGATTAGAGAGGATAATCAGGGCTTTGCAGAACCCCAGGTTCAAGGCTGGAGAGGTCAGAGGCAGCTTGGAATTCTGTGCCACAAATCCCACCCCAACAGATAGAGGTAATAAGAAACTAAATTGCGCCCCCCCCCACACCATCGTTGTAGTCCCCTTACTGCCCAGAGAGATGCATTCAGTGTTTTAGGTTATTTTTTCCCCTTAATCAATAACTATTTTGTATATAGTTTTTTATAATATTGCCTCAAAAATTCCTTGACAATGAAAAACAACCAAGCGTTTACTTTTTCAGGGGATTTTTTTGTGGAATTTGCTTCATTAATTTTGTCCAAATACAATATGTAGCAAATTTGTGCAGATAAAGATGAGTGTAGGTGTATAAAGCATCAGAATAAGCTTCTCAAGTATAATAATACATCCTGCCATCGATCTGTATCTGTATGAAGCACGAATTCATTCACAGGAAGTGTGTCACGTGACCAGGTAATTACTGTGTGAAAAGGCAGGACACGCGAGTGAAGTCACGTGTTGAAATGAATCCGCGGTATCCGGTTCTCTGGTCAGAGCACAGCTTGAGGGAGCGCTGACTTCAAGGTCATAACACTGCATGAGATGAAGGGTGAGCTCAGTCGTCTGCGCTTATTTTCAAGAATAATAAACAGGTGAAGGATAATAGGAAAAAACAAGCCACACAATCACAGATATATGTTTGATTATAATTTTTATAACAATGACTTGCAGAGGGCAAGTCTCCATGACTGTAATCAGGAGGTCATCGCTTCAAGCGCTGGCAGAGGAGTCATATGTCTGCGGGCCCTTGAGCAAGGCCCTTAACCCCCAGCCTCAGGGGTGCCACACATTGGCTGAACCCTCTGCTGTGACCCCCAAGCTATGGAGAGCAAGATGGGGTTGGCGAAAAGGACAATTCCAATGTACTCGTGCAAATAAAAGGATTTTTTTATTTGAACAAATATCTTAACAAATATACCTGACATAGGGGCTACTTTTACTAGCCCTATGGTCCCCAATATTATTACTTTCATTAATTAAGATCATGAAAAGGTTTTCCAGTTGAGTAGCCCATCTTTTGGAGGCGCACTGCCGCAATTGCAATCCTGGCGTGGCGTAAACACGCGTAATTATTTTTCAGCCAATAAGCACGACGCAGGTCGATTAATGCAGCTGTTAATGCAGCTCGAGGCAGCACCGGCTGCATGTTGCATGTTGCGTGCTGATCGTGAAGTGCCAGTGCGCGTGTGACATGCAGTAAAACACGAGTTCACCATAAAATGCATGTTCACACCATGTACACACAAATTAATGCTTAAAACGGCATTAAAACACCACATGAAAACTCAGTAAAATCTTTAAAAAGATTTTTGTTTCTTGTTCCATAAACCATGAGTAGATATTGTTCGTGAATCCACATCAATGCTTTTTATAGATAGACTTTCTGTAGGTCAGTAACTGGCTTCCAGTCACTGAACGACAGTTAGTGAGTTACTCTGGTCCAGAGCGTGATTTCATTTACGTTTACACCAGACTCCTAACTCTTACACTATGCAGATAATATTCTACAGGTTAGAGGCGAAGCTGCTCTGCCTTCCTACATTCCACTTGCTAGTATTGACAGAATGGAGTGAGTCACACGGAGATTCTGAATGGCAGCACAAACGATGCCGTAATGTTATCTAAGTGTCACACAGTGTGTCTTGTAAAGCCTTCCTTTGCTTCATGTAGAACTGTTACTGGACAAAGATATGGCGATTGTGAAAGCTTGCTGCGCTAGAGTTAAATACAGTACAGTCTTAGGCAGTTTAAAGAGACTAATCTTGGTATTAAGTGTATTCACCAAAACGTTGCCGATTCTCTTTGGGTGGCCAGATGATCACCGCTTCAGTTCCCAAACCTCTCCTCAGGGGCACCTCAACCGTTCCATGTGTTTGTCAAATTCCACTACCAGCTCACTCAATTGACTAGCTTAATTAGTTAAATAACTCAGTGAGGCATTGATTATCCAAACATGCTAGTGGTCTATTCAAAAAATACGTCGGCTAATTGAATGGTGGCTGCAAATCCCGTGGTGACAGTGACAGTAGGAGAGGGTGGCTAAGCTGCCGCACTGTGACCAACATCATTACATGAAGATCATTTAAACATCATTATTTTGCATAGTTCACTGTGTGTGTGTGTGTGTGTGTGTGTGTGTGTGTGTGTGTGTGTGTGTGCGC
>JAODJW010000033.1:3093094-3105634 GCA_026777045.1 Hyperopisus bebe | reverse complement strand
CCCCCCCCCCCCCCCCCCCCCCCCCCCCCCGGTCACGGTGCTTTATTCTGCCAGCGTCCCCCTGAGGGAGCCTTAAATTACCGGCCACTCTTTCCCAGCGTCAACAAAGCACATTATCATAATTGCATCTTTTGTGGAGCTTCTTTGAAGTGTATATATATTGATTTCTCTTCCTGCTTTTTTGTTGTGCTTCTTGTTTTCCGTTTTGAAATTTCTTTCAGGAT
Organism: Hyperopisus bebe; assembly: GCA_026777045.1. Classification (NCBI taxonomy): domain Eukaryota; kingdom Metazoa; phylum Chordata; class Actinopteri; order Osteoglossiformes; family Mormyridae; genus Hyperopisus; species Hyperopisus bebe. The sequence goes on along the minus strand of JAODJW010000033.1, from coordinate 3,105,410 downwards.
TCCTCTGCCAGGGTGAGCATTTGCTCATCTTGTTTTCAGATCCATCTGTTTTTTCGGGTTCCGTTGCGGTGGGAAACGGTAGCATGAGAGCAAATTGGGTTATGGTAACAGGAATAAAACTCATCAAAAGCACATAAAATCTGCTCTCCTCAATGAATGCCTTTGATTACCAGAGTATGAGAATGCCCAGCCTTTTAAAGTTCCTCTTGCTGCATTACTAGAGACTGGGGTCTTGTTTACGTGCTTATCAACTGAGACCTCTGTCATCCCATGTGGAATGCTGCTCTGCTCTGGACTTATTAAGCGATATTTCAACGACTAGCTTGGTTATTCCAAGAACCCGGCCTCGATTTGCCCCAGACGGTTGCAATTCACTTGTCCTTAAGCAAGTTTAGGTATGCCAGAATGCCACACGAGGACTAGTGAACTCTAATCTTTGAGTTGAATTAAAACGCATCTCTAAATAGTGCCTTGTGGTGGCATGGAAGCTGCAGAAGATGATCACGGCAGTATTTTGGGTCTTCCATTATGCCATCATTACTATCTCGTTTCTTTTTCAGGGTCATATCTACTGTTTCTCTTCTTTTTTTGAAGTTGCATTCCTTGATTTTGAGCAGCAACTAATGTTTAGTTTATGAACAGAATTTCATTCATGGCTTCTGATGTCCTTCAGTGGACAGACACAACTGCGTGTGTGTGTGTGTGTGTGTGTGTGTGTGTGTGAGACGGAAGATGCTCAGGCAGGGATCATAAGAGCTCGCTGCTCCCCGCGTCCTGATTATATGGGAGAGAACAATGGAGGGGCTGTACGCTCGTGGCACGCGGACTGGCACAGTCTGCAGAACACTGGCTTTGATTGTTTAGGCTGACAGGCAGCAGCCCAGTAAATGGCGATGGAGCGTGACGGAGGCCCCACGGTGAGTGTCACGCGGAGCTCGCCTCGCTTAGCGGCATCTTAAATCTCTTGGTGTGGCAGCCCGGGGCCCCCTGCTACTTCCTGCTCAAACAGGAAGTCCTGTGGTCACGTGTCAGCCGGCCATGTTAAGGAAGGGCGCCGCTGTGCACGGCTGCTTCAGCTACAGGGCGTCTCGGTTTGGCCGAGTGGTTCTGGGCCCTGTTAGAGCGAGGCCCTGGCGCCGGTCTTCTGGACCAGAGCCCTGCTTTCCAGCCACCCAAATCCCGGAACAGGTCCATACATGGCCATACGTCTTTGTTCTGTGGCTTTATGAATAGCACTGGATAGAATGTCATGTATTTCGGTTAACAAGCCCCTTACATAATCTTATCCACCTGTAATAAAAGCAGAACGTGTCCTTTTGGAGAAACCCTGTCACAGACAGCAGACTTCAGTGGTGAAGATACAGAAGGTTCTGGAATGCAATGTACTTGCACACCCCCCATAGACATTATTTGCAAGATTCTTTAAAAAACAACCTAAGTCATGTCATTACCTTTACCTTGTTTATTTTTCTCCGCTCTCAAATTTCCAAATACATCCTGTAGTTTGTTCATGCAATTTTGATTATTTGTCCGGTCCTGTCAGTGGTATTTACTGGCTTCGCAGCTACCATGAGCGAGAAGCCTATTCTATCTACCTGTCGTGAAAGGAGGACTCTTGCTCAGACACTGATTCTCTCTTTGTGTGCAATCTGGTGGAGGACTTGTAGCGAGGATGGGCCACAGCGGGGTGAAGGATGCATACAGGATGCGGAGGAAGCAGAACTGCAATGATAGAATGCGGCTCCGCAAATGAAAAGCTTAGTGATCCAGAACCAGTTCCACTGGTGATGTTTCACTGCAGCCTTTTATGGCAGGGAAGCTTTTGGGTTGTGCATGAGTTGTGTAGTGTGTGTGTGTGTGTGTGTGTGTGGGTGCGTCTGTGCCGGTCTTTGTGCTCCCAGTTGTGCGTGAAAGTCCAAGAGTGACAGAAGACTGCAGAATGGGAGGAGGAGGAGCGAGGAGAAAGCGAAGGGTACGTAGCGAGGTGGGCTGGGGAACGTCAAAGCTGGGGGCTGCAGATGGACAAAGTGGTCAGTGTTATCACCCCGAGCAGAGCCGGCCTGGGGGGGGACAGCTGGCAGCCTTGCATTTCCAAAGAGACCCCCCCCACCGTCCCATTGGCTGCCAGGAAGCGAATGAGTGTCGGTGTACTGAGTCAGAAAAAGAAGACAGAGCCGACACGCCTTTGTGATGAAGGTCTACAGGGGATACTGATCCGCGATGGCTGCTGCGCGGTGACATTAACGAGCGGCTCCCTGCATGTCTGCCCACCACTCAAGATCCTCTCAGTAATGCTCTGTAGTGAAGCAAAGGGGTTTCTGCATGCTTCTCATTTTAAATGCTGTTAATATACATTTTTATACAGCACTCCGCAAAAAATCTGCGGCAGCAAAAAGAACGTGTGTGTAAAGCTATTAATTTGCATAGTAAATATATATTTTCTTAAAAAAAAAACATTAGAACATACACAAATAGACAGTAAATTTTATCAACAGTTCATTTAATTAAGTAACTTAATTAGTGAATTAATTTTAAAAGGTATTGATGACTAGTGGGTGAATGCAACAAATACATAGACATGTTGGATGGTGATGGCAATCCTCTGGTGACTGTAGGAGACGTATTAAAATGGCTAAACTGTCACACTTCTGCTCCGCTGGGTTGGTGCCCCATCCTGGGTTGTTCCCTGCCTTGTGCCCGTAGCCTCTGGGATAGGCTCTGCCCCCCCCCCCCCAAGAAGTTATGTCTTTTATAGTCATAAAATCATAATTTTACATAAACATAATTGAAATATAATGTCCTTTACGCGGTCTGTTACCATTCTGACAAATCAAATTTCATTTTAACTGTGACTATTCTTTTTAAAATTCGGTTGACAAAAGTTGTTAAGTGAACTTATAAGCTGTAGCCATTTGAAAACTTTTCCAGGTTTATTAATGAAGTTGCAAGCGATACGGCGGCTTAGTCCGATTGCTGCTGTTGCCTTGAGGGCTGAATGCCGCTCCTGCTCTGTCATCACGGGGTCGGAATGCCCCTGTGCGTCATGCCCGTGTCGTCCCACAGACCACAGACACGCATTAAGGCTGATCGGTGTCACGATTTTGCTCACAGTGTGTGATTGTGCCCATAATTCCTCTGATGAGTGCCCTATCATGCCCAGGGTAGGTTCCAGGCCTCCTTGTGGCCAAGTACTGATTAAGTGGATGGATGGATGGATGTTAATTGTAGGGTTATTATGTTGTTATAAACTTGTTACAAACTTACTCTTACGTACTTATATATACCAACAAGAAGCATCTTTGAGTTTTTGAAAAGCGCTATATAGATAAATCATAAAATAATATTATTTTATTAGGTAGGCCTTCGGTCTCCTTGGCATCTTGTCACTGTGCACGCCACTGCGTTTGATGGAGTCATCAGGTCAATGACAGGATTCTGCCAGCATCTACCTACCGCCTGGAGAGACCTTCAGCCCAGCGGGCCGCAGTGTGTGTCGTAGCCAACGGGGCCGTGCACTTAATTAGCGATACTTAGCAGCCCCATCGGCGCTTCCTAATAATTATTCTCTTGCTCGCTCGCTCGCTTCTTCCCCTCCTCGCTCTTTATTTTCTGCACTTTTGGCACCTGCTGTCCCCCTAAGTAGCCGTGACCTTCGCCAGTATCCCTTGGCTAGTGGCCAGCTATGTGAGATATGCCACGCCCCCTTCTGGCGAAGAATTTATTCCTTTATCGCCAGAAGTCGGTGGAATCCCGCGCTGTGCGTGTGGGATAAATCAATGAGAAACGGCCTCAGCTTAGCTGGCATTCTGCTCTCCAGGACCTGCTGCCCTGCCCTTGATCCTCCCAAACTTCCTAATGTGCCCGATGCTGGCTGACCGGCAGGACGTCTGGGAAGCCTCGCCCACCCCCGAGTGGCCGGTTTTTATTCTATTTTTATTTATTTGGGTTATCCACAGTGCTAAAAGTGATTTTGGTCACAGCGACCAGCATTCAGACCCAGCGAGCAGCACCTGAGCGTGGCATGCGTCTGATTGGCTGAGAGAGGCTGGCGTTCAGAGCCTAGCAAGAGGAGCACCTAAGCGGGGCCTGCGTCTGATTGGCCGAGAGAGCCCAGCATTCAGAGCCTGGCTTGAGGAGCACCTGAGTGGGGCCTGCATCTGATTGGCCGAAAGAGGCCAGCATTTAGAGCCTGGCTAGAGGGGCACTTGAGCGGGGCCTGCGTCTGATTGGCCGAGAGAGGCCGGCGTTCAGAGCCTGACTAGAAGAGCACCTGATGACGCTGTCACATCCACTTCGGGAATAAGGAACATTTTTGCACTGTTGTGTGGCAACCAGTTTTTAAAGTCAGTCAGAGACAGCGTTGCGGACATATTCAGGTCTTGTTTGTGTCCCCGATAGAAGAATTTTAGCCGTCCCTCTGTCTGAGAAACACCTTCTGTTGTTCATATGGGAAATGTGAATTCCATCACAAGGATAATATAACTTCTTTTAGACTCTTTGCAAGAAAAATATTAATGGGCAGTGATACATATTCTTGGTCCTGTCAACATTCAGCTTCTGAGAAATCGCAACAAAGTTTTAAATATAGAGATTTGCCTGGGCCAACGAAGCTAATGGTTTGTTTTATGTTATGCAATACTTAGCAACTTGTGTCATCATGGTATTTGATAGATATTTGAAGACAGAAAATGAAATGGCTGGACAATTCAGCTAAAAGCAACAATTCTGCCTGGTCTCCAACATATCGTCTTGAGAAAGACCCACACTAATCAAATCACACATTTCCTGGATATTCTGGGGAACGGAGCCGTTTAGCTCCCTAGATTACAGATGTGTTGTAGCAGCTTAGTGGTTAAGCGCTGCAGGCAGTTGTGGTTCAGAAGCCTCCTGTGACAGGAGCTGGTGAAGGAGCATTTGCCAGCCAGTGGAGTGTGTCTGAGGTGACCTTGCGCAGGCTGCTGTTGATGTTCTCACCCATTGTGTTCGCTGCCTTTGAACACTGCCGGCCCCCCCTTTGTGAAGCAGGAAGCTGGTTTCACAGTGTCTATTCAGAAATCGCGGAAACCTCAAGTGAGTTTTTAAGAATTATTACATTTTGAGCCGGCCTTTTGACAAAATGGACTCTTTGCCTCAATCCTCTGAAAACTCAGCAATACTGCTGAACATCCAAGCAGAGAATAAGTAAAATAAGCAGAATAAAAATTAACAAATTGTTGGATTTATACCTTAAATAGGACTGTTGCCTCTGGGCCCAGGGTTCGAGTCTCCGGCATGGCTCTGTGTTTGGAGTTTGCATGTTCCTCCCGATTCTCTGTTTCCCCCCACAGTCCAAAGACATGCTGAGGTTATTTGGAGTTACCAAATTGCCCGTTGGTGTACATGTGTGAGTGAATGGTGTGTGTGTGTGTGTGTGCGTGTGTGTGCGTGCGTGCGTGTGTGTGTGTGTGTGTGTGTGTGTGTGTGTGTGTGTGTGTGCCCTGTGATGGGTGCCCCCCCATCTTGGCTTGCTCTCCGCCTTCCACCTGTAGCCTCCAGGATAGGGCCCAGACACTCCACAACCGTGAACGGGATAAGCGGCTACAGAAAATGGATGGACACCTTAAATATGTTCCCCAAGAACATGAAGCAAAACCGATTAGGCAGATGCTGGGGATGTGTGTCACACCATCCGACGAACGAACTGAGCTTCCTGACCTTTCAGTGCTGGACCTTCAGGAAGCTCATCCGTCGGTCAGAGATTGATTTTGTAGAATGATGGTCAGCATGCAAAGTTGAGAAGACTTCAGAACAGAGAAGAATGCAAGGCGGCCGGCCACAGGCTGCTCTGACTCACTATGACGTGAGCTTCAAGCCCAGCGCTCAGAAACACTGGACGGCTTCACTAGCTGCCCACATGGCAACAGGCCACAACAGTAACCTTGTGTTTGGTCTTCTGAGGAGGACCTCCACCTCGGCCCGGTGCCAGCGAGGCTGTGTGAGGAGGTACAACATGCTCTGTGTTTCCGGGACTCCTTATGTTGGTCCTGAAAACATTAAAAGGGTCACACTGTGTGACCCGCTGAAGTCCCCCCCCCCATCCCTCACAAATCAGTGGCCCTCCCTGCACTGCCGCTCCACACCCCTGTCATGTGACCAGTGGGAGTTCTGTGCCCTATGCCCTCACATTTTTTGGAAAGTTCCTTTGAATTCCAGAACCTTCTATTTTGAGACCTCCAAAGCAAAATTGGTATTACAATCTGACAAATATGCATTAAAAAGCAAATGTTTGCAGTCTGCTACTTAATGTCTGGGAGGAGACTGATAGGCAGCAGTCAGCTTCACCCCGCAGTCTTCAGAGAGGTTATATGCAGAGCCTTACTGTTAGCTAAGGCCTGGATTCACAGTTATTACTACACACAGCATATATTAATGTATCTGAAAATTGATTTGTGATACTGAAGCAAAGGTTGGTCATATAGGACCTATTATCACTAATCTGTTATGAGATGAGCTTAATCACTAAGCTATCATGAGATTAGCTTAATTTGAGCATGAAAAATATGCTGGTTAATCACTGACAAAATGTGTTGATTTACATTTTTATACTGGAGACAGAAAAAAACAAGATTCTTTTTTTATTATTTAAAAAGAAAATTAGTGTTATACACAGATATGAATGCATAGACAGCCTTTTGTTCTGCAGTTTAACTATATCCTGTGTCGAATTACTGTAATAGAGAGGCCAGGATGAAAGGTTAATGAAGTTAGTCTGAAATGCTGTCAGGAATGACTAATGTCAGTCTGCTGATTTGAAAAGAGCAATCTCATTGTCAAAATGATATAGGTGGGCATCTTAAAACGGACAGCTTACTGCAGGGGTTGGTAGCCCTGATCCTGGAGGGCTGGGATCCAGCAGGTTTTCCATCCTACCCACTGCATGATGAACCACACCTGATCTCAGGCAGGTAGTAACTCATCAGGTAGGATAGAAAACCTGCTGGTTGCCGCCATGTTTAGTGTATTTATGTAAACCGAGGCTCTACTGTTAAGTAAATGTTACCTGGCTCCCAGAAGTTGCTGTGGCGGATGACCCCGCCCAAAAGGCCACACGTGGCTGTTATCGTTTGAGATTCCTCAAGTGCCTTTTCTGTCTGGCGGGTATCCAGGTTCCTGGGGAGCGAATTCGCCCAGAGAGCCGTGCATATCTGTCCGCACGCTGTGCCTGACACGTTTATAATTAAGCGACGCCCGGCCATGACACGTCCTCCCGGGTTCGAGACGCCGGGCACCTTCCAGATGGGTGATGTTATCGAGCTGCCTCCCGTGGGCCCCCCCTGGCTCGTGAAAGGGTCACCAGGAGAACATGTTGCCCCCCCCCCCAAGGCAGTGCCGGGGAAATGTCATCCCCGTGAGGAGCAGAAATGGCTTGTAATGCCATTAGTTTAACTGTCAGCTTGATAGATTCGGTATCATGGAAAAGCTCAAGACCTTCTGTGGGGCAACATCTGTGGTTTCCGTCACACGCAGGTACAGTGCATCACCGTGAGGGTCGCTCCCTCGTCCCCAGGGCCACCGATCAAGCGAGACAGCCTGAGAGGAGCTCGTACAGCCGCCTGGGGGACGGAGAGGAAGCCGCCACTCGCTGCTGAGAAGGGGGATCCCAGAGAATCCCCCCAGTCTTTGACTTTTTTGGTTCGATCCCTATAGTGGCGCTGATCCAGGTGCAAGTTCACTCCCAGGAGCCAATAGGAGGGTCAGAATTATACAGCAGCTCGTAATCTGGCAAAAATGAGTGTCCTGCTGTGTGTACAGAAACCTTATTATTATTATTGATAACATTAATAAATGATCTTGGCTAGCTCCGCTAAAAATTTTATACTTTTTATTACTTATTTATTACTATATATTATTTATGTACTACATAAAAGTTATGAAATATAGTGTAGTGTACATTTTTTCACTACGGGTGTGAACGTGTGCAGTGCTTGGGTGGTCTTGCTGATTGTGACGCACACCATAGCCAGTGGTGCCGCTAGACATTTTGGGTCCCGTGAAAACATCGCTGGCTCCCATCGGACCCCCAACCCAGAACAATCGAAACTTTTGGAATCATCCTAACTTTTACCTTTTTTTGTGATTAAACTTTTTTTAAATCATCCAGAAAAAAAGTAACATGCGCATACTTCATGATTTGGCATAAGCTATTCATTAAAAACTGACCCCCCCCTCCCCCCTTTTGACTCGCCGTCTCACATCTTGCCTCGACTTTTATGAAAGCTCGCGATCTGTCCGACCTGCTTTTCAGAACCACGTCACCCAGCTGAAAGTGCCAGTCAGCTGTTGAAATGCCATGATTATAGTATGTAGTGGAATTCATCAGAGCCAGACCAGACCAATTTTCCACTGTACATATATGAACACGTATATTTCGCTAAGGAAAAGTGTTTACAAAATATCCGTAATACTGAATCTGTGTAATGCTTGTTTTGCTGTTAGTCTTTTTGCCTTGCAGCATTACAGGTGTTAATCACTTGATGGGGACTTAGGAGTGCCGATTTATCAGCGTAGGTAAGGGATGTGAAGCAGTCAGGAGTGCTGCCATACAGACTCTCAGATTTGCATAATGTTCCTGCAGATAAATGCTAATACATACAATTCTCCTGCAAAAGGTCCACAATGAAAGCTTTCCCCGTAAGCACGCATGAGAGGGAGCTGGGGAAGAGAGGAAGAAAATGAAAGGCGGGTAGGTTTGTATTTTTAGCTGGAATATCTGCAGCCACCATCTTGGCATTAGGTTCAGGGGCTGACAGACAGTGTTAAGACAGGGGTCCTGAGTAAAGTGAGATATAATACACGGTGATCGTCCACCTGCAGAATAGATGGCGCTGGCAAACAGCAGGCGAGAGATGGGCTCTCAGAGATGAAAATGTCCACAGATCTGCCAAAGGGACCAAGATGGGAAAAGATGTCAGCTTTTCTTTCCCCAAGCATTCAAAGGGATGTCCTTCTCCATTTCTGTCACTGGCAATCTGTTTGCAGCTACGACATTTCAGTCACCGTTGCTGGATGTAACCCTCTCGTCACAATCGCTGCACACGTTTTTTTTCCCTCATTTCTTTCATCTCATTGTTTGTGTTTTGCCTGATCCTTTATGGTTGTAGGACAAGTGCCTGTGTTCAATGTGGAGAGAGACGTTCTTCAGCTGAAGAGAAAATTAATCATCCGTTCTATCTTACATTAGCCACATGTGGAACTACGGTATGCACTCTGTTATCTGCTCAATTGCTTTTGAGTCAACGTGAAGTGGCTTCGCACATTCTGGGTTCAATGCCCTTTATGGCCGTCTCTTCTCAGTGAAGGACTGAAGCTGACAGCCTGTAATAAACAAGGGCTGAGCGCCGAGTCTGGGCGCCTGCGGTGGCCACGTTCTGGGCTCTCCCTGACTTCTGTCGTCAGCTTCTCGTTCCTTTACAGGCTGAGCGTCTGGGTCTACATGTGCAGTGATATCAGGTTAAGACCTGCCCGGGACAGTCAGCTAGTCAGCAAAGTTTCTATCCGTCCATCCATCCATCCATCCATCCTGGGCAGTACGGTGCATGGGGCTAAGGAACACCATGGACGCGATGCAAGGCAAAACGTTCATGCACTCTTGCATGCCTATGCAAAGATCATCACAGGGAAAAAAAATACAAAAAGCGAATTATTAAATCCGCAGTGTAAGTGATTGGGAAAGGTAATGGAAATAAAACTGTTCATGTTCTTCCCAGTGCCTAAAAAGTTCTGTGGGAGCAGTTAACAAATGCCTCGTCATCTTGGTCCCATCTGGGTGCAGTGCTGTCTATGAAAATATACTGTGGAAGGTAACATTGCTAATCCTGACTCTGTCCTCAGGAGGTCCTGTGTCTGCGATTTCATTTCTGGCACTGTAAAATATGTCATTAATATATTATTTATGTATATTGACAGTTATGTATCATGCTGAAAAACTGCCAGTGTATTTGCTCGGAGACAGATTTTGTCCCGTTCGCTTGAGTGAGCGTCTTCCTTGGTGCTTTAGATGGCATGTTACTGTGAAGCTGCTTCTTCCTCTGTCCAGTCCAGTCTGAAGGGATTCTGCCCGCTCTCTTGCCCGCTCTCCTGCCCGTTCTCCTGCCCGCTCTCCTGCCCGCTCTCTTGCCCGCTCTCTTGCCCGTTCTCCTGCCCGTTCTCCTGCCCGCTCTCCTGCCCGTTCTCCTGCCCGCTCTCTTGCCCGCTCTCCTGCCCGTCCTCCTGCCCGCTCTCCTGCCCGCTCTCTTGCCCGCTCTCCTGCCTTTCCTCTCACGTCTGAGCCGCTGCCTCCTGTCATCACAAGCTAACGATTTGCTCAAGTGAACACAAGCTGTTCTCGGCTCTGAGGCAGCCGACGCGCCCCCTTCCCCCCCCCCCCACTCTTCCTGCAGCTCTGTGCAGAGACAGCCTGTACTCAGACGCCTTGCCAAGGGCCGGCACATGTGCTGGGACCGGGATCAGTGTGAATTTCATAAGCCTCCGATTGTAGCTGCAACCATGTTTTATTAAAGCTTTCGGTTTTGGTTTTCTGTGATTCCCTGCTAATTGGGGCCCTTCCCCTCCCACAAACTCTGTCCTGTCTTGCCTACAGCCTTGGACTGTCGTGCCCAGTTCAGCTCACCTGAGAATAAAATGCGTTGGTATCAGTAATGCATGAAAATGCGTGGGCTTAAGTGAGCTGAGTTTCAGAGTGAGCTGCCCTGATCCTATCTGACTGCTGGAATTTACAACAAACAGGTCTGTGTAGTTACCTCAGATCAGAAGAGGGAGGTAGGGTGGGGGGGGTACGCTTTGGACGTGTAATCTGTGAGCATTTTCTCACTTGTTGCTATATAACTCACCAGAGTATATCGCAACCTCTTTAAAATAGGGAACAGGTCCGGAAGCTCAATAATTCATGGACATAACCTCTCGTGCATTTTGCATTTCAGTCGGGTCCTAAAATACGAGTTTGTGGCTGTCTTTGTGAGGCCGGTCTTTGGCGATGGAATGCATTAGTCTGGCCCGGTCTGTTGTGGATGGAAGGCTAATTGAGGATACAGAGACAAGGACGCTTTGTTCCGCGGTGAAGATGCTGCTTTTATGAGGCCCACTGTTTTATTAATGCCCCTTTATTATTCCACAGCGGGTGTGTAAGTAGGTGATCACGCCTTCAGAGGGGGCGTAGTTTTCGCCAATTGATCTGCATCTGCTTCAGCCGCGCCTGGGCGTCATGCGCTTCCAGCTCTTTGCAGAAGCTCACCTGCATGTAATACTGTTTGCTTCCCCCCCCCCCAAAAAATGGTGCCTCCGTGCACCAGCAGGGGGCGTCTGCTTCAATGAGACCCTGTGACTCGGAGGTCTGCGATAGCGTTATGGTCTGTGGCGACCAGAAGTACGTGGTGATGAAGTAAAAAGAAAAAAAAAAAGACCTCTTGCCTCCCCAGACATGCTGACTGCGATCAGGCGTAGCGGCAGTGCCCCCGCAGCAGGGGGTGTCAGCGGGGGGGGGGGGGTCGCTCATCTTGCTCTCCTCTGTATGTGTGTGTATGTGGATTATGTTTATATTACATTGTGGGGACCAAATGTGGGGGCACTGGTATTTTGATGTTGTGGAGACAATTTTTTAGGTCCCCACAAAGATCTGTGAATGTAATCAAAATTCAAAACCAAAAGTCTCATATTTTGCTTGGTTACTTATGGTTACGGTTAGCGCTGAGTGGGGGTTAAGGTCGTCATGTTGGGATTACAGTTTTCCCCATAGAAATGAATGGAGAGTCCCCACAAAGATATAATTACAAACCTGTGTGAGTGTGTGTGAGTGTGTATGTGTGATCTGTGAGCCCGAATATGTCTCTGAAGACCCATTGATGGATTGAGCTCCACTGGCACCTTTGAAAGAGCGGAGGGCTGTATATATAGAGCAGGGTCATCTGTCCGACACACAGCGGCTGCCCCCACCCCCGTTGAACCTTACTGGGGGGCCATTAAGATGCTTTCACTGTAGAAGTTGCATTTTAGGCACTGCAACTCTGTTTTGTTGTTATAATCTGGCCTGAACTTTTTACCAAGTGGTGATGGTCCATTGGCGACAGAGGGGCTCAGTACTGCCTTGTGTCCCTGGCTTCTGTGACCCTGCATGGGTCAAGCAGGTTCAGAAAATGGATGGTGGTGAGTCATGGAAACAATCCTTGATTTCATTCAATTTCTTAAATTCACTTAAGGTTGATTGTGAGAATTTAAGTTGTCATCCGTTATTATCCTTTCCTTTGTACTGAAATGTTACACATCAGTCAGTGGGTGAGTCGCA
>JAODJW010000033.1:3080293-3093084 GCA_026777045.1 Hyperopisus bebe | reverse complement strand
GCAAGCATGTGAGTTTTTCTGCATGCACGGCCCCCCCCCCCCCCCCCAATTTTAATTAAAGTGTGCATAACTGCAGACCATCATTCTCCCTGCAGTGCACCCAGGACATATCAATCGCATCGCTCTCCAGCCGCCGGTGTACAAAAGGATTAATGGCAATTCCGCTAAAACAAAGAGACGTGCACTGAAATATCACCCGGGTACCTGCGTAATTACAAGATTGGTGGATAAGCAAATAATGACAAGATCCTGGGATAACCAAACTAATTATGAAGAAAAAAATAGCAGTTCATCATGAAGTCAGAGCAGCAGCAGCTTGCATTCCTGCAGTGATAGAAGGACACAAGACATGTGCTACTTTAGTGGGCTGGCAAGCTGTATGCAGCAGGGCATGCTGGGAAAATCGCCCCTTTTATGCTGAGTGTTTACAATCTCTTTGTGTGATTGGCCGATACCGTGCCACACAGTTGAGGTGTGAAGTTACATTGTTCGTGCACTTTTTTTGCACAGCCTTTGAATCATTTCTCTCGTTTCACTTTCTTTTCTCTCAGAGTGCCAAGACGTCCCGTGTGAAGCCCGTCTGTCTCCAGTCTGTGGGGCCTCGGCTACCCGGTCAGGCCAAAGGCCACCTCCGAGCATGATGCCCACCTGGCATCTGCAGCCCTGCCTACGCTCCCTGCTGCCTCTGCTGGTTCTGCTCCTGCCTCTGCTGTTGAATGGCAGTTATGCCTTATGTAAGTCCCCTCACCGTCTCTACGTTCCCGTTGTCTGTCTGTGTCTTCGTGTCGCCATTTTGCAAGGTCTCAATCATAGGCACGTTGCCAGAGAAGAGCAATTATTCGTACATATTCAAGAGGCAGCTTGGGGTGTAGAGGAGCCTTCCTCCCAGACGGCAGTGCCAGTCTGATTCCCAAATGGATTCACGTACACAAAGCTGCTGTTAAGCACCTGCTACGTGGCATGACTTGCCATCTGATCGACTCTGGAGAAGAGGCTCCGTTTGCCGTCTCGTTGAGACATGGATATGTCTGGCTGGCAATGATGCCCGCTGAGGCCCGATTTGCGCCAATTCCGTCCCGTTTCCAAAAGCCAGTGCCGATGCTCAGGCGCGACTGAGCTCTATCTCTCTGTTTGTCTTTCATCATTCCATATTTATCCATGTGGATGTTTAACCTGCTCATCTAGTCTTTTTATCTTTATTTGTTCTGCTTAAACAGCAATTTGAAGGCAGTAGATTAAAGCTGTTTGATTTATTGTCTCCCTACCCTCTCTGTCGCTTCCCCTCCTGGTTTTATCTCTCCTCCTCTCGCTTTAATGCCTTTCACTCTTGCGTCCCTCTTCTGTCAGCCTCTGGAAGCGGTAGCTCTTTTTTGCTAATCCATCCCGCTCTGTTTACATGGCGTCTGGATGGCCGAGCGCTCCTTTCTCCTCAGACAGACGCCTGCCTTTCTCTCCCCGCTGAAATGCACTCTGCATTCAGCCAGACGCACGGCAGCGGCCGCCTCTCAGCAGGCCGCCTTCCGACATGATATGACCCACCCCCCTTCCCGGTGGCTCCTTTTCCTTTTCCGTCACCTTTCTGGAGCCCCTTTGTCATCCTGCTTCCCACTCCTCTGCGCCTGGCTGTTGCCACTCCTTTCTTCCCTTCGCTTGCTCTCTTCTCACACCGGTCCCCTACTCAGACACAAGCTGCCAAGCTGCCCTCACCCCTGCTTTCTGAATCATTTCCCTTCCTCAGGCCTCTCAGCTCACAGCTTTGTTAAGGGGCACATAATGCGTATGTGTGTCACCTTGCTTGCTGAGGTCTGATCTGCCTTTGTGGAAGGCATGATGTCATCTTTCTCTCTCTCTCTCTCTCTCTCTCTCACCCTCTCTCGCCTTCTCCTCCCTTACTCACATACAGTCCCTTCTCTTTTTATAAATGAAATTGCAAAGACAGAGGTTTTAATCAAACCAAACACAACTCTCAGAATGAATCATCCCAGTAATAAAACCCATATGCTCTTTTACGGTAATTGGTCTTAAGGTAATTCACCTACACAAGGAAACCAACAAGTATTATTATTATTATTATTATTATTATTATTATTATTATTATTATTATTATTATTATTATTGTGGTAGTAGAAATAACAGTAGTAGTAGTATTTTATTGCTTGAAGAAGTGGTAGTAGTAATGACCTTACTGTTATTTTGCATTGGCAGATATTGTTATGCAAATTGCAAACATATTGTTTTTTATATCAGGATATTAACTAATGATATTCAAGTGTCTTGCTCCAGGGGGCAATAGTAAGTGCTTCTTGCTACTTTCTGATGTTGAGTTTCTCCTCGCCAATAATTACCTGCCAGGTACATCCAAGAAAACCCAAATCCATCTCTACTTCACACTGATAACAGACCGATTAACAAAATGACAATTATGATTCTTAGACTCAGCTTTCAGGAGGACTCAATTCGCCGTGTTGGTAAATGATTCCATGTCTAACTGTCTGTCAAACTGTCACACGGAAAACGGAACATCTGGATGGATGTGATGACGTCACATGCAGGAATAATGCGAGAGCAAACGGGAGCGCGGTAACGCTTCCACGGAATGTTTTGACTTGGCTGCTGGGTTTCTGTCACCTGGCTTGGCGGGGAGGACACTGCAGGCTACTAAAAAGCTGCCAAAGGGTGCTTTCTGAAGTGTCTGTAAAGATAGTTTCAGGAGTGAACCTCGCTGCAGGTCTCTGTGACCTGAGAGCCCCCCCACACACACACACGCGCGTATATATTCCGGCCCCTCTGGCCTGCGTCCTGCTGGCTAGCCGTCACGCTCTTGCACCTATGCTGAGCAGTTGCCTGTCGCTAACTGCTAACTATGCAGAGCCGCTTCCTGACCCAAGAGGCTGTTTGCGTCACCGCAGCCGGTTCTGTGGCGGAGGCATCGGTGGACCCGGGTCGGCTATGGTGCCGTCGCGGCCATATCGGGGTTAGCGTGCCCCCCCCCACTGCCCCGGCTAGAGCGGCTGCATTATTAAAACCGGCCCTCTGCTGGGAGCTCCAAGCCGCTCACGCGGCGCCGCCTATTAACCCCCCCCCCGCGCCGTGTCCGAGCCTCGCTAGCCCACACGCGGCGCCTGCTGTCTTTTTTGGGTATCGTGCACTAAAAAAAGCCAGTGCGGCCCCCCAGCAGTTCACCACAACAACCAGGGTTACAATTACTTTGCTGTCTACCCAGTAACGTCCCATCGCCGGACGTCATGGGGGCGGGGGCGCGATCTGCAGCCAGGCACGGAGCCCGGAATGCTGCCACCGAATGCTAAGTGCACACACTGTCCTTCCTCTGTGCTTTGGGCACCTATATACTGATAGAAACGCTGCATGTTTTGGCTGAATGTGACATTGTCTTTGATGTGATGCAAGGTGCCAGTGATATATATAACGAAAGGGCTCTGCTGCTGGACTGTTGTATTCTGTGGTATGATTTTTTGCCTGTGTTCCTTCGTGTTTTATGAATTTTCAATTGTACTGGAGCACAAAGAAATAATTCAGCATTTATGTCCCTACGTGCATCCCATTACGTTTCTGTCGTGACTTTTAAAAGACATTTGCTGTTCCTGTTTCGCTCTTGCTAACCTAAAAATTCTGAAACTGTAATGAAAAAAAGAGAAAAATTTAATTTGATTGGATAAAATAATCTTTAAAACACATCTGTCCCTCTATATTCAATGACGAATCACCTGTCCAGTCAAGGTCAGTGTAGTCAGTAGTGTGGGGTGCGTGTAGACAAATACACAAATACACACACACACAAAAGCACACGCGCACACACCCACACACAAACGCATTTGCACATACACACACACGCAAGCACACACAAGCACACACACACAAACACCCAGACCAGTACTCATATCTTTGTGGGGACTCTCCATTAATTTCTATATATATAACTCTAATCCTACCATGACGACCTTAACCCCTACCCAGCCCTAACTTTGACCATAAGTAACCAAACAAAATTCGAGACTTTTGGCATTTTTACTTTTTTGATTTCATTCACAGATCTTTGTGGGTACCTGAAAAATGGTCCCCACAACGTCAAAAAAGCTGGTTTTTATTATATTGTGATGGACATTTGGTCCCCACAATGTAATGTAAACGTAATCCACGCACACAGATGTTCACCAGTTTACCTTAACTGCACATTTCAGGAGCAATTTGTAATTTTGTGCAAATAAACTGGCACACTCCGAAGTAAGCCACGTCAACACAGGGGGATCATCTAAATGGCACGTGGCCGGGTCCGACCCCCCAACACAACACCCAGCCAAAATAAAAGTGTATATGCTGCATATAATTTAGTCCCTTTATGATTATTCTGTTTGTCCTTCTTGGTGGCCTGCTGTCTATAATAACATTGCAGTTGCCTTCGCTACCAAAACCCATATCTTATCCTCATTGCCCAATGGACCTATTTTATGATGCATGTTGCTTTGAAAGACTGTTTATTTATTGTATATTGAAATAGCTAAATATTCTTAAACAGGAAGAGCAATAACTAACTTGCCCTCCATCTGCTTTGTATTGGTGACCTTCTTATTTGTAGTCAACAATGGAAGATTGCCGTTCTTTGTGTTGGCAGTCGTTGAACAACATGCCAGACATTGTGTGATGCTGGTGTACTGCTCTGATGAACGTACCGCCGCCCAGAACCACCCAGCCTGGGCGCCGTCTTCTGAGGGGGGGCGACTTAGCAAGCCAGCTTCACTTTGTCTCAGACAGGGGGCGCCGGTGGGGCAGCTTGCCCAAGGTCCCGCGTGGGCTTCAACCAGCACTGCGATCACCTCAGATCTTCTTGAGCTTAGTAAAGTTTCATGCAGTGGACCTCAGCTGCAGAAAAGATGATCCGAGGATCATTTTCAGTAATAACTTGATTCCTCGCGTGAAATCATCTCTTTTTATCTATTTTGAATGAAAGTCTGACTCTGACTGACTGACAGATACTCATTACAGCCTGTTTTATCCATGTGCATTGAAATCAGTGCAGCACAGTAGCTGTTTGTTTATACAGAGGATATTCTAATGCAGAGAGAGTAAGGGGACATTGGGCTGTGAACGCTGCACCCAAAGAGCTCATGGTCTCTGTGTCATGAAAGCTTTTTGATGCCCAGTCAGGGTCTCCTACCGCTGGACACTGAATGAGCCTCACATAGATGCTGAGATATGCACATAGATTTACTGTATGTTGCTCTTGTATCCAGTTGCTAGTTTACATTGTTACCAGCCCCCCTGGTCTTGGAGCGCATGATGCTAATGATGAATATACTCACACAAGCTCACCTTCATTGTAGAGATACTCTAGTCTGTTCTTACGTCCATGATAATGTGACATACCGGCCTTGTTTTCATAAGCACGACGCAATAATGACTCAGGGCCCGTTTATACAGATTAACTGAGAAAGTGTGCAGCCTCAAAAATCTCTTACTTTTGCTACAGATTTTGCAGACCTATTTTTTTTTTTTGCTGTGGGGGGGTGGTGGTTAAGGACTATGTACAGACTTATTGTGAGCTGGTCCAGAGACACACTCTCTCGCTGTAACGGAGCCTTTCCCATTGCCAGCCGCTTGTTGGCAAACCTCTGCCCGATGCAGCACCTGCTAATGAAGGATTGCAGAGTGAGTTTTCGCGTCTGCATCTCTCTGCTCATCCCTATTACATATTCAGCAGTCAGCAAACACAAACGCATCACAAACGCTTTAATGTTTCTGCTTCCAGCTGTTGCCTAGTTACTCCCTGATTATCAACGTCATTCCATTTTACCTCTAGCTGTATAATTTTGCTCTCAGTGGTTGTAAGCCATGATATGCTGCTTGGCTAATGGCTGCCTTTTGTAGTAAAGGAATCTTGCTTTAATTCATCACCTTGTAATAATGACAGAATACTGTTACTAGGCTTTGCATTTCTGCATCTTGCATGGTATTATTTGTTGAAAAAGAACAGAAAAGCAGCTTATTGTTGTTTTTTTATTTTTTATTTTATCCAACATTTCTTACCGCACATTACACAACACAGTGTATTTCAATAGTTTGCTTTGAAATTCAGATTTGATTTTATATTTAAGTCCTGTGATCACTGTCATCTTTTATTGTAATGACATACAATTTAGCATTTAAATTCTGGATAAAAAATAACATTTTTTATTTTAAAGATAAGCCACAGCAGTAAAACGGTTTTCATATGCGTGTGTGTGTGTCTGTGTGTGTGTGTGTGTGTGTGTGTGTGTGTGTAGCTAAAGAGTCTTTCATGCAGAGAGACGGTGGGTGTTTGCAGTTGGGCACTGGAAAGCCTGACAAGGTGCTTAGCGTGTGAGTTAAACCAAACTGCCTTTTCATCTCCAGTAAGGAGCGCAGGCCAACTGCGCAGTCCTAGTGAAGCTGACTGAGGAAACGACGTAATTGTCTTCCCGGTGCGACCTACTCTAAGTCTCATTCAGTGCTGCTACCCCTTAGGAAGCTGTACAGAGGCCAATCGAAGACCCACCTTTGAGCCTGACATTCTGGCTATTGTTTACTGAATTGCCTACTGTGTCATCTTCATCTCTTCACTCCTAATCTTTTTCAGTTTTGCACCTGTAGAGGGCAGGTTACGGCTTCCTTCGACGGTTCATTCTCGTTTATCGTGATTCACTCCCTGCTTATTGAGACCGACGCTTTCTCTTAAGGATCAGAGCCTCATTGCATGTCATCCTGCGTGCGTATTTAAGAGGGGATGGGGATCGGACAAGAAGAGATGGCAGGTTTCCATAGCGATGGATAAAGTCAAGGTCAACCCTAAGAAAGACACGTAAACAGACGGTGAAGCGAAAATAAAGGAACGGCGACTTTACAATGTACAGTGTGCTGGTACATATTTTTTTCTTGTTTGTCGTTCATCTCTCACCCTCCTGTGACACTCAGAACCATCCTAAAACTGGCTCAGTGGAGTATCCAGCTGTATCAGAGGCTACCAAAGTGACGTTTGCAGTGAGCTCACCTGCTGCACAAATTAATTATAGATGGACGTCCTTTATCGATCCAGGGGAAAAACATAATTCATAAATGGAATGCATTCAGTGAAAAGGCAGAGCGTCATCTGGGATTTTTTTTCGTGGAGTAATTATTTGTTTTGACCTTGGCGTGAAAGGGATGGGATTTTATTCCAGAGAAGCTTTTCAATGTGTTGAAATGGGCACCACTTTCAACTTTTGTTCAAACATTTCTCTGCAGACCGAAATCCATCTCATTCAAAGGCTGTAATTGGGGTTCATTGTGTCTATGTGAAAAAGGACAACATGCAGGAAAATGGCCCCAAAAATGCCATAAAATGTGCCCCTTCACACTCCAAATAAGCTCCCATCAGCTGTGAAAGGTGCCTATTTTAACCAAGACGGATGACAAGTGGCCTTTTCCTTACGCTCTCGCCTGGTCAGACGCTGACATTGCTAATGGGATCCGTTCTTTGTTCATCAACATTCCTGGCTTCCTTGATAATGGCCCCTTTCCTCATTTCATCATATAATTATGATTTTACAATGTTTGTCATATTAATGAAGAGGTCAGAAATAAGTGAATTTTTCACAAATGGAGATATATATTGGATTTTTACATTTCATTCATTTATTCGACACCTTTATCCAAAGTGACTTACGATGGAGAGTAGAGTTATGATTAATGTGTTTGGGTTGAGATTTGAACCAAAAGCCTTTGAATTGTTAGCATATTGCTTTACTTGTTAAGCTACCAGAACGTGCAGGTCATGTGCAGACCTTGTGCTGGCTGTGTGCAGACCATGTACTGACCACATGCAGGTCATATGTGGGCCGTGTACTGGCTGTGTGCAGACCACGTACTGACCACATGCAGGTCATATGTGGGCCGTGTACTGGCTGTGTGCAGACCACGTGCAGGTCATGTGCGGACCGCGTACTGGCTGTGTGCAGAGACCGCATACTGGCTACATGCAGGTCATGTGCAGACCGCATACTGGCTACATGCAGGTCATGTGCAGGTCATGCGCAGACCGCATACTGGCTACATGCAGGTCATGTGCAGACCACATACTGGCTACATACAGGTCATGTGCAGGTCATGTGCAGACCGCATACTGGCTACATACAGGTCATGTGCAGGTCATGTGCAGACCGCATACTGGCTACCTGCAGGTCATGTGTGGGCACGATTCCCTTTGCTTGTTTGCTCAGCCCTGTCGCTGTGGTCTCTGTAAAGTCAGGTTACCTGTGGTGCTGGATGTTACCACCCTGCTTTGCCATCCACCTGGCAGATAAATCTCATATTTGGGCTTATCTCTGAAAGGCAGCAAACGGATTCATTTGGAGAGTGACTGGAACATGGGGTGCGGACAGAGAGGGACTCAGACGCTGGGCAGTGGTCGCCTGACTCAGTCATATCGAAGCAAATTTGTCGTGTTCACGAAACAGTGCTGACCTGCTCACCTCTTAACAACACAACTCTTGACATGGTGCCCAAAGCCACTATTTTTTCTCCCAGTAGAAGCCCAGGTGAACTGCCTGTTGCCACTGGTGGAGGGTAGTTTGTAGCAGTCAAATTGCAGGATCTCCCCCCCGGGGCAAATTCTGTTGGGAACCCAGCTTTGGTCCCAGTGTTGTTACAGTATAGTTTTGATTTTGTTTTAGATTTCATTTTTATATTATTTTGAATTTTCATTTGAAATCCAGCATGAATACACATGGCTCATTATATACTAATGTCCACAAAATGGGCAGAAATGCTCCAAGTATTATTATTAATAACCAAAAATAAACAAATCACTAATCGCTAAATTATTTAATATTGGTAGCGAAAGTACTTGACATTTGTTTTTATTTTCTTTCAATTAATTTCGGGATGCAGAATTTACAGTTTTCGTTTAATTGAAGTTTATCTTATTTTCATGTCTTATTTTATTTCAGTTTCCAGAAATGTTTTGTTATAGTTTAATTTTTTTGTTATTGACAGTAACCCTGTACTAGGCAGGTTTACAAAGCAGAAGAATTCTGTAAATAAAGTGAGAGGCGTAGCTTAAGCTGACATGCAGGATGTCTGAGGCCGGTACTCTGCCCATGTTTCGGAGAGTAAGAGTAGAGTAAGAGTGTTTTCCTTCTGCACCAAGAAAGAAATTTGTTCACTGCTAGCTGTTTGCAATAGAGCTAAAGTAGCTTGTGGAAGATGTTCGGAGTCTTGAAAGACCTTTGTCACGCATAAAAAAAGCCAGAAGAATGTCATGGTTTCTATGGAGATGGTCTGTCCAGTGCTGATGTCTGCATGCTTGATTACATGTTTCAGCTCCTAGGTCAGGAGTTGTGCCAGTTTGTAAAGCATAAAGAATGCCTTGCACTTCCTGTCAAAAAATGTCTCCATGTTCTTCATGCGGCTTCCATTGTACTTATTGTAGACCTATGGCCTCTCTGTCGTGTTTTTTGTCACCGTCTTGAAGATAAGCTTTCTTAATGTGGACCATAGCAATTTGATCCTATCTGCGGATTTAATGATTTCCCTGGGAAAGTTCCCTTTCAGGTCTTCTTGTGTCTTGGTGAAAATCGTACTTAGGGAAACAGCTGTAAAAACACAGCATACACATGTGCTATGATTGTGTAGCTCTGAATAAAATTAGGAGACCACAGCAGCATTTTTTGTTTCACTCATTTCTCAATTTATGGGTGTGTGTCTGTGAATAATATATACATTTGTTTGCACACTGCAGCCTGATTCTTCCCTGTTTTTCATTAATGAAGGGCTTCTTCCTTGCTTTATGGGACTTCAGTCCTGCTTCTAGGAGCCTGATATGAACTGTCCTAGCAGTGCACTTCACACCTACACTCAATGTTTCCCATTCCCTTTGAAGGTCACTTGATGTCATCCTCCAATTCATGAGAAACTGTTGGATAAGTGAGTGGTCATCTCCGGCATTAGAATGTCACTTCCATCATTTACCTGGTTGGTTTGTGGTCGTTCCCAATGTCTCCAGCTTAGAAATTTTGAACCTAGAAGCAACCTGCTGCTCAGCGTAGCCTTCAGACAATATAACCAGGATTAAACCAGGATTTACAAATTCAGATTGTTTTAAAAATATGGAGTGGTCTCTTAATTAGTTCCAGAGCTGTATATTTCTGTATGTATCTGTGTATACATTCATTGTAGTGTATAACATTATTTACTACCTCTCGTATAATCCACTCCCACTGAAATTCCCAGTACAGTATGATGGTGCTGAAACGTATGCTTATATATTATACATTCTCATATATTAACATCCCCCCCACAGAATGAGGGTTAGGCATGAGTTTGATTACAAGAGCAGCGAAACAGGGGCTGCAGTATTTTCTTTATTCCTTCCTTCCATTATTCATGTTGACATCAGCATGTGAGCTGCAGGGTAATTACAGGCATGTGATTACAGTGGCAGATCTTATTTACACAAGCAGCCCCGGAGCTTGTCTCACTGCCTGGGTTTTGGGCAACGCCACTGTCCCCGATTTCGCAGATGACGGCTTCTGGATCTTCCCTGCCCCTCTGCACCGCCATCAGCTGTGTGCTCAGCGTTCACCTGGGTTGCTACGCTCTGACACACTTCGCTTTTCCGCCTGGCTCTTCCCCCGCAGCTCCGCCCAGATTCACGAAGGCCCCCGTCGACCAGATCGGCGTGTCCGGCGGCGTGGTCTCCTTCGTGTGTCAGGCGACGGGCGACCCCAAGCCGCGCGTCAGCTGGAACAAGAAAGGAAAGAAGGTCAACTCACAGCGCATCGAGGTGAGGTGCCCCCGCCCTGCAGTCTGCCCCACCCCTCGCATACATGACAGCCCAATAAATGGGTTTATAATGATATAATACTGTCTCAACTTGCCCTGTTCCCAGGTGGGTAGTTCAGGTCCAAATAATAAAATTCCAGACCAAGATTTTGTTACAACCAGCCAGTTGAATATAAAGAGTCACAGACACAGAGTATTCAACTGGTTGGTTGAAACAAAATCATGGTCTGGATTTATACTCTCTGGATCTGAACTCCCCATCTCAGACCCTTTTTCAGTCACTTGAGATGAACGTGCCACTTTGGGGCCTTATAGATTTGGAGCGGCAGTCAGCTGGTATCTGTTTTCGTGTAAATGAGCTGTACTTTATTTATGGATTTTGCTTGTTGTTTTTCATTGTTGGGGCACAGATGGGAAGCGTAACGCCATGATTGATGTTCGTCGTACTTTAATTAAAACTCCCTTAGACTCCCAGCGCTGACGATGTTTCGGGAAGATGGAACGCTCACGCAGAAAAGGCAAACGCGTTATGGAGATAAACAAGTTAATTATTTTTGTGTTTTAGTATGATAAAAGCTGAGGAGGCTGTTGGACCGCGGGCCGTATTTTGCTTCCATTTACTTTTGTAAAATACTCTTGAAGAACAGTTGAACTTCCAGGCATAGACTGATCACGTGATGGTAACTGTAGAGTGAAGCCCACGGTGCAGGAGTCCACCG
Source organism: Hyperopisus bebe (assembly GCA_026777045.1). Taxonomy (NCBI): domain Eukaryota; kingdom Metazoa; phylum Chordata; class Actinopteri; order Osteoglossiformes; family Mormyridae; genus Hyperopisus; species Hyperopisus bebe. The sequence goes on along the minus strand of JAODJW010000033.1, from coordinate 3,081,574 downwards.
GCCTGCGCTCCTCAAACCCTTCTTCTCCTGCCTTTTCCAGACAATCGAGTTTGATGAGGGTGCAGGAGCCGTCCTTCGCATCCAGCCCCTGCGGGCTCCGCGTGACGAGAACATCTACGAGTGCGTGGCGGAGAACAGCGAAGGCGACGTCACCGTCAACGCCAGGTTGTCCATCATCAGAGGTTAGTTTCTGTCCGTCTTCATTCTCGGATTAGGCTGGACGTGAACATAAACCTCGCGGCATGTATTACGGGAATCCGTGCTTGTAAAGAAGTGCTGAGCTGGCGGGCAGATCGGTGGGACAGTCGGGGATTTAGCAGAGCAGGAAGCCAAACTAAACAGCAGAAAGATACATGTTTTCCTCTCTAAGATAATCAAGCAACAGGTAAACCCGCCAGAGACAGGTGATCTCCCAGCCTCTCTCCCATCCGGAGCGAACGCGTTTCACTCATCTCTCTATACCTGTGAGTGGAGAGGTGTGCTCCCCAAAGCCTTCCCCTCCCTGGAAAGAGCCACACCTTTTTTTGCGTGTCCCAGTAACGCTGACGTCTCTCAGTCATCCGTAGCCCCCCCCCCGCTGCATAAATCGATGGCAGAGACGAGGGACCCAGATTTAGCTACAGGACCATTTTGAAATGACGCTGGCGCTCACAGAGATTGGCAGCGCAGTCGTGGCGTGCGGAGGGGGGGGGTGACAGCGAGCGCAGCGTCCGGCACATGCCCTGCCCGCTCCGTGCCCCGATTCGCACCGCGTGGCCCTGACGCCTCCGCGGCTCAGGGGCGTGACGTCGTACCTTCGGCTGTGCCTCCTCAGACAGTCCGGAGTGCTGGGGTCCATCCTCCTGAAGCTTTGGCACGACCGGCTCGGTGGGGGCGGGGCGGGGGGGGCGGAGGGGAAAGTGTGCAGAACATCCCCCCGCCCTCTGGGCTGGACGGGCCCCAGGTCATGCGCTGTGTGGATAAGCTCGCACCCAAACGCATGGCTTCCCCTCCTTTGTATATTTACTTGCCCTCGCCATCTGCCTCAGCCGAATGCCGGGCCTGGTGACCCGCGAGCTCCAGCCCGGGCCGCAGACCAAGCCGAGAGTTATTGTACAGAACCCAGCTTTACATGGAAATCTGGGATTTGGCACGGGCTGGGAGGCTGCGTAAGACGTGCCGGCCTGGGTCCGGGAGAATCACATCGCGCCCATCTGCTCTAGGGCTTCCGTCACCGCTCCCTCTGGGCCGAGCGCCCCGGACTGGGGACGGTGCCCAGGGGCATGGGTGGGGCTGCAAAAC